>CM032662.1:3457942-3482799 GCA_019095985.1 Streblospio benedicti
TGATTATTTGTTGAGTTAATTGTTCGTTAAGACAATCAGATGGATCAGTGTGCTGTTGATGCCAAAAAAAAATGAATGTTAAAGGATTATGAGTTTGACTATGGATTGGAACTGAATTTGAACAAATGATGACGACTTGGAATGTCAAGGATTCTGACAATGGTTATGAAATGTACCTGACAAAATGTTTTTGTTAGTTGACTAATTAAGTATGTTTTGTTTGAAAGAACAAAGAAATTGTCACATTTTTGGAATATGTACAAACAAAATAACTAGTGACAAATAAAAATAAATTGGTTTATTTGACAATACTTTGTTGATTATTTAACAAGTATCCAAAATTACAATAAGAGGCTATTCATTTAAACCGACCAAAGAATTACACAGAATGCGCAGCAAGCCTCACGCATACTGCTACATTTAATAGATAATTGGGCATCTAATTATTAAATGTTAGTAGTGATAATGTTGCGATCTCTAAAGTCTCATGTAAACGTAAAACGTAGGTAGCAGATAACGTACCATAAACTTTTACAGTTACCTGAATGTAAGGCGATGAGGTGACTGGAAGTTTATGGTACCGTTATCTGCTACCGGGAGTGTTTACATGCCCACCCTCGTCCACCCTAGAGGGTATAATAACTGGGGTTTTACGTTCCGGATTACTCGCAACATCAACACTACATCTCTAAAGGACTGACGTCACAGGTTACCCGGATGATCGACGCAACATCTCATGTAAACACTCCGGTAGCAGATAACGGTACCATAAACTTCCAGTCACCTATCATATACATTCAGGTAACTGTAAAATTTATTTTCAAATATTTTTGCTATTTATTTTACATGGCGTCATCAGGAATCAACTTAAACTTATGAAATTAACTTACAAAATTACAAACTTATGTTATTATACTGAATTGTTACTGACGTATTATTGAAGTATTTAAAACCATTTAAAAGTATAATCCAGAGAGACCAAGTGCAAATGCTGTCTACTTTTATACTCTGCAATATGTAAATATGAAATTATAATGTAACAATTATAAATATAATTTTAAACAATTATAATTGAAACAATTATAATTATTACTATAAACAATTATAATTTCATGTTTACATGTTTACAGATGGCAGACTATAAATGTTTTAAACTTCCATTTTCATTACATAAATCACAATATTTTGCTATACTTTTTTGCCACTTATTTAGCACATTACCACATGGAAGAAAATTATGAATTAATTTGAAAATTGAAATGCTTAACTTCATTAAAACCTTTAAAACATAACTTTTGCTGGTATATTGATTTCCAGTTTTGCTTACTGTTTTGGAAATGAAATTCTCTTGCATATAAAGACTCCCTATTAGTTTGTACATTATTTTTTCAGCTAATAGTTTGTAGAAAAATTTACTTTGTTTGTCTCTCAGCTCCAAAAGTGTGTGAAGTTCGCTTGCATATGTAGAATCCATATTTGCTCGTACATTATTTTTTTTTTCAACTAATTGTTTGTAGAAAAATTTGCTTTTTTGTCTCTCAGCTCCAAAAGTGTGTTACCTGATAAAATAAAATAGGATTCTTTGATATTTACATGATCACCAATTTAGGATTAATATGCTTAAATCTTTTCAATACATATCCCTCAATTATATACATTTCCTGAATTATGTTTGATTTATTTTCTAGTTTTCTAACTTTCATTTTCATCAAAGAATCTACTATTTATAGTAACAAGATCTTTTACGTACATAATATTTTCTTTCACCCAATTTTGTTAAAATACAAATTACTTTCTTTGATCTTAAAATGCTCATTTCCCCATAAGGGCTGATGGAATATTTCATGGGGAGTAAGTTTATTAAACGGTTTTACACTTTTTGATTTAAAATAACACGAGAATTTCTTGATGATAAATTGGGAAAGCCTTAAGAGTTGGAAAGTTTTTAATTTTTTAAGCACTAAGCTTTATAATATATCCCAAAGGTAAACCTATATATTTAGCATTCATGTGAAATATATCAGGCCATTTTCCTGGAATAGTAATAATTTTTGTTATCCATGAAGCCTTAAAGGCTTCCATGAATGCATGAATGTTTATCATATTTATGCCTCCATTTTGAACCGTAGTACATAAAAGGGCTCTTATTACTTTTTAGGGATTTCAAATTTTTTTCTGCTATTTTTTCATATATATAAAGTTTTTCCATTCCAAAGGAATTGAAAGCTTTATATATATATTTTATTTTGGAATTTGTAATGATTTAATTACATTCCAAAGGAATTTATATGGTTTACTTTTTAATGGTTTAATTACTTCCACTGGAACTGATAATACATTTGCAAGATACACAAATTTTGAAACAATATGACACTTTATAACTGATACTTTAACAAAAATGTATAAAAGTTATTCTATGTACTATGAAATTAAATTAAATTAACAAAGAATGATAAATTGAGCTTATTTAGGTGGTGAATATACTTTGTTAATTTCTCTAATCTATAATTGTAGTTTATATCTAGACATCTTTTATTGTCATGACCAAGATAAATAATAGATTCTTTATCTTTTACGCAAATGGCAGTATCATCTGCATACAGGATAATTTTATGCTCATTATTATTTATATTAATACCATGAATAGATTTGGATTGTCTTATTGCAATATAAGTTTAAGTTGATTCCTGATCAGGCCATGTATAATAAATGGCAAAAATATTTGAAAATAAATTCTAAAATAAATTATAAATTACATAAATATAAAGTAAATAATAAATAAATAGAACGAAGATTTAACAAAGGTGGAAAAAGACAATTAGAGCCATGAGAATAATTTTAATTTAATAATTTTCCTAGATATCAATGAAAACATTACTGAGATGAGATTAATCTGACACCAGGTCCAGGTTACCAAGCAGTTATAGAGCACGATAACGCACTAAATTATGCGCTAATGTATGATAAATAGACTAAACCGGGTGAGTTTGTAATATGAATTATGTTATCAGGCCTGATGCGCCATAAGAATGAATCCTGATAAAATAATTCAAGTTACACATCAAACCAGGTTTTGTATTTATCATTCTTTTCTAAACAATTACAACACTGTTTTAAAAAATGTGAAAAACTAGTCTGCCTGAGTACAAGCATGATAACCTTGGTGTCACCGCTCATCGAAGAGGGGTGATAACCCTCTCCGGGTTATCGGATACTTCTGGATCATGATAACCAATGAAATTACATGGAAAAGAATGATAAAGATGTTTACGGCTAGTATTTTGATGGCTAAGCCCTGTTTGTGCTGCAGCCTGCCGGACAAGAGCATTGCTGACTGTGTGGAGGCGCTGCTCGGCTGCTACCTGGTGACCGCCGGTCAGCAGGCCGCGCTCCAGTTCATGTCCTGGCTCGGACTCAAGGTACGAACAACGTCAGTAAAGAGTAATGTCAGGACTCAAAGTACCATCAGCAAGACGGAATGTTTAGCTATGATTTGTGTCCTGAAAAATGTGCGACAATGATGGATTAACAAAAAGTCCAACTCACCAGATCAAGAGTTCATGTCAGTAAAGAGTAATATTTGGCCATGGCTTGTGTTATCAACTGTCATTAAAAACGTGCAAGAATGATAGATTAACAAAAAGTCCAACTCACCTTCTAAACTGGCTTGGACTCAAATTACCAGCTCAAGCCTCAGTACAAAGTCAGCCGAAATTTGCGTGTATGCAATGTTTATTAAGGCTGATAGAATAATAATATTAACATGGCCAATGTTTGGGTACAAAACATCTTCCCATATTAGAATATCTAGAGCAATTTACATCCACACCATAAATAACCGGCTAGAAAGCCATCAAAACACGTGTAGGCGAGAAGTGTCAACCGAATGATTTTCGTCAGACGTAACTTGCACGGTGCACATAAGAAGCCGCCTATCACCACTATGTGAAATGTGATGTCTGTCGTCAGAAATCCACGGTACGTCTGGCGAAAATCATTCGATTATGCAGCATCACGTGACCTTGTGTATTAGCTGACAATGTATAACACTATTTTTATAAGTGTAATAAATACCAAATCATTAGAAATATGAATCTTACTTTCCTTACACTTCCACTGGAAAAGGCATCGTTTGTTGATCCTGGATTTTACAGAACACATATATTTTTGACTGTGCATGTCTCTCTAAGTGGCGTGTGTGCTGTAGGTTCTGCCTGAGGAGTCGCTGGCCGAGGCAGCAGCCGAGTACCGGCGCCGGGTGCGAACGGGCGCCGTGGGAAGCGCCGGGTTCCGCGGCTTCGGGACGCTGCAGCCGCCACCGTCACCGCTCATCACGCACGGGTGAGCGCACGCAGCCCAGACAGGCTGGTACCACCTGTACGCCAGACACGCTGGTGCCACCTGTACGCCAGACAGGCTGGGACTAGTGCCACCTGTACGCCAGACAGGCTGCGACTAGTGCCACCTGTACGCCAGACAGGCTGCGACTAGTGCCACCTGTACGCCAGACAGGCTGCGACTAGTGCCACCTGTACGCCAGACAGACTGGGACTAGTGCCAACTGTACGCCAGACAGGCTGGGACTAGTGCCAACTGTACGCCAGACAGTCTGGGACTAGTGCCACCTGTACGCCAGACAGGCTGGGACTAGTACCAACTGTACGCCAGACAGGCTGGGACTAGTACCAACTGTACGCCAGACAGGCTGGGACTAGTACCAACTGTATGCCAGACAGGCTGGGACTAGTGCCACCTGTACGCCAGACAGGCTGGGACTAGTGCCACCTGCACGCCAGACAGGCTGGGACTAGTGGCTGTCCAGGTGTCTGAAGCAATCATTTTTATAGTGTAGAGAATGTCCTCAACAAAGGAAGAGTAAACAAAGGAAAAACTGAATCAAGGAAACTTTACTCATGCATTAGCTTATAATAATGCAAGTAAATGATTTGGTAAACATGGGAAACCCTCTACAAAGGAAGGATTTGTGACAGCAAATTGGGTTCCGTTGTTGAGGACATTCACTGTATGATAATATCTGTTTGCACAGACAGAGGAAAAAGAAGTCACACTAAAGCGGAACTACTCAAGGGCACAACATTAGGTTAAATTAGGTCAAATTAATATTCTATTGCTGCGACACTAGGAATAACTTATAATATTAGTACAATGTTCAACTAAGATGATGTCCAAATACTGTACTTTCGCAGGCAGTACTTGTTACTCATCTTTGGTTTCGTCAAGATTTACATTGCACTTCATCCCATTGGTAGCTGTCCTCTACACCCTAGATTTATGAGTCAAAAATTGCCTTTAATGATTTTCCAACACGCAAAACTAAGACATTCAAATAACCTTGTGCTTCTGTGGCCGAATGGATAGGGAGTTGGACTTGTGACCAGAAGGTCGTGGGTTCGATTCCCAGTCGGGTCTGATGGTAAGTGTTGAGCAAACTTACCTCTAACAGGTTGCACACTGCTCAGTGGTACCTACACGTTAAATAGGTACAGGTCGGTGATAAGCGTGCGCAAACAGCAGCAATGCCGTATGTATGCAGCCAGTATGGTATGCTCCCCGGGGAGTTGAGAAAGATATATATGAGAATGTGCCGATGACCTGGTGTAAATTGTAAAGTCGTGAGATCAAAACTTGGATCAAGACAGACAGACATTTACATTTAGTTACATTTATTATTTGCAGTAAAGTTTTAAAAACTTTGGCAGAAAGAAAGACGTAAAACTTAAAAACACATTTGGCAAAACATATCTCTCATTTACCCCATCATAGACTTGTAGCCTGTATATGGCCACTTGCTGATTTTCTGAGTTTTCCAAAATTTGAAGGTGTCAAAGAAAATTTAATACAGCACGTTGTATATTGCATTTGATTTTGTTTATTGTTTTTATAAAATGAATATTGTTTCTCTCATAGAAATACAGCAAAATAACATACATTCTAAGCATAGTGTTACAACTGCCAAATTCACTATCGATGTTGACATTTTTATGCTCATAGTTTAGTAATAGATTGTACTACTAATTTTTTGCATTGATATGGTTGAAAATGCATACATTTATAAATTATAAATATTAGAATAAGATATTTCTAGCAGAGGTATGGGCAGAGATATTTAGTAAAATCATCTGGCACTCTTACTTCTCGACTCATGTTTTTCACAATTGCTGTTATGTATGTGGAAATGTCGTATCAGAGCATGGGAAACGCATGTTCCGAGTCCAAGACAATTTTTGCAAGAAATTTTCGCACATGAACTTGGATAAAACACATTAAGGGTACTGTGAACTCTTTAAGGGAAAAATATTCTATTTTCAGCTTTTTAATATTTATTATACTGTAGACTATAAAGAAAAACATGTTTTGAAATGAACCTTTTATCTTCAATAGTTTTCGCATTACAACGCATTTTGTAAAGACCAAGCTGGAGTGAAAAACAATGACTCATTCTTTGCAGGCTTATAAGGTTATTATGGACTAAAAATTCAATTTTTACATTTTCAATGTTTTGTATGCTATAAATGATAAAGAAAAACATCTTTTTAAAATGAACCTTTTATCATCAATAGTTTTTCTTATGATACATTTTATAGACCGCAACTACTATCAATGTATATTGGCAGGCCATGTTTAAAGCCCATTTTCTCAAAAGTAAGTTTGCATAGTGGACGAATTTTTCTTTTTATATTTCTCCTTAACTATGAAATCAAATTTTCACAAACATGTATATATTTGAAGATATATGCATTCTGAAGAAAACCTTACTAGGGATTTAGATTTTTTTATTTCGTTGATGAATTATGAACGTTTTTGTATTGATTTGCAAGAAAATTCGGCAAATAGATGGTTTTAAAACTTAAAATGCATGTAAAATGATAAATAGGAAAAATATAAAAAATTTGAGGCAAGGTTTTCTAGATAAATATACAAATTTTGTAACTGAATAGTGATTTTGGTCATTTCGATGTTTTACTATCAGTTATATGCTTTGCAGGCAAAGTTGTCATTTTTTCATTAATTGCTATATAAAAAAGATTTCATCAATCTATACACTTCAAAACATGTTTTGTCATTAGATTAGATAATTATCTACAAAATAAGGTGTAATTTGTAAGAATTGAAGCAATAATGAGTGAGAAAATCAAAGTTTAATAAAATCATAAGAAAAGAGTTCACAGTCCCCTTAAACTTTTAGGTTACTACTCTACAAAGTTTTCCTGATGATACAATCAGGTGTGCTAAGCTAATATCTTTTGAATATTATAATGTGATTGATAAAAGAGTTAAATGGGAATTGATTAATTAGAAAATTTACAATAGACTATTCTAGACAAAAAGCAAGAAAAAGAAAAAACAGAAAATGAGCTTGAAAAGAAACTTATTGATATGGAAAGAAATTTAGAATCTAGCAATATGAAACAAAATCATGAGGTTAAGAGTGAATTGATAAATATTGAAATGGAAAAAATAGAAGGTTTGATGGTAAGAAGTAAGGTACAATGGCATGAAGAGGGAGAAAAAGTACAAAATTATTTTTTAAGTTGAGAAAAAACAAACTCTATAAAGAAACATATACGTAAATTAAAATTAGCCAATAATACTATGACATATATCATGTTGAAAGAGCAGCAATTTTTTTTATCAACAATTGCTTACAACAAAATTAAATAATGAACATGATGCTGATTATGAATACAATTATTTCTTTAATAATGTAAACATTCCTTCATTATCCAGTCAGGATAAGTCAGCTTGTGAAGGTCTCATAAACGGATAACAAATGTAAGAAAGTAATAAATGGATTTAAAAAGAGCCGAACACCCGGAAATGATGGTTTATCAATCGAGTTTTATACTTATTTTTGGAATCTGATATCTACTGATTTCATCGGCAGTTTTAATAATGCGTTTGAAGATGGTCATAACATTTGGTTGTTTTTAATTGATCATCTTAGTAGAAACATGGACATAAATATAGTTTTAGAATTACCAGATATTTTATAGGAGTATTCAAGAAAAATATAAATAGACTAAATATGGTAATTTGCTTAATTTTGTATGGAAAATATTTTATCTCTAAAGTGTAAATTTATGTATAAAGTACCAAATACTAGGGAGTTTCATAATTACCTAGCATATCACAAAAATTTTGAAAAAAATGTTAGATGAGTTCATAATTTGATGTTATTTTGGAATTAAGTAATTTTTCAATGTATTACCTACATGTTTTTTATATAGATCCCCAGTGTCATTTTATTAAGCATTAATTTAAGTCTGTTAAATACACTATTTTATTTTTTTTCTAAATTTCTCTTTCAATTTTTTGGTTGATTCATTGTACATATCTCATCAATAAAAAAAAAAAAAAAAAAAAAAAAATATTTTTAAAAAATAGCATTAAAGTTAAAATGAAATTTTCAAACCATCGGAACTTGTACTTATAAATAATTGGATCGTAAAGCACACTCCTTTTTACAAAATGCTCAAGGACTCTGCAATATGATGAAATAAAAACTTCATTTTTAGTGGCTCATATGCAAAATTGTTATCCAATGACACAGTTTTTTGGAAGCACCAGCCCCAAACATGTTAAACTTGATTTAGGACTAATTCATGATATATGGACACAGAGAAAAATGGCATAAATTATTTTAAATAATGAAAAAAATGATAGAAAATGACCAGAGAATTCGAACTTAGTTTCGCAAAGAAGGACAGATGCACTTTTCGCCCAACAATATTCGTGCTGCTGATCATACTATTGTAGAGTTGTTTTTTTATTACACTTTATTTTCTAACTTTTAGCAGCTGAAAACAACTGAGCAGTTATATTCTAAAAGTTGATCATTTGCCAAACTACACATTCAAACTAGATGAAAACAGGACCAATCCACTACTCCACTGCTCCAAATTAGTGCAAACATTTTCATAAAACACAGAGTGTGGAAGCTGCACAAACTGCTGTATGTTTTAGAGCTGCGCCGGCGCCGGGCTCTGGTGTCCCCTCCGCGAGCGCCGCCCTCGAGTTCCACCTGGACGGCTACGACAAGCTGGAGGACGCCATCCAGTACAAGTTCCGGGACCGCGCCTACCTGCTGCAGGCATTCACACACGCCTCGTACCACTACAACACCAGCACAGACTGCTACCAGAGGTCAGTGGGCAACGCACACTGCTACTGACTGTATTTAGGGAGATAGTCCCGGCCTGTGTGGGGGACTTTGCTTGCTTAAGTCGGCCAGAGCCCCACAGGATCCTGGTTCCCCCATATATCCCCATAATTCCATCCGTTGACCCAGCAACTCCTGCCTCTGGCTGTTAATAGACTGGAGTTCTGGTCTAGTAACTTTAACTCTTGCATCTGGCTGTATATTCAGACTGGAGTTCTGATCTAGTAACTACAACTCTCACCTCTGACTTTATTCTAGTAGCTACAACTCTCACCTCTGACTTTATTCTAGTAGCTACAACTCGCACCTCTGATTTTCTTCGAATAACGATGACTGTCGTTTTTAGTCTGGAGTTGTGGCCTAGTAACCACGGCTCCCGTGTGTTTACAGACTGGATTTCTGGTCTAGTAACTACAACTCTCACTGTTTACAGACTGTAAACCACAGTCGTTTTTAGACTGGAGTTGTGGTCTAGTAGCTACAACGTCCATGTGTTTTCAGACTGGAGTTCCTGGGCGACGCGATCCTCGACTACGTGATCACGCGGCACCTGTATGAGGACGCCCAGCGGCGCCACTCGCCCGGCGTCCTCACCGACCTCCGCTCCGCCCTCGTCAACAACAACATCTTCGCCGTCCTCGCCGTCAAGTGGGGATTCCACAAGTACTTCAAGGTGGGAACAGTGGGGCTTATTCCACGAGGTGGGAATAGTGGGCCACAAGGTGGGAATAGTGGGCCACAAGGTGGGAATAGTGGGCCACAAGGTGGGAATAGTGGGCCACAAGGTGGGAATAGTGGGCCTCAAGGTGGGAATAGTGGGCCACAAGGTGGGAATAGTGGGGCTTCAATAAATATTTCATGGGGCTGAAGCTCAAATGCTTCCAAAGTTTGGAAAATTTGAAAATTAGTATAGATGAATATCATTTTTTTTACCTTCAAATTATTCTATAAATCTTATTGTCTCCATAATTATTAATAAAATAATCAAAATAAAAAAAAACATTTTTTAAACATTTATTCATTTAAATACAAATGTTTCTAGATAAGTATTTACAAAATATATATTGCACTACGAAAATAATATGTATACATAAGCAGTTGCTTAAGACCCAAACCCCTCATATTATGTCTTGTTCACTTGCAGAAAATTTAAGGAAAAAGAATTATTATGAATGATTCTTTGTTATGATAATGAATATGATAAATGAATACGAAAGATGGTCATAAAGTTTAAAGAAAATATTGGTATGAGGACGCACACAAGTAGTACAGAGAGAACTCTATATAGTTCTAGACACTATAAGCCAATAGTGGCTGTCTCCATTAAGAGGGAAGCCTAGTACATTTTCATCAATTAGGGAAAAAATTCTCAGAGTCATGATTTTTACATCACTCATTTACAAAAAATAGCCCCACCACATAAACAATTTTATTTTTCAAAAAATGTTTTTTTTTAAATATTTTTTAAACACAAAATGTTCAGAAATTTAGGCATATCTTTAGGTACATAAATAGAAGCCGTCAGCCATTAGTCACTTCTGTAAATTCTGTGGTTCTATCTTAGATTATTTATCAATCGCCCCAGCCTTGTTTTTTTTTTCATTTTGTGACCTTGTATTCAAGCAATTGATGAAAATTTTCTAACATCCATATTTGAGATTGTGTTTTCTTCTGTCATGAACGATATTACAATAGGTACAAGATTTTACCAAGTTTATGCCATAATCCAATGTTGTCAATCCATTTTTAAAGTGTTGACACAACAAAGATGTTTATTCCATTGATTAGATGATAACTGTATCTACAACTTCTCTTTATAAAATGTTAATTCAACAGAAAACTATTTATGCAATTTCTTGAAATTTCTCATATTATGAAATTAATACGCAGTAGTAGTTTTTGCTGATGCTGAAAGAAGGTCCAAGGTACAGTGAAACCTGTCTATGTAGGCACCTTTATATTTAGGAGACTCGTATTGTATGGACACATTTCTCTTCTTCAATTACTTCAATGCCATATTAAAAACCTCTCTGTTCAGGACATCTGCCTTACATGGACAATTTTCATTTTTTTACAAGGTCTCCACATGGGATAGGTTCTACTGTATTTCATTGTACTTATTTAATGGCTTTCATAATCCCCCACTATTTCACTTGAATAATACACTAAAAAACCAAAACAAGAGTCCAGTGAGGCATTAATAAAGTCTCATGTGAGGCTACCAACATTTCAATGAATCACATATTGGTTTGTTGGGTTTGATAATTATCATCCTCCAATTTTATTGCTTGTTTTATATGCTAAACAAAGTTAAAGATATGTGCTTATTCCTTGAATCAACTTATCATGATGTATATAATTTTGCTATATTTTTTATCAACATGATGTGATGTTTTCCCATTTTGGAGCCTACAAAAAGTAGTCCTAATCTCCTTCATGAATATTCACACACAATGACATAATGAACTACTAATGAGCTGGGAATGGCCATTTTGTAATATCTGTCATAAAAGCTAGAGTCATATTTGAAATTACTATTTTTCCATTAAAACGATATATTTCAAAATTCTAAGGCTGGTACGATTTAAAGAAATATCTCCTCTGTACAAGAGATGTGTTTCTATCTAATGACACACTATCAGTGGTTCAGTATATGTACCTAAACATGTGGTCATTATTTCACAAAAAATGCCTTTCAAAAACATTTTAAATTTTTTTTCACTTTTGAAAAAAATTTGAAAAAATTCTTAAATCATATTATACCAATGATTATGAAAATCATCTATATTAACTAAAAATTAGAAAAGTAAAAAAATGTTGTGGGCTTCCCCCTTAACATCTTCTTTTTAAAACGCTCCTGTATAATAGAAAAAAAGTGAAACACAAGTTGAATAATAAGTATAGAGCTATATAACATCTGTCTGTCACACTTTCATTGCTGTTAATGATGGCTGATGTAAGTCCACGCAAGTTCACTTCACTGGACATGATTCGTCATTTTAATAAAATGTTAGTCACTATGGGAATACCAGCAGAGGAACATAGAAAAAAAATCCAGCCTCGTAAGCTCATATTTAGTATCAAAATTGTACAATGATGCTCACACGGCACACGGACAGATATTTGGTTTGTGTCTTCTAAAATGGATATTTGATGACAATTCAAATGGCGGATCACAGAAAAGGTGTTTGACAGCAGTCTTATGAAAGCTGCATAGGCTTATATCGTGTGTTTCTTTGAAAACGAATAAATGAAGGTGTCAACTACGCAGATATTTTTGCCGATCTGAATAAACAACCAATTTTTAAACGTTTTTCACTTAGAAATGTAAGTAGTCATCTATTATGTATGAAATCGGTTTCAGTAGTAAATTTTACATATGTGTATGAATAATTACGCAGTTTTATAAGCTCCACAACCTTAAACATTGAACTATTCCCGTTTTGATAAACGTACATTCGCAGACAGACCACGGGATTTCAAGTGGCAACGTTCAGTGGGATAATGACAGCTAGTATCCTCATTAAACTGTTAAATGTACCTTGACATTTCTATTTAAACTTTGAGAAATAGAAGCATCATTGTTTTTATTCGTGTAATTACTTATCCGTAGCTTATATGAAAGTGTGGACGTTATCCATAATTGAGTACAGTAGGTGCAACCACTTTTATCAACGTATGTGTGACGAAGTTATCTGAACGTGATGTACGTCATTCTGAACTAACACGGGGTCATCCGGTGCGTTTTGCTGAAAATCGTGCTGAAAATGCTGAAAATCGTGCTGAAAATCGTGCTGAATTCTGAGTTGAGTTCATAGCCTACAGACTTTGTGCGGTAACCAAACTTGGGTATTCAATGTTCTACATAATCTAACACCTGTTTGCAAAATGAAATATTTTTCAAAACAATTTGTTTCACATTGCAGTTTTTATAGTCACTTTTTCATATTTTGAATTAGAGTTTGCTTTAAATATAGCATACATTATTATGGTTAAAATATAGTTAATAAATGTTACTTTTTGTATAACATTTTCTAATACGAATCCACATTCTAAAGTTTTCCATGAAATATTAACCTTAATTAGTTTAGATAATTTTTTTCCATTTTGGATTGATTCTCAAACAATCATACAGCATATGCTTTATAGTTTCAACCTGTTTACAATATTCATAAATTTAATATATCTTAATGTTCCATTCTGAAGTAATGTAACTACATGGCAAGATATTATTTGTTTCATAATTAAATTTTCCAAGTTTATTATCACCAAAATATTTCAGTTTTTGGAAGTAAATAATTTTCCAGATTCTAACTTCATTAGGGAAAGAAACATGCCTTTTTTATTATTTTTTTATATTGAGTGAAGTTTGTAACTCCTTCAAACTGACCCTTTATCTTAACAAGACCTATAAGATATAATTTAGTTTGCAATGGCCGCCATTTACTCATCAAAGAACTTAACAGAAGATTTACTCACATTAAACAGATCAAATGATATTTTTCTTGGTAAAAAATTGCATGTTTTATAGCATAGTCTATGAAAAAGTGCAAGATATTTCTATATAAATTATTTTTTTCATGTTTGGAATTTTGTCAAACTTCCATGTACAATATGAAGTGATGTATCTGCTACATTAAGGAAAGAAAATATTGGGAGACTTATGTTAATATAATACTAAAAAAGCTGTGTTTTATATAAAATGATAGAAAGTTTTGTAATATAATATGTATCTTGTTTTGAAAATAATTTTACTGTATGGAAAAACATCTATGATAAAAAATTAGAGGAAATTCCTATACCAAAAATATCTTAATTTAATCATAAAATCCTGCATAATATTGTACCTTGAAGTATGTGCCTAAATAAATGGAAAAATATAAGTGCAGAATGTGATATCTGTAATGAATTTGAAACAACAAAACACATGTTATATGATTGTATAAGAATCAATGGTCTATGGAAACTTATTTCAAATTATGTTAAAATACAAATAAGATGGAAACACATTGTTGGTGGCTTTCCAAGATATATGCTTTCCAACCTATGAGAAAGGTGCAACTATTAATGCATACAACTTCATTATTTCTGTAATCGCTTATGCTATATTTAAATAGAATTCAAAATGCAAATTTAACAATTTAGATTATAATAATGTTAATATCTTCCCAAATGTGAAAGACAATCTAATTTATGAAAGGTATTTACTGGGAAAACAGGATCATAAATTATTCAAATGTGGTTTATTTCAAACAATTATTGAAAATATTTGATGTTGAAAAAATTAATATAGTTTAAATCTGATAGAAAAATATCTGATTTGTATTTAAAGTAGAATTTTTGTACTTTCATTACTGTATTGACAATATCGCATTCATTACTTAAATTTCCATATTGTAGAAAAAAGATTAACAAATCATTAAAAAAAAATTATATAAAATAATGGAAAGTTTTGTAATATAATATGTTTCTTGCAAAAAAAAACCCCAGACTAAGTCAGCTGCAAAGTAAATATATAACTTGACAAACATGTATGTGTAAAAAAACACGAGGCATATGGCTAGGTCACTATATCCGCGCTATGGCAGGCATTACATTTACTGTTAAACCACTAAAATGCCTTGGTCATTACAATAAAAGATGTTTAGATATGAAATGGAATTATAGATTAGAGAAATTAACAACTTATATTCACCACCTAATTAAGCTCAATTTATCATTCTTTGTTAAAGTATCAGTTATTAAGTGTCATATTGTTTCAAAATTTGTATATCCTGCAAGTGTATTATCAGTTCCAGTGGAAGTAAGTAAAGCATTACAAAGTAAAAAATATAAATTCCCTTGGAATAGAAAAACTGAAAAAGTAAAAAGAGCCCTCTTATGTAATACGGTGTAAAATGGAGGCATAAAATATGATAAATATTCATGCATTCATGGAAGCAATTAAGGCTTCATGGATAACAAAAATTATTACTATTCCAGGAATATGGTCTGATATATTTTACATGAATGCCAAATATATAGGTTTACCTTTGGGATATATTGTAAAGCTTACTGTTTCAAAAATAAAAAACTTTTCGATTCTTAAGGCTTTCCCAATTTTTTATCAAAAAATTCTCATGTGTTATTTTGATTCAAAAGGTGTGAACCGTTTAATAAACTTACTCCCCATGAAATATTCCATCAGCCCTTATCGGGAAATGAACATTTTAAGATCAAAGAAAGTAATTTGTATTTAAAAAATTGGGTGAAAGAAAATATTATGTATGTAAAGAATCTTTTTATTACTATAGATGGCAGATTCTTTGATGAAAATGAAATTTATAAAACAATAGAAAATACGTCAAATATAATTCAGGAAATGTATATAATTAAGAGACATATATTTAAAAAAAATTCAAGGATATTGTTCCTAAAATTGGTAATCACGTAAATATCAAAGAATCCTATTTTTTTATCAGGTGACACTTTTTGATCGGAGGGACAAAAAAATAATTTTTTCTACAAACTATTAGTTGAAAAAAATAATGTACGAGCAAATATGGAGTCTATATATGCAAGGGAATTTCATTTCCAAAACTGTAAGCAAAACTGGAAATCTATATACCAGCAAAATTTATGTTTTAAAGTTTTTAATGAAGTAAAGTATTTCCACTTCAAATTAATACACAATTTTCTTCCGTGTGGTAATGTGTTGAATAAGTGGCAAAAAAGTATATCAAAATATTGTGATTTATGTAATGAAATTGAAAGTTTAAAACATATGTTGTATGATTGTGCACATATAAAGCAATTATGGCAAAATATTTGAAATGTTATTGATCGTAATATTAACTGGAAATTAATTTTATGTTGCTTTATAAACTATGAATTACCTGATAAAATAATTGCATATAATTTTATTTTCTCTGTAATATATTCTATTTTTAAAGAAAATTTGAAATGCAAATTTAATGGAAAAATGCAAATTTAATGGAAAAAGATTAGAAATTGAAAAAATACACTTATAGAAATAGTCATTTATATTATTAGTACACACTGAGTGTAATAATAGATATTGTCAGTCAATGACTGTCCAGATGGCGAGTGCATAGTGACTAAATATTTAAAAGAATAATAATCCATCTAGATAAAAAATTAAACAATATTATATTATTTGTTATTCAACTAGATAAATAATGAATCATTTCAAATGCATGGTTAACATATTTTATGTACAAAAAGAAATCCTCTTGATTTTTATTAGTAACTTAGAAATTATATGGTAAAACACAAATATTTCATACCAGTTCTAACACGTTTGTGCTTGAGTCCCTTTCAATGTGGGAAATTGTGGCGCATCGGCAAGTACAAATGAACTCATAATGCATGCTGTGCAACATTGGAATAGTATTGACATTGAGTTACTGATAGAAACATACGTTTGCATTTGCAGGCCGTGTCTCCGCAGCTCTTCACCGTCATGAGAAGCGTGTCAACTGGCAGGCTGTGTCTCCGCGTGCTGCTTCACCGTCATCAGAGGGGTTCTCAACTGGCAGTTACGCGGAGAGGACGTGCTGCTGGAGGAAGAGGTCAGTGGGGATCAGTTAGTGGTCAGTGAGTGGGTGGTCAGTAGATCAATCAGTGGTGGGTGGCATCATGGTCAGTGTACTAATTAACTTTTGTCAGTGTACATTTGTGTAAAGCTTTGGAGCAGTCAGTACGGTCATGACGCATGGTGTTTTCTTACAAATTTTTTCTACTAATTCAATCGGTTTTTGAGAGTGACAGTAAAGAAATAAACATCTGACAGTGGACGGACTTGGCTGGACACGGTGTTGTTTGCTTGCAGCTGTCCCATGCTGCTTGTGTGACAGGACGATGACATACCAACGTCTTCTCATCCTTCAGAATGAGGTCAAGGTCCTCGGCGGGAGACATCTTCAAAAGCTCACTGGGGGGTGGGAAGGAGGATGGCATGAGATCATGTGGCCCTCTACCACCGCCTCATGCAGCTTTGAAACATCGGTGTGGCGGGGCTGTGTCACAACATGTTAACACAGTCTAAACATGTCACAACATGTGGACACAGTCTAAACATGGTCACAACATCTACCACAGTCGCCTCATGCACAACATGTTAACACAGTCAAATCACTACTCACAACATGTTAACACAGTCTAAACATCGGTCACAACATGTTAACACAGTCTAAACATCAAGTCACAACATGTTAAAGGTTATGCTCAGTGGTCAAACAAGTATGCTTGTAAAGAAGCATTATGATGTGTTCTGTGCATTCTGAAAGTGTCTTTCATTTAAACATCATATCAAAGTATGTAAAACAATCTAAATATTTAAAATCACAACATGTTAACACAAGAGACATATACTCAACAAAACAATGTGAGCACAACAGCTTAACGAGAAATGTCAACACAACATGTTAACACAGTCTAAACAATGATTTTTGTCAGAAAATTTACAACATGTTAACACAGTCTAAACAAGAACATGTTGCCATCTCCCATGTTAAATAAGACGTCAAACTTTGTCACAACATGTTAGAAATGCAAAACATGTTAACACAGTCTAAAAATCATTCGATTATGCAACATCTAAACATTTTGTGTTTTATTTAACACAGTCTAAACATCGGGGCATGGTATAACTTTTAAAGGTGATAAAATACATGTTAACACAGTCTAAGAATCGGTCACAACATGTTAACACAGTCTAAACATTGCACAACATGTTAACATCGTCACAACATGTTAACACAGTCTAAACATTGGTCACAACATGTTAACACAGTCTAAACATCGGTCACAACATGTTAACACAGTCTAAACATTGGTCACAACATGTTAACACAGTCTAAACATCGGTCACAACATGTTAACACAGTCTAAACATCAGTCACAACATGTTAACACAGTCTAAACATCAGTCACAACATGTTAACACAGTCTAAACATCAGCACAACATGTTAACACAGTCTAAACATCGGTCACAACATGTTAATGGGACTCAAGTGCAAATGGTTCTACAGATTGGATTTTTTTAGAAATTATTATAGATGAGTATCAACCCTTTTAATTCAAAATTATTTGATAAAAGTGTTAGTGTCATGGACTTTATTAATGAAATAATCAAAATTATGAAACATCCCATTTTTCGTAGTTCAAGTGAAGTTCGTAAATCCTTCAAACTGATTGTTTTTTTCTCAACAAAACTTATTAAATAGAATAATTTAGTCTGCAAAGTGTGTCATTTACTCACCAAAGAACTTCACAATAGATTCGCTCACGAAAATCAGATAAAATGATATTTTTCTTTGTAAAATATTGCACGTTCAATAGTATGACCTGTGAAAAAAATGCAAGATTTTTCTGTAGATAATTTATTTCAATAATTTCTCATGATTAGAATTTTATCAAACTTCTATATGATATGAAGCATTGTATCTGCTACATTAATCACAACAAAATTGTCGGGAGGGGTGGGGGATGGGGGGCGGTCCCGGATCATATAAGAGACTTGTGTCACATTTAGTATTGAAAAATCTTATAATTGTTTTATAAATTCCACTTTTTCAAAAAAAACAGCGAGTTAAACATGGTTTTGACTGTCAGGTTATTTGACACAAACAGCCGAGAATAAAACCCATACATATAATTTCGGATTATCTCTGGTAAAGTTTTTACACAATTTAATACCATAGAGGTGGATATACTATCACGCTTTTCAAGTTTCATAGAATGTCTATATACACTATTATATGCTACTCTAAGCTTATGAGCAGAGGATTTGTGATACCAAGACCACAGTTGCTTCAATACAGATTACTGCAATAAGTCTTAAATAGGGTCACTTTAACATTATCTGAACAAAATTTAAAACGTCGAATAAGCATATTGCCAATACAATGAATAGATCTCCTTTGCCTTTGAATATCAGCATCATCAGTAAAATCATCGTCACAGATATGAACACCTAAATACTTCTGTTATTCTAACAGACTGCAACTCTACACCATTTAGGATAAAATTAGGAATATACATGTTTTTTAACCATTTCGGAAGTATAGACATGCAGATTGTATTTACATAGTTGCCCATGTGGACTTGTTTGGGATTTCAGTGATGGACAAAATATCAGAATTTTACTTTTAGGCAGACTGAATTCAAATTTCACCTGCCCTCATAAAATTGTGAATGTCCTATTGATCTAAATTGACATGTAGTTTTGGGTTCGAACTTCACCTGCCAGCCAAACTTTATACCTGCCCTCTGCTGGGCAGTCTAGTTGGTCTTTCATTGGATTCAGATTGTTTATATTATTTAATCATTTATATTGTTAGATGCAGTTGTTGGTTTTGTTGAAATTCAAACGAGCCATTTTTGCTGGAAAATATTTATTTCTCACTAAACCCAATCTTTGACAAAATGTGGATTTTTTTCCTTCAAATTAATACTCTTACAAAGTTAATTTAGCGAAGGAATGGCTGTTCATTTAATGTTTTGTTTCTATTTTTCTATTTTTTCTATTTTTAGATGCATTTATTGAAAAGATCCCGAAATCACCTGTGAGAGAATTGCTCGAGATGGAGCCTGAAACTGCAAAATTCCTGTAAGTATTTCATTTCAGACAATATTGACATCGATAATTGAAAACTGTATTTTGTATATTTGTGCTGACCAGAATTTTATTTCCCTACTTTTTGCCCTATCACACTTATCTTTAGAAATAATTAGAAATTATTTCAACAAAAATGCTGTATCTATAAAGAATTATTATGGTTCTAGAAAGACCTAGACCTAAAGACCTAGAAAGATATGCACATATACAGAACTTTTTTGTCCTGTATTTTTACGATTTTTAACCCCTGAAAAATCATTACGTCCGGTACATGGATGTATTATGGGATTTTACAAGGGTCAGAGAAATATGGGCACTGTTTCTTAAAATACAGCTTGATTGGCACCATTTAAACGTTCATAATGCAATCTTTATTTGTATGAAACAAAATAAGTTTAACTGGATCACGCTGGTAATTTATCTAGCGTGGGAAAATGTGTTTGCACGCTACAGTATTTGTGTTGTGATAAATGCATGTTGTGTCGGGAACTAGTAGGTGCAACATGTGCCGCACTTGGCAATATGGCTACTTTGAGGTAAAAATAGATGTCTATCTGTTGAAACTTCTTTTTATATGCTTAAAAGATTAAAGTAACAGTAAAATAAATGGTGTACTATCATTCCTAATAGGGTTTCACATACAGTTATCTATTTTTAATCACGATGACAGTGCCTCAAAATTCCATTTGATGGACTTATATGATGAAGCCTGTGACAGTGTGGTGAATGGCAAATGCTTGTTTAATTAAAATTAATTTAGAAATTTGTTAGATTTTTTTCAACTAAAATGCTGTATCTATAAAAAGTTATTATGCTTCTAGCGAACCTAAAAAGATATGCATATGTGCAGAAATTTCTTCATTTTCAATCTTTAGATTTGCAAATATGTGCATTTTTATCAGGTAAAGTGAAATTAAAATGTAAGATTTTTCATGGCTTGATTAAGATTTTTATGACAGCCACTGAATCACTGAAGGAAAACTAATATAGGGATTGCCTAAATATTGGTAAAATACCCAAAATGCACAAAAGATAATGAAACAACATTTATGCTTATTAAGTTATATGATTAGGTGTAAAACTTGAACTAATATAGGGATTATTTAAATGTTAGTGTGATAGTTTCGTATAATTTACAGAATAAGTGTCTAAAGAAAAAAAATGCTATGGACCAAAAAGTAGTGGATGATTATGTTTTATCATAACACACTTGATCAGTATTATTTTTTTGTTTTGAACTGAAGCTGAGAACAATAACATAATTCCCAGTATAATGTGTTCCAAAAGCAGTATTATGCAGTAGGATACAACCAGATCAGTTTAAATCCAATACATCCGTTTTTCTGTCCATTTCAGACGTCCGGAGCGAACGATGAACGGAAAGATCCGCGTGACCGTGACGCTGGTGGGGAAGGGCACGTTCAAGGGCGTGGGGCGGAACTACCGCATCGCCAAGTCAGCGGCCGCCAAGAGGGCGCTCAAGTTCCTGCGGCTGTACCACCTGGAGGTGCTGAGAGAGCAGCAGAAGTACGCAGCCATGGCGGCCAGGGCCATGTCTGCAGACTTCATGCTGTGAAATACACGGCAAGCTGGAATCGGAATCTAGTCTCTAAAGCACACTTCTTGCCAGAGGGAATCTATAGTGCAAGCAGTATCTTTCTTCCACTTTGAAGTGTTTGTTTTAGCAAAATATTCAATTGTTATGAAATTCAACCAACTTTTTATTTTTTCTACCTGGTCTATTTGGTCTGAGTCAAACCCGAGCTACCTTGAAGGTATGAGTAATTATTATGATGTTTGTAGTGCATGAAAAAGTTAATTTCAAAGCCCACATGTAGAGCATTTTATCGTGTAAAAGTGATGCTTTAAAAGGCGTTGAAGCATATGCAAGGCCAGAACTGTACATTCTCAGCTAATTCAGGAAAATGGATTGGCACAGGATAATGTAGAAATTAGGTTGAATTGAAGTAACATGGCCTTTCCCAACCCCCATGTCCACAGTGATGTCGGGCTACAAATAGTCCTTCTGGCTCATCTGCTGTCAGCTGCTCACATCGGCAACTCTTTTTCCAGTACGAACGATGTTAAAATGTGCTGTTTTGTTTGTAATGAATGTTGTGCTAATATTTTAATTCTTATTTTGGATGATGATGTTGTTTAGGGTCTGATCTGCTGGCATCAAGTTCATGGAGTAAACTATTTCTATCTTAACTAAAACTGGTAATAAATGTCAAAATAAAAACACGCTTACATAAAATGACATTTTTTAGTCTTTGTGAGAGACAGTCAGAAATTTAAACAAGCCTAAATTGGGTATTAGGTACCATGATTAGAACAGCAGGATTTTAATTTGCATACACATGTCTAGTCACTCATGTGTAACAGTAATGTGTATGTAAATATAAACATTGTAACTATATTTATATTTTTTTTCTTACCATGGAATATTGAATAAATATTCCTAAATTTTGTAAAGTTTATATTGTTAATCAACAACAATAAAAACTTGATAAAATTTAGGACTACAATAAAAGAAATTAGGACTATTTATTCAATATTGCATGGTAAGAAGAAAAAAAATATATATTTACAATGAAATCACATGCCGTTTACCATTTAAACTCTGCAAAAAAATGCCATTTTCATGTAAGTATTATGTAAACCAATCAGATTAGTAACAATTGCAATGAAGATCCTAAAAAGAAATAGCATTGAATTCCTATGATTTTTATTTTGAGATTCAATGCCAATTTTTAGTTATGATAGGAAATGTCATGCCATGAACTTGCTGTCAGCACATTGAATATCATGCTCGTGATCTTGTTCTCGCAAAGTCTGAATATCACTTGTTGTTGCTTGTTGTCATATCAGTATGTGCATATCGCTAGTGTTCATGCTAAATGTGTTCCATTTGAGCTGTGACTGTTCATTCATGTTAACCAATCTGATGATTTTGTTATATGAATGGTTTTAAACAAACCCAGTTCCTTAAAAACTTTCATGCAAAAGTTGATGTCTGATGTTGAAGTTTAAAATTTGGATTTTTAAAATCAGTTAATGTATTAACAGACTTTTTAATTTTTATCTTATTTATATGTAATAATTTTATATGTATCTTTATAAAAAGAATATCTGTTTATGATTGAAATTTGTGTGAGTCAGAATTATCTTGTGTTTGCAAGTTAAGGATATTTTGACTAAGTGAATTTTACTGTTGTTATTGAAGCTACATGTAAGTTGTAGATATTTACATGTAACTGGTTATCAGATCATAGTGAAGGACTTGATATGAATTATCAAAGTATGCATATTTCATAATTAGGATATTTTACTATTCTAGTCGCTTCTTGTGTTAAGTCCTCTTATAAGTATGTTTGAAATTAACATTAAGCTATATGATATTGTTACAATATTGCCCTAATTTATTTGATTATTTATTTCATAATCTAAATAAGTAATTATGGAAAGTAATGTTTGACATTACTCATTACGAAACATTTAATTACATTTTGAGGTCTTACTTACCTTTAAGGAATATGAAGATTCAAACAAAACTGATGAGCATATTCTAATGAGATGAGAATTGTCCATAAAACAATTTTGGTGGGTGTATTTTCACATGAAAGGATGAATAAAAGCAGAAATGAAATGTATTTGTAATTTTTATTTTTTAAGCAGTTTGTCAAAGAATTACAATATGTAGCTTAATTTTTGAAAACTGCTGTAGATTTATATTTTTATACTTGAATATTTTTCATTTCATTTCTTTGTTGTTTTTGAATACGTATAATACCATCTTTTTGTAATGTTCAGCATATTCTTCTGGTGAATAAAAATATCCATATGCCACGCTGTGGTGTATTGTACTACGTAACGTTACACGCAGCTTTTGTGCACTACTTGGAAGTCATGAATTGATCTATGACTAAGACAATTGAATAAGATATGTCAAGCGTGTGCATAACATTTTGACGCATCTTGCGCTTTGTATAATTTATTCTCATACAGATTTCATCCGAAATAGATTTGCTATTGGGGTGCACCCTGTATCTGCTGGAGAAAGAAGGCTTAAGTGTTGAAAAAAATCTGGTTTTAAGACTATTTTAATCTTTGTTACGTAAGCTTATATTCAAAGGAAAAAAATACATACAATTGCTCATGCTTTGTACAGAGAAAAATTCTCGGGCTCAAAGAAAATAGATAATAATCTTAAAATTACTTTAATGTTGGTTCTGTTCAAACACATTTTTTGTTTGGAGCTACAAGTCATGTGAGCTTATATTTTGATCCGTCTCATCCCATGCTGATAGATATAATAGATAATCAATAAATAAATAATTCAAAATGATTGTTTTGTGTTTGATGAATGTATTTGCTGTATTTACAAGTTTGAGCTGCAGCAGTTTTTCTCATTATAAATATATGTGTATCCTCTTATTCTGCTGTTGATAAAAAAGGCAAAAGACAGTATTTTAAAACAGTATTTTAAATTACACTATATATTCAAATGTTTGTATTGTTTGTATTGCTCAAGCACCCCCCCCCCCCCCCCCAAATGAATGTTCAAAAATATTTGAATATTGTAATTTAATTCTGTTCCTTTTTCTTCTTATATGAACAGAAGTTACATTTGGCAGCGATTTACAATTTTCAAGAAATAAGTAGACTTTGATTACACCCGCTTCAAACCATGTTTTTACCTTGATAGGTTTATTTTATTTTTTGTCTAACAGGGTGTGTGCTGATCTTTCTCACATATTTAATAAACAAAAGACTTCAATTGAAAATTTTATTTTCATTAATCTCATTTTTATTCATGTCATTCAGTTTATTCACTTCAATTTGTGTTTATTTGTATTTATTTACGAGGAAAAATGCCAATGTAGTTACAAAATGTTCTCAGCATCAATTAACACAAATACCCTTTGGGTAAGTTTATTGCAAAAAAGATGCTTTCAGGTGAACATCATAACATGGCATGACTGCAAGAGCAACTACTGCACACAGACAGCATAATGTATATTGGTAATCTCGTCTGACACATTCAGACATAC
>CM032662.1:3486678-3498793 GCA_019095985.1 Streblospio benedicti
CAGTATAACCCACGTGCCCGCCTGCACACAGCTGGACCGTCAGTCGAATATAGACGTGTAGATGAAGAGGGTGGATGACCAGGGTGTGGGCTGGACTTTTCAGAAGCAGAAACGTGTGATAAAGTCTCCAATACATAACAGATATGGCTAAAGTCAGAAAATATCATGATTCAAATAGAATCATGAGACCCACTGCTTTATACCACATAACAAACATCAACTGGACATACTAGGAAGAAAATATCAGAATTGTAAGTTTTGAATTGAAACGGGTTTATTACAACAAAATTAGTCGTGTTTTTCACAAGAAGTCTTATTTGTTATGTAAACTATTAGACATAATGTCTCTTGACAGCCCACAGCGAGCCATCCAGGTGCCCCCCCCCCCCCACACACACACATACACACCTCATCCAGGGCCTCGCTTTGAGGCCGGCTGTAATGCATGTTTTACGGTGATCTGTCTCGTGTGGATCAAACAAGAGCGTCCCATGCGGGGTTATCTCGCAGCTGTTACGGTCTGTGCCGTGTTACGTAGCGACGAGTGGTTCACCATTAGCGTGATATCTGCTGATAAGCTCCGTCCAGGTTGCAACTTGTCTCCTGGGACTATCGGCAGGTCCAGGTTTTGGGGGAGGGGGTTTGGGACGCACGCACAGGGTTTCATGGGTATTGTACATGCGAAGGTGTTGGGAGATGCCGACAAAAACCACTGGAATGTAATTTCGGGTTAAAAAAGACGGTCACGCCCCTTCGCAGGTATATTCTTATATATTTTTTCTTCATGACCAATGCTGTTCTATGTAAGATGTTGAATTAAGAATACACTCGTATGGTATAATATTTTGTATGTAACTCTTTTATAATTGGCTACAGAAGTTTGAGGGGATTTATGGCACCCGTTAGAGTGCAGGCTTCTGTCTAGTTTATAAAAAATAGTAGAAGTTAAATCAAGATAATCAAGTATAAATTCAACACCCTTTTGTGTGAGTTGGTAAACTAGTTAAAAAGTCAACCTACACGTCTAGTCTCTAACACGTGCATGAATACAGCATGCCTGGCCATACTTGATACTTGACCCCTTACTTTATCAGCTTGCATCAGACCTTTAAAAAGACCCTTCACTGGGTCACCACCTGTTATCACTGCGCAGCTTTCATCACCTAAACATAACATCCACGTAACGACCACAGCTACTGCGGATTATCCCGCTAATTAGCGGATTAAGGGGCCTGTGACCCCCTCACCCGTCTTATCAGCCCGGGTGTCACATCACCAATATTGCCGCCATATCATAACGTCCTCTTTGATGTGCCGCCTCATTTAAAGGCGCGCGTGACGTTATGATTGGTGAGGATAATCTTACCTTTAAAGCGCCTGGATTAGGGTTAAACCTCTCGCGTGTGTTGGTGGCTGAGTTGGTTATCAGCGGCGTGTGGGGTTACGATTTATTGAGCTAGTTTGGGTTTTTTAAGTCAAATGTCAGATTTCTAGACTGAGTTATTGGTTATTGGTGTTGCTGTGATGTTCTCGGCGATCGTGTTTGATAATAGTTTGTTATGCACTTGTTATAATAGGGCAGAAGCTACACATGAGGCAAGGGGAGCAACTGCCTCCTATGTTTCTAAGTTTTTTTTTTTTTTTTTTTTGTTGATGTTTTGTTTTGTGTTTTATGTGTGTGTGTGTTTGTTGCTTTTTGTTGTTGATGTTTTGTTTTGTTTTTGGGGGGGCAGCTAGTTTTTAGGTCAAACCCTGAATGAAACAGCTTTAATATATTTGTTTTTAAAATAGCCTCAGATGCTATGAAAAAGGGGTCTAAATTCCAGAACTTCCTTGGTATGTGGGTGGGGGTAATTACCCCCCCCCCCCCCCCCCCCACCACCCCGGAAAGCACGTAGAAATAGTGATGAAAACTCAACTATTTCTATCTTGTGTTGTAACATAATATTTTGACATATCTATATATTATATCTTATTATCTAATTATATCTATAGTTATCCTCTTTTTATAAAGCTCATATATATTGTTAGATCATTACATCATTATATAAAGAGACAAAATTTATATGGAAATTTGCAAACATTGTTTTAATCCAAAACTGTTATGTATCAATTATTCAAGACGTGAAAACAAGGTGTGAAGTTTTACACAGAAAGGTGTCTATTCTGCGTTTCACCTGAATCACTCCAATCCCACCACAGAGTGTGGCGCCGTCAGCTGCTGCCACCGTGCGGTGATGGTGAGAACTACAGATGTCATACGGGCAGGTTTTTTGCCCGTACTAAGTAGTTGATGTCCAAATCAACTGTTGGCCAAAGATCGGCTGATATCAGAAGTTTGTGACGACCGTCATTTTAAAGTGGATGTGAACCAAATTATTAAATGGTGTTTATTTTTGAAAAGGAACCTGTAGTGTTCGAAATCGATCAAAAATTGTATTTGAAATTTAGATTTTAGAGTTTATTTTGAAATAAAAGCAGGTAATGAATTGAGTAATTGAATAATGAAATCATTCAATGTTATCGTGCTCGAATGACGTAAAATTTACACCAGGTCATTGACATCCTTGCATTTCTCAACTCCCTTCAGAATACACAGTGCAAATCAAACACATCAGCGTTCACTAGCCCGACCAGTACCTATATGAAACGTGTAGGTACATATATGTATTTGCTCAACACCCACCACAAGTCCCAACTGGGACTCGAACCTTTGACCCTGTGACTCAGCTCCTGACGCTCACTTTCCCACGGTCGGCGGCGACACATTCCACGCGCCATATGATTGGTTAATTGGCCGCCGCTGGGCTGCCTGTGGTTACCATGGCTACAGGGCAACCTCGGCATGGCCGCCTCAGTACAGTACAGCCTGTCTATCACGACCACCTGGGGACTCAAAGTGATGCGGAGATCAACTTTCAAATACATATACAGTAGAACCTCCAATAAGTCCACGTCTACACAATACAGTAAAACATGGCAGTATAAGCTTGGACGATTATCACTTCCCAACTTTCCTACTCTTCACCTATGTTTTGTAACACACCAAATGTAAAAGCCAACCTTTTTCATGATAACTGCATGCACTTGAGATCGCAAGTGACGAGTGTGTGGAGACAAAATGGATGGCTATTTATCTGTGAGGGCAGTAGAAATATTTGATGGACTGAGTACAGTCCTAAGACCTGCGGGTCACGATCTCAAGTCTTTAGAAAGAGATCATAAAGAGAACCTCCATAAAGAGACCAACGCTCTATTGAGACCACTTGATGCCACCCGAAGGTGGTCGTGATAGAGAGGTTTTTCTGTATGATCTTTTTTCAACAGTCCCTACTTTTCCCTTGACCACCTCTCCAATACGACCACATCTCTAATAAACCACCTTTCCCCTGGAACTTTACTACCGTTTTCAAAGTGGCAGTCCCTTCAATGAAACGCATTTCCACGTAACCACAGTTCTAAACCCATCACAATCTTATTAAAGTTACAGGGATATTCAGCAACGTAATATTCGTTAATCGTATTTATCAGAGGTTCATTAAGCACAGAGGTATTCATTAGAAGTGATTACAGAAGTGATCATTTGAAGACACACAACAAACGCACATTACACACGCACGCACACACACGACACACACACGCACCACACTTGGTGTGCACACACACACACACACACACACACACGCACACACACGCACACACACACACACACACACACACGCACACACACACACACACACACACACACACACACACACACACACACACACACACACACACACACACACACACACACACACACACACACACACACACACACACACACACACACACACACACACACACACACACACACACACACACACACGGTTTGCACACACACCACTGTACACTGTTGACCGTGCGTAGTGACCTGTCGCTCTGTACCTCCATGACCTGGTTCCCACACGGCTCGGGTTGGCGGCAGCTAATGATGATTGACAGGCGGATTACGGTGATTGACAGGTAACCTCCTTCTGTGGTCGCCGCCATTAGAATCAGGCTGCTGTTTGTGACGTCACCAAACAAGGTCCGCGCTCGCCCCAAATCGTCGTGACAATGACACTTGACGAGTGGATCAGTGATATCTAGTCTGAAAGCGGACACCTATAGTTTCTGCAGTGATACGCTCCCCAGCAGGGAAATCGCGCAATCATGGTTCGCCTGTTGTCTATGTGAGGTCGCGCAAAACTAATGCGGGCGCCTTCCTAATGCCCATAGGCCACGGCCACCACATCTAAGGGCCGAGTCGCCGGCGGGAACAGGAGGCTCTTCTATGAAGTGGGTTCTTATCTGCCGCTTCATGTGCTAACAGCAGTCAGTGGCGGGGTTTGTACAGCTACAGTAGCTTCAAGGGAATCTTATTCGCATGCTGTCTGGATTCCGGGGACTGTCCAACACTCAATACTCATTGGCAGTTACGTAGATTAGACTTTATAGATTTAACAGCATTCATTAATACATTTACAAATGCAGTAAAACCCTTTGTTACGGGTAATACATGACATATAATAACATCAGAATAGTATTTTTACAGGACATTGATTACACAAAATATTACTTTTTATTGTCCATGCTTCATCAATAAACTTTTTTAAATCCACATTAAAAAGTCACTGTTATCAGAAACCCATTCAATAACTCGTGATTCCAATAATAACCCCCCAATACATGCATCCAGCATGAACAGACCAAGCACTACAGCCACAACACCCGTCCCACAGATCGCTTTATGACACTGACTATCACAACCAACCTCCTCCTCTCCAGCTTATCACACAAACCCGATCAGATCCAGACAGAGTCCAGGTGCGGACGTGCTCCAGGCCCCGGCAGGTGCGCGCCAGGTGCCCACAATGTTGTCTGATGCTTTGTTTTAGGGCCATTTTTTAAACTTTTTAAAATTTCTGTCACTATCAATAACCTAGCGCGCGTCTGGTCTCGTCTGTTGTCGTGCTGTGAGTCCCGGCAGGTGCCCGTAAACACGCCCAGGTGCCCGCCACAGGCTACCCCTGGACGGACCCTTTGGTAGCCGTGCTCACTGTGAGTCAGCGCCTCTCGTGACGAATTCGCTGAATGCATTTAACAGAAGTTGATAGAATTCATATGTGTACTTGTGTTAATGATGTGCACTAGAACCTCCCATTAGGACCACCTCAATAAAGAGACCAATTCTATAATACGACTATTTTGCCATCCCAAGGCTTCATACAGAAAACAGTGCGATCCTCCATACAGAGACCACCTCTCTATTGAGACCACCTGGCGTTATTGTAGTACAGAGACCACCTCTCTATTGAGACCACCTGGCGTTATTGTAGTACAGAGACCACCTCTCTATTGAGACCACCTGGCGTTATTGTAGTACAGAGACCACCTCTCTATTGAGACCACCCGTTATTGTAGTACAGAGTTATTGAGACCACCTGGCGTTATTGTAGTACAGAGACCACCTCTCTATTGAGACCACCTGGCGTTATTGTAGTACAGAGACCACCTCTCTATTGAGACCACCTGGCGTTATTGAGACCACCTAGTACAGAGACCACCTCTCTATTGAGACCACCTGGCGTTATTGTAGTACAGAGACCACCTCTCTATTGAGACCACCTGGCGTTATTGTAGTACAGAGACCACCTCTCTATTGAGACCACCTGGCGTTATTGTAGTACAGAGACCACCTCTCTATTGAGACCACCTGGCGTTATTGTAGTACAGAGACCACCTCTCTATTGAGACCACCTGGCGTTATTGTAGCACAGAGACCAGTTGTGATCAGCATAGGCAGATCCAGGGTGAAGGGGGCACCCCTCCCCCGTTTCCCACCAAAATACTTCATTTTCATAGGGGTTTTTACACGTCCGCCATCGATCAGTACTGATGGTTGTCTTAATAGAGAGGTTCTGCTGAATGAGGAAATGACATGCAGAGGAAGTTAACAACCACGCATCATTGAAAGCCACGGTGTCATTGGAATGTTTGCCAAGTCCAGCAAATATACGAGCTGCTCCCGTGTCTCAGCGGGTCAATGAACGGGAACAACTCGCGCTTTGCAACACGAGCCTCGGTAATGGTGGGTGGAAATGATAAACCTGGGACATCAACCAACTGTACACCTCCACTTGTACACTGTCAGTCGCCGCGAATTAATGGTCCGTGTGTACACAGGAGGTGTGGATGTGGACATAAACAAGCAGTGGTGATTGGCGTGTCGCCGTGGGAACGGTGCTCATTGAGCCGTGCTCAGTCTGCTCACCGCCGCCGCCGTTTGAAGTGCCCCGTGACGCCGCCGTCTCCAGCTTATCAGCGTGGGAAGGCGGCGGCGACGGCGCGGGGACATCTATCATGTTGCCAGTGTGGGGGCTGCTGCACACACAGCATTGACACTGTGTTGATAGCAATGTATGCTTGACATGGATAACTTCCTCAGTCGCAGATCCAGCATTTACCAAGATTTTGTGCCCCTATTCAAATTGACCATACATTTGAGTGCATGTGGTGTGAAAAAGCCCACACCCCCCCTTTTCCCCCAGCCCCACCCCACCCCCAAGAGACACACACACACACACTCAATAACATGTTGATCCCAGAAGCTGTAGCCCCACATCCCTCTGTAATATTCATATCACATCACATTCTGTCCATTTAAATAGCTCATACCGGGTACATCATACCAGCTGTGATTTGGCTCTCTTATAGAATGAATCCACCACATTCCTCTGTGCGCTTGACGAAACACGAGCCTCATGTTGTCATATCACCGCACCAAGTTACTGTGTGTGATCCGAGCGAGGACCCGGATGGTACCATACTAGCAACACCACAGAGAGGTGGTCATGCTATTGTGGCTGCCGCATTCGCAAACCAAGCCAGCCTCTTTATTTTCATACTACATGTACACGCATGATATAAATTTGAAGATTAGAAACGTGTTAAACTAAGTATTTTTACATCTTTAATAACAATGTTTTGTTGTTATTTGAATGGCCTGAAAAAAGCTCACAGTGACTTGTCAAGAGAGTGTGCACAAGTATTAACAGTGCGTACCCCCCCCCCACACACACACATACACGCCCCATGCACTTGACCTTGTGATTTGGTCCATTTCGTGCAGACAGACTGAGACACGCAGTAAGGGGGCGGGGCCGTCACGTGATACTGTGTGTCATTCTCACAGCTACTTAAATTGCTATTCAATCTGCGTGCGCACGTGTTCCGGGTAAAGCTGCCACAGCCGGGCCTTGTGTCCACCATGACAGCTGTCATGCAGCTTTAATAACGTCATCCAGCTTTCTACGGACTCTCACACTTTTATATGGCGAGCAGCATTCTGGCTAATTACAGTAGAACCTCCCAACTAAGACCACCTCTCTATTGAGACCACCTCAGGTGGTCAGCGCTTCAACACTGAATACGTTTAAAAACCACTCTTACTAACACTATTTTTTACGCTTTGTGCACAACACAACCATAAAACTACCAAATGACCCACTCAGATTCAGAGAGACTCTCTATTGAGATCACCTCTGTAATAAGACCACTTTTCATGTTCCCCAACGCTCATAAAGCTACCAAATGAAGTAGAGACCACCTCTCTAGGTTCTACTGTTCCCAAGGTGGTCCAAATAGAATGGCAGATCCAGATCCAGGTTTTTTTAGTAAAGGGGGCGCATTTCATGGTTTCGTACGGGTTTCGATCGATGGCGGATGTAACAAAACCAAATGAAAAGTAAGTGTTTTGGTGGGAAAGAGAGGGGGGTGTCTGCCTCTGCTGATTACATGTATGTGAGCTCGTCTGCCCACTAACCTTTGTCTCTGGCCCAGGGCCAACGCTGGCCACGTTGCTGTGTCTTCTCTTCGCAAACATGGACCAATATCAAAGCCATTTCAAGCTGTCGACGTTGTTGTCTTGTTTTTATGGTTATTGTCTGGTTTTCTTGTTTATTTTGTTTGTTTGTTGTATTGTTTTGTGTGGGGGGGTCTAGTCTTTGATTTGGAAATGATGCTACTGACCACGTCGTTTAACGTTCGATGTGGACACTCACTCTGTGTCGCCCATGATTGTGGTGAGGTTTTGAGTTCGTCAGTATAATTTATGATTCTAATTCTTTTTAATACAAAAATATAAAGAAACAGAAATGTCTCCGGTAGACAGTAACAAACAGTGATGTGCAGTCTAAAGACCCCATAGCACGCATAGTCGGTTCACGGCAATCTCTCTCACACCGTCCATAGACAGTGTTACAATATCTATTTCAATAACTTGTGGATTGAAAAAATAAACCTAAGATAGATAAATGATGATGAATGACAGGCGTAAAAATCAACTGCTCATGTTCCTTCTAATCCCCACCAGCACTTATCACAAACACTTGCCGCATTCTTGACATAACTGGAGACATGTTGCCAACTTTTCCCATCGTGAAAACAATCATCTCCTGTGTAAACAAATACCATGATCTGGTCCCGGCATGCACCGGTGGAAGCACCTGCTGTGGAAGTGCCACTCGACATCACAGAGTGAGGCTGTACAGGGGAACTTCTATATTCTGTACCTGCTGTATTTGATCCGCTTTATTTGTTATTTGAAATGGCGAACTTCTTATTCTATATAAAAAACTAACCATGTTAAAGCATTTGTGTGAATTGTATGGGAGTTAAGACTGAGACCTAGTTAGGCCAAATAGAATTGATGTATAGGAGTTAAAACTGAGTTAGAACTGAGAACTTTAGAAATACGATCTGCTTTATTAAATAGCCCAGTACACCTTCTACTTTAGTATTTGTTAAATAGCCCAGCTTCCTATCTATATACAACTGTGTTAAACCATTTGTGTGAACTGTATAAGAGTTAGAACTGAGAACTTCTCCCCGCCTGACGCCGCACTGTAGCGGCCTGGATGTCGTCACGGGCTGCTGTTGTGACGTCACCTGCTGGCGGCGGCGGCGGCGGCAGCAGCTGCTCCTGTTTCCAGATCCGCTGTCGGCGCCGGGGATTGTCTCGTCATGTGATGGATGTGTTTTTGAGGGCAGCATCATTATCGCACACACACACAGAATTCAGATTTAAAGATTTTTAAAGTTGTGCGTCATTGTTGTGAGTAGCATCCTTGAATCTAAGACTGGTCCTACTCTAAAATCGCAATCCCCCCACCAACTATTTAAACAATTTTTCAAAACTAAAAATTTTTAGTTACCATTTATAATCCTTCAAAGCTGTTTTAACCACCATCACGTACGAGACAATCCTCACCAGCTGTCACGGCTGACTGTGGGGGATTGCAATCCGTGAGTGGGACAGGAACTTTTAGTTCACGTCAGGGCGCCCTGCTGTAACATGTCACCCCCAGGCGCCTGTCTGGTTTGTGCAAACAGCATTGTTTTAAAAGGACGACATTCAAAGTACGTCACAGCTGGTGACGTCACGGACCCGGGCACCTGCAGCCATAGCGTCCTCGGCACGTGACCGACACGTGCGGGCACCTGCAAGGACCCGGATGTTGAGGTTTTAAAACTGGGCACAATGATTAATACATGAGGGGTTTATTTTTGACATGGAGTCAAACTTTTTCTTCATATGCCGTTCACGTGAATACATTCCACTGTTTGAAATGAGATTTTTAACTAAATAACTGAATAAATGAATTAATAAAAATATCTAATAAGTAAACAGTAAAATTTCTCGGTTAAAATTCTTCCTAAAGTTGTTCTACTATTATGTTTAACTGTCATTTTAACGGTTGCAAGTGATACTAAAAAGTACTAGTTGTAAACGAGGGATGTGTTATGGGGGGGGGGGTGCTCTTCCACAGTCGAGTTGGGTATATATGCACAGCAGGAAATCCACCGATTTTGACGCAGCAAAATGATCGAAAAAACTATTTCTTGGCAGCCAAACCCCAAAGACCCCCTAATTTCTCTAAATCTCAAAGCAAAGACCCACATGTTTGCAAATACGTAAACGGAAGAATGATGATATTTTGCTTGTTGCCTTCAAGTTTCAAATAGATTCAATGTATTCTTTTAAATACCAATATTTAAGACCCCTATTCTGGCATAAACCATATTCAAGACCCCACACCCCCACCCCATTTTACAAACAATTAAGACCTCCCATTTTAAATACCTCGTTGAGAGCATACCTATCAAAAAAAGACGTGGTCCAATCGTGCATATGAAAAAGATAAGTCCATCCAAGTTTAGTATTTATTGACTAGTTGTAATACTATTGTACAAATTGGCATACACCAAAATTCATTCTGGTTCACAATCTAAATGAAAAGAACAAGGCGCAAACATCACGAGTATTCTCATACATAACCCATGTCGTAAACACGGCTGGCGTTATAATTATGGAGGTGGTCCAGATGTAATTTGGGCGTTGGCTGCTCATACTGGATATTGCTAGAGAAACTATTGTATGCTAAATTTATTTTTCTATTGCAAATGATATACATTTATAGCCAGGAATGATCACTTATGTAACATATCATTTAATCATGGTTGATAAGGATTTATATTAGTATTTAAAATTATCTACTAAATCTAATTATCGTATTTTCTTGCTCCATAATCATAGTGAGGTATTAAATAGAATAAATATCTCAAACGATAAGATTGTCTTTTCTTAGAATTTATTATTTGTGGATCAATCCAGCTATTACAAAAAAAACCGGTTTTTTTTCCAGTCACTTAAACTGCTGACTTTAGTCCGCAGATAAACCCTGAATTATAGCTGAACCTGGGGGGGTTAAAAGTTTTTTTCTGCTGATTATTCATGGTTGGCCCCCTATAATGATATTCAGGTGGGGGCCCCCCCCTTTTTAAATTTTTTCTAAAATGGAAAAAATCTAATATCCCGCCATTCCCCTTTTATATACAAAAAAGTGGCTTTCCCCTTTTATTCTACGAAACCTATTTCTTTAAAATTATGTTTTCTGAATAAAGAGACCCATTACAGCATTTAAAAGAAGGGGTAACTACTCAGCTTTACTAAAACCCAATAGGGCTCCCATTTGCTATATACTACCGTAAAATGCATAATAAAAATAACATAGAAACCTGATTTTGGTGTCGAATAATAGTTTCTGACATCAAAAATCCATTTTGATTAAAAAAAGCTTAACGGGAAACAGTCAGTAAGTTTTAAAGATCAATATGGCCCCATCTCCACACAATATTCATAAAAAATGGTATATCTTCTTTAAGTAAATTCTCAAAATCATCAGGTAACATTTTTTCAGATGATAATTTTTTTTAAAATTTTTGTTGCATAAAAAAAATTATCTGATGAAAAAATTTAAAAAAATAATTACCTCACCCACACTACTTGTTTTCAAAAAGGCCGCCAATTTGGCCTTCAACAAAAAGAGACAGATTTATTTGGATGTGTTTTCTCGAATCGCCACTGTGCCAACCTGTGCCAACATCAATAATTTTTTTATTGGAGAAATAAGAATTCAAGGGAATCACTCTGAAGAATTTTTTGAAAGTTGAAATTGATGTTTGTCACAAAAACAAAATCACAATATTTTTATGATTTTTACATTGCTTTGGGGAATTCATTGGAACCGGGGGCAGTTCGTGCATTCATTCATAATTTCAAAAAATATAAAAAAATAACCCTCTACATTGGTAAGTCTTTGAAAACTGATAATCGGCAAATTATGTAAATTTTGTAGCCATTGCATAAATAATTTACAGAAGTGTCCGCAATAATGATAAAATATTTTAAAAAAAGCTTCCCAAAAAATTATAAAAATTAATAATAACCAAATGATAAAACATTTGTAGGCCATATGTGATATTATGTCACTTTTATAGTCTCATTTTACTCTTCCTCCCAAATTTGGGTTTTCACATGATTTTTAAAAACCAAGTCAATGTAAGTTCCAAATTAACATTAAATATTTAGCGGTTTGAATCTAATATTGATAAATCCATTTTAACTTACTGCTTTTATATTTTCAGACATCTGTCCATGTCTGAGACTTCCTTCTGTCCCGGTGGCAGCCCCTGACAGTCAGTCATGTTTGTTGTGGGAGGGGGGGGGCGGGGCCCCTGGGAAAGTTCTTAG
>CM032662.1:3498893-3532026 GCA_019095985.1 Streblospio benedicti
AAAGGTAGCTACTTCATGATCAAAATGATTATGTTGTTTTGGGTTGTGCGTAATGTGTCTTTATGTTACTATTGCAATATTGTTGCAGAGCATCATGTGTATTCCACATGTATTGAAATCATAAGTGCTGTGTAAATATTAGTATTTTTGGTGTGATTCAGTTGGAATTCAGTGTGCAAAGATCAAACTAAAGAATGATAAACTTACAGCCGTTGTACGTTGGTAGTGGGTTGGGGTGCGTGGCTTTTCTATGGCAGATCCAGGTTTTCAGAAAAGGGGTTTACTCCAGTTGGCATGTCCAGGCAAAACCATTAACCCACGGCTAAATGACAGTTTCCATAGATCTGAAACAAACATAACACTTGGAGCCCGCTGTTGTTGTGGTCATATAACGTTACTACATTTGGGGCTGAATGGGGGCAAAACTTTGTGCCGGTGTGACACCTAAATAGCGCTCGGCGTCAATGGTGCAGTTTGTACCTTTGTACCTTGACCTGAACATGACAAGGCTTTATCATCACAATCAACATTACAGTGCAACTAGCGCCCTCTGTGCTATAGCTTTTACTAATATGTGAACACATGTAACTAGACTGGCAGATCCAGGTTTTTACAAAGGGGGGCCACACTCAAGGGATTTCATGGGTTTTGTACGCGCAATCGATGGTGGACGTGTAAAAAAAGCCTATAAAAATGAAGTATTTTGGTGGAGAAAGGGGGCCAGGGGGGCTGCACCCCCCCCCACCTGATCTGCCTATGTAACTATATTAATTCTAGTGTTTGGTCCGTATAAACAATACACTGAGCATGATTCACTGTGACGTTGAGTTCACCACTGTGACTGGGAGCAATTCGGTAATTGCGCGTTTCCGTCAATTGCAATTATTGTTGCTGCTCACTGAACCTTACAATGAGTATTTTCACCTGTGGAGCCCACGTGTGCTCAGAGGTGAGAGGGAACACCTGGGGTGTATCAAACACGGCAACAAGTGCAATTTACAGTTGGAACTTCTATACATCAAGATCATTTATTTGTAGACCCAAATCTTTGCAAAGAGGTAATCGTAAAACTCGATCACTTCTATATATCAAGATCATTTGTTTGTAGATCGAAGCCTTTGGAAAGAGGCCATCGTAAAACTAGTGTAAGGAGACCATCTCTGTATTGACAACTCCGACTATGGGTTTAGCCCATGTGTGGTTTTTATAGAGAGGTTGCACTGTATTAAACTGGCTAAAAATGCCTTGAGGAGGGTGGGTGGGATTCTCAAGTGGTTCTCTCTTCATATAGGTTCGCGGTGGTCTCTTTGTAGCTGGTATTTAATACTGTAAGTAATTATAATTACTGCTATATAAAATGGTCTCATTTTAAGAGTTGATCTAAATGAGAGGTTAGACTGTATGTTTAATAACACTATACACCGCTCGTGCATGATGCTGTACGCCTGACGTAAGCACTAGAGTCTGCGTGACGTCACCTCGCCTGATTACGTCATCGTGACGTCATCACGCGGTCACTGAGTGAACTGTGCGGGGTCACTGGTGCATTTACATCTCATGATCTGGGTGATGTACGTGGGTATGTGGAGGACAGGAGGCTTGTAGAGATGGTGAAATGTAGGTTTGATGTATTTAATGCGCCTGCTTTTTGATCTTTGATTAAGTATCACCAGAACCACATAAGAGCTATTCATGTTTTGCTGGTACACAGTGGTCAAGGGTTCGTAGCAGTGGACGTGGAGAAAGAATGCTTTTATGCCAATACTTACATGTATATACATTTAGGCAATATAATATATTACAGACCAATTATCCTCTAATATTTACTTTTGGGGTAGGTGCAATATTTTACTTTATGTTCATAATTTCTAGTAAATTTCCAGGGTAGTGGGGGGAAATTGGTGCCAGGACAGTATGATAGCACACGAATAGTGGAAATAAATTGTGTAAATCCACACTTATACATATAATCCATGGCTTCTATCCACACTGAGGTATTAGGTATATGCCCTCCACTCTCCAAACGTCACAAACTTGCACCTAAAACCCCACCAGCAAGGTTCAGTCAGTGCAGTCTTCCTGGAAGGTCACTCGGTGCGTCTTCTCCACACATAACGCCCCCTGCAGCCTCAACCCTCCTCCATTGTAACATGTTTTACACGCCCATTTGCTTTGCTTAAGCGTTTCTTTATGGGTTATTATCCCATTGGAACTGCACGTGTAATGATGGGTTTCTATTGTGTTGGGACCGTGACGCCAATTATGGGCACAAAACAGCAGCAATAAAACAATTCTGTCCACAATGCACCCTTGACGCCACATCATTACGTGGACATAAAGCAGTGGGGGCGTTATGGGATTGTAATGCGGGGTTTGACTTCCGTTTGATGTTCTGGGTAGCACCTGTGTTTGGGGTGACTGCCCAGGCGGGGGGGGGGGGTTTGGGACAGAACTGGTCGGGAATATGAACCTCAGTGAGTCAAATTATAGACATGAAAGAAACCAAGCACTCACCGAGGGTGGATGACCAGGGTGTGTGCTGGACTTTTCAGAAGCATAAACGTGTGATGAAGTCTCCAATAACAGATGTGGCTAACGTCAGAAAATATCATGATTCAAATAGAATCATGAGACCCACTGCTTTATACCATATAACAAAAATCAACTGGACATAAGAAAATATCAGAATTGTAAGTTTTGAATTAAAATTGGACTTATTACAACAAAATTAGTCGTGTTTTTCACTAGAAGTCCTATTTGTTATGTAAACTATTAGATATAATGTCTCTTGACAACCCCCGCAGTGAGCCATCCAGGACTCCAGGTGGCCTCATCACCATGCCAACCCCCCCCCCCCCGCCTGCACACAAAAATACCCTGGACCCCTTCTATACGTCTCTGTGATTGCCGCTAATGCCCGCACGAGACCACATGAAAGCTCACACCCAACCCAAGGTGAGGTCGCCACATCAGTGTGTTGTATACTAATCCTCGTGGAAGCGACAGCGAAACCTCATATATAACTTTATTTCAGACAAACATCCATATAAAACATACAAAACAAATAATTCTTTTTATACCAGAGCATGGTTAAAGAAGATACATTAAAAAAAAGAAAACTGAGTTGATGATAACTTGAATCAACGTATTCGCTGATTCAAATAGTCGCAGGCGGAAGCGATAACAAGCCTTCCTCAGAATAGTTCTATGACTATCAATGTTATTATGTACATATATATGCAAGACATACTTGTACCTCTTTTGACTTTAAATAATGTTCTGTATAAATCATTAAAAGCTACATTTAATTTGTTCATACTATCAGTTGAATAATTAGACCAAAGGTGTCGACGACCTTACACATTATTACAAAATGCTCTAAACAATACTTGTTTAACATCATCTGCACAATTCTTAAACTAACAGACACTTTTTAACAGTCAACTAATGATCGCGAGAATCACCAGTTATGATGTATTTGAAAGTTTGAATACAAATGTTCAATTTATTCACAACCATGCACATGAGCTGCATGCTTGTTACACAGTGTAGCAAATGCGACTGTACTGAACGTATGTGTCCTGTAACCACTAACTATATAGCAGCTGGGGTGATTCTCAGGCTTCAATTGGTATAGAGATTCATGTTATCCAGGGACGGATCCAGCTGGGGGCTTTGGGGCTCAGCCCCCGCCTGCCATGTTAATTTAAAGCCCCCCCATCCCCCTAATTTAGCCCCCCACCCCATTTTATGACATCACATGGGTTTTTCTGAAATCCCAGTAAGTGAAGGTTTATGTTTTCCTTACGTCCCTTTTCCAAAAACCTGGATCTGCCCCCACGGGGTTGTTACACACAAATTCAAATAAAAAACAAAATTAGTGATTCTCAAATCATCAAAATTTCTAGAATCCGTCCCTGTTATCAAATGATATTATAATAATAACCACATCATTATGACATCACATGCTGAAGAAACCCCCGGTCAATGCTCAATCAGTTTTAAAACAATTCACACAGAAGTAGTGCTTAACTTGTGTATGATCACAGTAATGTATTCTATCACAGACACACACACATCCCCCCACCCACACCCACCACCGCCCCCACTCATCCAGGGCCTCACTTTGATGCCTGCGGTGGCGACGGCTGTAATGTTTTTTTACGGTGGTCTGTCTCGCTCGCGGATCAAACAAGAGCTTCCCATGCGGGGTTATCATCGCAGCTGTTACGGTCTGTGCCGTGTTACGTAGCGAGGAGTGGTTCACCATTAGCGTGATGTCTGCTGATAAGCTCCGTCCAGGTTACAACGTGTCTCCTGGGACTACCGGCAGGTCCAGGTTTTTTTGGGGCTGGGGGGGGCACAAGACAAGACTTCATGGGTATTGTACGTCCGAAGGTGTTTGGAGATGCCAACAAAAACCACTAGAATGTAATTTGGGGTGAAAAAGAAGGTCACGCCCCTTCGCAGGTATATTATTATATTGTTCATGACCAATGCTGTTCCATGTATGAAGTTTGATTTAAAAATACACTCGTGTGGTATAATATGTTGTATGTAACTTTTTTATAATTGGCTACAGGAAGTTTGAGGGGATTTATGGCACCCGTTAGAGTGCAGGCTTCTTAGGCTATCTGTCTAGTGTATAAAAATAGCAGAAGTTAAATCAAGATAATCAAGTATAAATTCAACACCCTTTTTGTGTGAGTTGGTAAACTGGTTAAAAAGTCAACCTACACGTTTAGTCTCTAACACGTGCATGAATACAGCATGCCTGGCATACTGACCTTTAAAAATGCTCTTCATTGGGTCACCACCTGTTATCACTGCGCAGCTTTCATCACCTAAACATAACATCCACGTAACGACCACAGCTACTGCGGATTATCCCGCTAATTAGCGGATTAAGGGGCCTGTGACCCCCTCACCCGTCTTATCAGCCCGGGTGTCACATCACCAATATTGCCGCCATATCATAACGTCCTCTTTGATGTGCCGCCTCATTTAAAGGCGCACGTGACGTTATGATTGGTGAGGATAATCTTACCTTTAAAGCGCCTGGATTAGGGTTAAACCTCTCGCGTGTGTTGGTGGCTGAGTTGGTTATCAGCGGCGTGTGGGGTTACGATTTATTGAGCTAGTTTGGGTTTTTTTTTTAAGTCAAATGTCAGATTTCTAGACTGAGTTATTGGTTATTGGTGTTGCTGTGATGTTCTCGGAGATCGTGTTTGATAATAGTTTGTTATGCACTTGTTATAATAGGGCAGAAGCTACACATGAGGCAAGGGGGGCAACTGTCTCCTATGTTTGTTTGTTTGTTGTTGTTTTTTATTTGTTGATGTTTTGTTTTGTTTTTTGTTGTTGTTTGTTTGTTGTTTTTGTTGTTTTTGTTTTGTTTTGTTTGTTTGGCAGCTTTTTTTTTCTGGGGGGGGGGCAGCTAGTTTTTAGGTAAAACCCTGAATGAAACAGAGCTTTAACATATTCGTTTTTAAAATAGTCTCAGATGCTATGAAAAAGGGGTCTAAATTCCAGAACTTCCTTGGTATGTGGGGGGGGGTAATTATCCCCCCCCCCCCCCCCCCCACCCCCACCCAACCGAAAGCACGTAGAAATAGTGATGAAAACTCAACTACTTCTATTTTGTGTTGTAACATAATATTTTGACATATCTATATATTATATCTTATTATCTAATTATATCTATAGTTATCCTCTTTTTAAAAGCTCATATATATTGTTAGATCATTACATCATTATATAAAGAGACAAAATTTATATGGAAATTTTGCAAACATTGTTTTTTATCCAAAACTGTTATGTATCAATTATTCAAGACGTGAAAACAAGGTGTGAAGTTTTACACAGAAAGGTGTCTATTCTGCCAAACTGAATCACCTCCAAACCCACCACCACAGAGTGTGGCGCCGTCAGCTGCTGCCACCGTGCGGTGATGGTGAGAGAACTACAGATGTCATACGGGCAGGTTTTTTTGCCAGTACTAAGTAGTTGATGTCCAAATCAACTGTTGGCCAAAGATCGGCTGCTATCAGAAGTTTGTGACGACCGTCATTTTAAAAGTGGATGTGAACCAAATTATTCAAATGGTGTTTATTTTTTGAAAAGGAACCTGTAGTGTTCGAAATCGATCAAAATTGTATTTGAAATTTAGATTTTAGAGTTTTATTTTGAAATAAAAGCAGGTAATGAATTGAGTAATTGAATAATGAAATCATTCAATGTTATCGTGCTCGAATGACGTAACATTTACACCAGGTCATTGACATCCTTGCATTTCTCAACTCCCTTCAGAATACACAGTACAAATCAAACATCAGCGTTCACTACCCCGACCAGTACCTATATGGGACACACATGTATTTGCTCAACACCCACCACTAGTCCCAACTGGGACTCGAACCTTTGACCCTGTGACTCAGCTCCTGATGCTCACTTTCCCACGGTCGGCGGCGACACATTCCACGCGCCATATGATTGGTTAATTGGCCGCCGCTGGGCTGCCTGTGGTTACCATGGCTACAGGGCAACCTCGGCATGGCCGCCTCAGTACAGTACAGTCTGTCTATCACGACCACCTGGAGACTCAAAGTGATGCGGAGATCAACTTTCAAATACATATACAGTAGAACCTCCAATAAGTCCACGTCTACACAATACAGTAAAACATGTCAGTATAACCTTAGACGATTATCACTTCCCAACTTTCCTACTCTTCACCTATGTTTTGTAACACACCAAATGTAAAAGCCACCCTTTTTCATGATAACTGCACACACTTGAGATTGCAAGTGACGTGTGTGTGGAGACAAAATGGATGGCTATTTATCTGTGAGGGCAGTAACAATATTTGATGGACTGAGTGCAGTCCTAAGACCTGCGGGTCATGATCTCAAGTCTTTAGAAAGAGATCATAAAGAGAACCTCCATAAAGAGACCAACGCTCTATTGAGACCACTTGATGCCACCCGAAGGTGGTCTTGATAGAGAGGTTTTTTTCTGTATGATCTTTTTCCAACAGTCCCTACTTTTCCCTTGACCACCTCTCCAATACGACCACGTCTCTAATAAACCACCTTTCCCCTGGAACTTTACTACCGTTTTCAAAGTGGCAGTCCCTTCAATGAAACGCATTTCCACGTAACCACAATTCTAAACCCATTACAATCTTATTAAAGCTGTTCAAGTTACAGGGGTATTCAGCAACGCAATATTCGTTAATCGTATTTATCTACAGAGGTGATCATTAAGCAGAAGTGATTACAGAAGACCTCTTGAAGTGTACAGTACACGCACACACGCACACGCATGCACGCACACGGACCACACATACACGCACGTGCACACACTCACACACACACACACACACGCACACACACACACACACACATGCACACACACACACACACACACACACACACACACACACACACACACACACACACACACACACACACACACACACACACACACACACACACACACACACACACACACACACACACACACACACACACACACACACACACACATTGTTGACACTGCCGTGTGCGTCCAGTGAGGCGGTCGCTCTGTACCTCCATGACCTGGTTCCCACACGGCTCGGGTTGGCGGCAGCTAATGATGATTGACAGGCGGATTACGGTGATTGACAGGCGGATTACGGTGATTGACAGGTAACCTCCTTCTGTGGTCGCCGCCATTAGAACCAGACTGCTGTTTGTGACGTCACCAAACAAGGTCCCCCCTAGCACCAAATCGTCGTGACAATCACGCTTGGCGAGTGGATCAGTGATATCTAGTCTGAACTCGGACACCTATAGTTTCTGCAGTGATACGCTCCCCAGCAGGGAAATCGCGCAATCATGGTTCGCCTGTTGTCTATGTGAGGTCACGCAAAACTAATGCGGACGCCTTCCTAATGCCCATAGGCCACGGCCACCACATCTAAGGGCCGAGTCGCCGGCGGGAACAGGGCGCTCTTCTGTGAAGTGGGTCCTTATCTGCCGCTTCATGTGCTAACAGCAGTCAGGGGCGGGGGTTTGTACAGCAACAGTAGGTTCAAGGGAATCTTATTCACGCGGCCTTGCAATAGATGCTATAAACAATTTCCCCCAGTGAGTTGAGACGACGCTGTTTGTGACAGCCACATGCTGTCTAGATTCCGGGGACTGTCCAACACTCAATACTCATTGGCAGTTCCGTAGATTAGACTTTATAGATTTAACAGCATTCATTAATACATTTACAAATGCAGTAAAACCCTTTGTTACGGGTAATACATGACATATAATAACATCAGAATAGTATTTTTACAGGACATTGATTACACAAAATATTACTTTTTATTGTCCATGCTTCATCAATAAACTTTTTTAAATCCACATTAAAAAGTCACTGTTATCAGAAACCCATTCAATAACTCGTGATTCCAATAATAACCCCCAATACATGCATCCAGCATGAACAGACCAAACACTACAGCCACAACACGAGTCCCACAGATCGCTTTATGACACTGACTATCACAAACAACCTCCTTATCACCACAAATCACACAAACCAGCACGGATCAGATCCAGACAGAGTCAGGTGCGGACGTGCTCCAGGCCCCGGCAGGTGCGCGCCAGGTGCCCCCAATGTCGTCTGATGCTTTCGTTTAGGGCCATTTTTCTACCTTTTTTTTCTTACAATTCTGTCACTATCAATAACCCTGCGCACAATCAATAAGCCTGCTCCGGGAGGACGCTGTTGTCGTGCCCAGAGTCCCGGCAGGTGCCCCAGGTGAACAGGTGCCCCGGACGCACAGGGGGGGGTCGACGCTACCCTGGACGGACCCTTTGGTAGCCGTGCTCACTGTGAGTCAGCGCCTCTCGTGACGAATTTAACAGAAACTAATAGAATTCATATGTGCATTTGTGTTAATGGTGTGCACTAGAACCTCCCATTACGACCACCTCAATAAAGAGACCAATTCTATAATACGACTATTTTTTTGAACCCAATGGCTTCATACAGAAAACAGTGCGATCCTCCATACAGAGACCACCTCTCTATTGAGACCACCTCTCTTGGCCACCTGTTATTGTAGTACAGAGACCACCTCTCTATTGAGACCACCTGGCGTTATTGTAGTACAGAGACCACCTCTCTATTGAGACCACCTGGCGTTATGTAGTACAGAGACCACCTCTCTAGTACAGACAGACCACCTCTCTATTGAGACCACCTGGCGTTATTGTAGTACAGAGACCACCTCTCTATTGAGACCACCTGGCGTTATTGTAGTACAGAGACCACCTCTCTATTGAGACCACCTGGCGTTATTGTAGTACAGAGACCACCTCTCTATTGAGACCACCTGGTTTTGTTATTGTAGTACAGAGACCACCTCTCTATTGAGACCACCTGGTGTTATTGTAGTACAGAGACCACCTCTCTATTGAGACCACCTGGCGTTATTGTAGTACAGAGACCACCTCTCTATTGAGACCACCTGGCGTTATTGTAGTACAGAGACCACCTCTCTATTGAGACCACCTGGCGTTATTGTAGTACAGAGACCACCTTCTATTGATCCACCTGGCGTTATTGTAGTACAGATCCACCTTCTGTGACCGAGTTGGCCCGTAGGCAGATCCCCGACCACCTTCCCCAAAAATACTTCATTTTCATATGAAACCCCGCGAGACCACCCCTTTTACGTCCGCCATCGATCAGTACTGATGGTGGTCTTAATAGAGAGGTTCTGCTGAATGAGGAAATGACATGCAGAAGAAGTTAACAACCACGCATCATTGAAAGCCACGGTGTCATTGGAATGTTTGCCAAGTCCAACAAATATACGAGCTGTGGCCATGCTCTGTCTCAGCGGGTCAATGAACGTGGAACAACAACTCGCGTGTTTGATAAACCTGGGACATCAACCAACTGTACACCTCCATTGTACACTGGTCGTCCTTGATTAAACCTGGGACATCAAGGTGTGGAACTGTAAACAAGCCTCCGCCGTGGGAACGGTGCTCATTGAGCCGTGCTCAGTCTCTGCTCACCGCCGCCGCCGTTTGAAATTGCCCCGTGACGCCGCCGTCTCCAGCTTATCAGCGTGGGAAGGCGGCGGCGACGGCGCGCGGGACATCTATCATGTTGCCAGTGGGGGTTGGCTGCACGCCATTGACACGGTTGCTCATTGTAGCCGTGCTCAGTTCTCAACGGCAGATCCAAAATCCCAAAATTTTCCCCCGTTTGAAGTGCCTCTGGTCAAGTTGACACATTCTCCAACAGCGTGACAAAAACACACGGGGACATCTATCATGTTGATCCCAAAAGTGTAGCCACATCATCCCCCCTAACCCCCACACACACACATTGACACCTGTGTTGATATCCAAAAGTTTTCACATCACATTACCAGCTGGATTTGGCTTATTTAATTAAAATGATCTCACGGCTTCCTGCTTTGACTAACAAGACCACCTCATCACGTGTCCACGTTCACCAAAGGCTGTGCGGGTTACATAGATCCGGTGGGACTCGGATGGTACCAACCGTACTAACCGCTAGAACCAAAAAGGCTGGCCTCTATGTCTATACACCGCTAGATTAGGTCAAACTAAGCCAGCCTCTATTTTTTTGCATATTTAAATGTGCATGATATAAATTTGGAATCGGAAACAAATTTTTTTACATTTTTTATTCACAACGTTTTATTTTTATTTAAATGGCCTGAAAAAAGCTCACAGTGACTTGTCAAGAGAGTGTGCACAAGTATGACTGTGCGTACACTTTTAACCCCCCCCCTCCCTCACAAACGCCCCTGTACTTGACCCGTTGTGATTTGGTCCATTTCGTGCAGACAGACTGCCTGTGATTCTACATGAAAGTGGATCGAGGGGGCGGGTCCGTCACGTGATACTGTGTGTCATTCTCACAGCTACTTAAATTGCTATTCAATCTGTGTACGCACGTGTTCCGGGTAAAGCTGCCACAGCCGGGTTTGTGTCCACCATGACAGCTGTCATGCAGCTTTGATAACCTCATCCAGCTTTCTACGGACTCTCACACTTCTAGATGGCGAGCGGCATTCTGGCTAATTACAGTAGAACCTCCAAATTAAGACCACCTCTCTATTGAGACCACCTCTATAATAAGATCACTTTCATGTTCCCCCAAACGCTCATAAAGCTAACAAATGAACCTCTCTGTATAGAACCACCTCTCTATTGAGACTGTTCCCCAAAGGTGGTCCAAATAGAAGGTTCTACTGCACCAATCAATGGCAGATCCAGGTTTTTAGTCAATGGCAGATCCAGGTTTTTAGTAAAAGGGGGTCATGGGTTTCGTACGCGTGATCGATGGCGGACGTGTAACAAAACCATATGAAAAGTAAGTGTTTTGGTGGGAAAAGGGGGGTGGGTCTGCCTCTGCTCATTACATGTATGTGCGCTCGTCTGCCCACTAACTTTTGCCTATGGCCCAGGGCCAACGCTGGCCACTTTGCTGTGTCTTCTCTTCACAAACATCGACCAATATCAAATCCATCTCAAGCTGTCGACGTTGTTGTCTTGTTGTTTTTATGGTTATTGTTTGTTTTTCTTGTTTGTTTTGTTTGTTTGTTGTTGTTGTATTGTTTTGTGGAGGGGTCTAGTCTTTGATTTGGAAGTGACCACGTGGTTTAACGTCAGATGCTGACACTCGCTTTGTGTCGCCCATTGTGGTTGTGATGTTTTGAGCTCGTCCGCATGATTTACGATTTAAATATAAATATATAAAGAAACAGAAAAGTCTCTGGTAGACAGTGACAAACAGTGATGTGCAGTCTTAAATGGGACTATGGCACGCATCGTCGGCAATCTCTCTTACACTGTCCATAGACAGTGTTACAATATCTATTTCAATAACTTGTGGATTGAAAAATAAGCCTGAGATAGATGATGATGAATGACAGGCGTAAAAATCAACTGCTCATGTTCCTTCTAATCCCCACCAGCACTTATCACAAACACTTGCCGCATTCTTGACATAACTGGAGACATGTTGCCAACTTTTCCCATCGTGAAAACAATCATCTCGTGTGTAAACAAATACCATGATCTGGTCCCGGCATGCACCGGTGGAAACACCTGCTGTGGAAGTGCCACTCGACATCACAGAGTGAGGCGCTGTACAGGGAAACCTTCTAATTCTCTCTACCTGCTGTATTTGATCCGCTTTATTTGTTATTAGAAATGGCGAACTTCTTATTCTATATAAAAAAACTAACCATGTATAAATGAGACCATTTGTGTGAATTGTATGGGAGTTAAGACTGAGTTAGAACTGAGAACTTCTACTGTGTATACGATCTGCTTTATTAAATAGCCCAGTACACCTTCTACTTTAGTATTTGTTAAATAGCCCAGCTTCCTATCTATATGGCAACCGTGTTAATGCATTTGTGTGAATTGTATAGGAGTTAAAACTGAGTTAGAACTGAGAACTTTTACCTGGGCAGTCTCCCCGCCTGACGCCGCACTGTAGCGGCCTGGATGTCGTCACGGGCTGCTGTTGTGACGTCACCTGCTTCTGGCGGCGGCGGCGGCAGCTGCTCCTGTTTCCAGATCCGCTGTCGGCGCCGGGGATTGTCTCGTCATGTGATGGATGTGTTGCTTGAGGGCAGCATCATTATCGCCCAATCTTCAATAAAGATTTTTTAAATGTGCGTCATTGTTGTGGAGTAGTAACCTTGAATCTGGGTCCTACTCTAAAATCGCAATCCCACCACCACTTCTAAAACAATTTTCAAAACTAAACACATTTAGTTACCACTTATAATCCCTCATAGCTACCACCATCACGTACGAGATATCCTCACCAGCTGTCACGGCTGACTGTCGGGGATTGCAATCCGTGAGTGGGACAGGAACTTTAGTTCACGTCAGGGCGTCCTGCTGTAACATGTCACCCCAGGCGCCTGTCTGGTTTGTGCAAACAGCATTGTTTTAAAAGGACGACATTCAAAGTACGTCACAGCTGGTGACGTCACGGACCGGGCACCTGCAGCCATAACGTCCTCGGCACGTGACGGACACGTGCGGGCACCTGCAAGGCACCTGACCCGGATGTTGAGGTTTTAAAACTGGGCGCAAAGTATTACATGATTACAGGTCTGGTGAGGGGTTTATTTTTGACATGGAGTCAAGCTTTTCTTCATATGCCGTTCACGTGAATACATTCCACTGTTTGAAATGAGATTTTTAACTAAATAACTGAATAAATGAATTAATAAAAATATCTAATAAGTATACAGTAAAATTTCTCGGTTAAAATTCTTCCTAAAGTTCTACTATTATGTTTAACTGTCATTTTAATGGTTATTGCAAGTGATACTAAAAAGTACTGGTTGTAAACGAGGGATGTGTTATGGCCGGGGGGGGGGGGCTCTTCCACAGTCGAGTTGGGTATATATGCACAGCAGGAAAGACCACCGATTTTGACGCAGCAAAATGATCGAAAAAAAAACCTATTTCTTGGCAGCCAAACCCCAAAGACCCCCTAATTTCTCTAAATCTCAAAGCAAAGACCCACATGTTTGCAAATACGTAAACGGAAGAATGATGATATTTTGCTGTTGCCTTCAAGTTTCAAATAGATTCAATGTATTCTTTTAAATACCAATATTTAAGACCCCCTATTCTGGCATAAACCATATTCAAGACCCCCACCCCACCCACCCCATTTTACAAACAATTAAGACCTCCCATTTTAAATACCTCGTTGAGAGCATACCTATCAAAAACAGATGCCAACCCCCTAACCCCCGAGGGGAGTATGTGTGCTAGTTTTACAGTCCAGTGAAAGACGTGGTCCAATCGTGTATATGAAAAAGATAAGTCCATCCAAGTTAGTATTTATTGACTATTGTAATACTATTGTACAAATTGGCATACACCAAAATTCATTCTGGTTCACAATCTAAATGAAAAGAACAAGGCGCAAACATCACGAGTATTCTCATACATAACCCATGTCATGGAAACACAGCTGACGTTACAATTATGGTCCAGATGTACTTTGTGCCGTTGGCTACTCATACTGGATATTGCTAGGAGAACTATTGTATGCTAATTTATGTTTCCCTATTGCAAATGATATACATGTATAGCCAGAATGATCACTTATGTAACGTATCATCAATTAATCATGGTTGATAAGTTTATATTAGTATTTAAAATTATCTACTATATCTAATTATCGTATTTTCTTGCTCCATAACTTGCGGAGGCCCTAAAATAGAATAAATTAGTTCAAATGATAAGATTGTCTTTTCTTAAAATTTATTATTTACGGATCATTCCAGCTATTGATAAAAAACTTGGCTTTTTTTACCAGTCACTATAAACTAATATTTATACTTTGCTAAAAGGCAGACCACCAAAAGAATGACGGCGACCTGCATTTTCGTTTTGTCACATATGTTTCTGACATCAAGAAATCCATTTTTCATAAATTAAAAAAAGCTTAAGATGTTTTATTGTGACAAAGTAAATTTTACTTATGAATAACAAAATTTGATACCGCCCGCAGCCTCACTCATCACGGTATGCCGGGGTAAAATGTTGAAAAAATCTTCTTTAAAATGAAATTCTTTTCACAGGCCGGGATTAACCCGGGTTCAGATGGTAATTTTTTTAAACTTTTTTGTTTGCATATAAATACATTGAAAATTAACAAAATAATTTACCTCACCCAGGGCCGCCAATTTGTGCCGTTCATAATTTGCAGATTTAATTTATGATTCCCTGTTGCAAATTATAATCGCCACCTGTCACTTACCTGTGCCAACATCAATAATTTTTGGTTGATACGTTTATATTCTTATCTAAAATTGTCTACAATACCTAAAGAATCTTCTTGCCCCATGAAATTGCGGTACCCTAAATATTAATTCAAAATAAAATTTATGCTTAGACTTCATTAATAAGATCATTGGTATTAAAACCTGTGGGACAGTTCGTGCATTCACTCATAAACTTCAGCAATTAATCTAAAAACATATCCATATATGGTGAATGCAAATGTTGACATTTAAGGTAAAGTGCATTCGATAAACTGATAATCGTGCAAAAATATAATATTTTTAGCCATTGCAAAGAAATAATTTACAGAAGTGTGGTCTTAAGCTTAAGTAGTCTTCATAATAATTATAAAGATTAATAATAACCAATGATAAAACATTTGTAGGCACTTATATGTGACCACTGTGTAGTCTCATTTTACTCTTCCCCAATTGGTTTACAACATGATTTTGAACATCCAAGTCAATGTAAGTACAGCAAGTTAACATTAAATATTATAGCGGTTTGAATGACTAATTTTGGGATAAATCCATTTTTAACTTACTGTCTTCATATTTTCAGACATTTTTCCATGTCTGAGACTTCCTTCTGTCTCCGGATGGCAGCACATGACATTCAGTCAGTGTTTGTTGTGGGAGGGGGGTCGGGGGCACGCGCTGTAGTCTTGGGCCGCTCTCTTAGAAGGTTGTCATAGGCATGGGATAACTGGTAAGCTCCTTCATCTCTGTTCATTTTCTAAACAGTCTTATGGATAGTCATAGACTCTAGGATTTGTCTGTCCAATAGGTTGGACTTTTTTGCACACTACTTTAGAACTGTCCCAATCCGATATATGGTTGAGGTTGTTCAAGTGATCAGTTATGGCCGATTGATGTAGTTCCACATTACTGAGACGCAGTGGCTCTGGTGCGGACGCTTCTCTGGTCATGTGTCTCCATATTTCTTTTTGGTGTTCCTTGAGCCACGTGCCGAATTTTGTTCATGATTCACCAATGTACAAACTTGGAGAAAGTTCTTGCAACCAATACTGTACACACTTCTACAAACAACATCTTGTTCAGTATCTTTATCAAGATGAGATTTTAAATGAGAATCTGTACTTTTACGAGCTTGTTGACAACCTTAGAATTAGATCACCTCTATACAGGGACCACCTTTATAAGAAGACTATATTTTGCGGTCGTCCCGTACCTCTCATACCGTAACCATCCTTGATAGAATGCTTCTTAATTGAGAACACTGAAGACCAGCCATATGGTATTTGAAATTAACTTTGCTTTGCATAAACTTGTCCAGTGCGGTTTTTTTTCATTTCCATGAGTATTAGTTACCATATCCTGAAAAGTGGTCGTGTTAAAGAGGTGGTCTCCATAGAGAGTTGGTCTTAACTGGGGTTTCTACTTGACTTCTATTCTCGGGGGAAGAAGGCCATAAAGCAGACATTTACGTTTACATGCATAAATTCATTACTCTGCATGCTGCACACAATATATGAAGACTTAACAGTCAAAATTACAAAAAGAGTACAGTCCACACACTGTACACTGATGTTCTTTCTCTCCACAAAAGTCAGAGGTCATGGATTGTGTTAATTTTAAGCTTGGCATACGTTCTATGTCTCAGGAGTACATTGCAATAAAAATTATTTTGATATATCAAATATATTTCCAGTTGTGAAGTCGTAAAAATCGAAAATAGGACACTTTTTGGCCAAAAAGCCGCTAACGTGGGTCGGCGAGACGCCCGTTTTTCTCGACGACCCACGGGGCTAGAAGAAAAAGTGACAAGTGCAGATTCATCTAGAAATTACGAGCTACCGCGTCGTTTAAACCAGACCATCGTGCTCCCAATATTGACTGAGATATCGCCCCCACAAAGTACGTGTCCTTCGCCCGCTCGGCAAGCGCCGCGGGAGGGAGGGGCCTAGCGGTATCGCACGCCAATCGAGAACCACGTGGTCTATTGCAATGGATAATGGCTTGTTTTGAAGCTAAGACCCCAGCCCACACGGCCATAGTACGTAGACCCACGCCCCTGGCCGCATTGAGCTAGTTTGAGGCTGCCATTCTGGGCGAAATTGGACGTAGCAACGTGGCATAGTCTCCTGCCTATGTTTAAGATATATAGAATATTACTAAGTTTTTCTGCCCATCAGATACAAAGCTAAATTTCCACCCAGCCCCTAGAGGGGCACATCTAAATCAGCTACTTAAACCCTTAAACCCTCAGAGATGGCCATAAATAGCAGAAAAACCGTGCAAAGCATGCCACCCCATCGCCTTCTCGCACGTCTGAATGGCTGGCAAGCCTATCCAGTTCAATCACGTACTCTCCTCTTTCACCCATGGACTCCTACTTCTTCAGGAGCGGATCGAAGGCAGGGTCACTGTTCTTAAGGATGTACTCGCCTGGGGGGACATGCTTTGCCTAAGTATATTCTAGTAGAAAGGCTTATATAGACAGAGATAGTGGGCAGTTTGACAGTTATCCTATTATGAAATTCAAATACATTGAAGTCAATATATGAGCAGTTACATGTTTTTATTGCAAAACAATGTGCTTTATGCTCAAATCTACAGGCAAACCAGAAACCACCACCCTCTGACAGTTCAGACAACGACGCCAGAGCATTTTATATCAACTCTGTCAAGAGAAGAAGTGTCTCCAGTGCACAGTTCACACATAATAACACACACCATTAGCAATAAAATTTAAACATAATGGAAGCCAGAAATCACCAATATATCAAATTTTGATTTAAATACAAGGAGTTTGCATTGTGACTTTGACTGTCACTTTGACTGTCCTGTAGGATATGGACTTTATCTATCTGTGTGTGTGTGTCTGTGTGTGTGTGTGTGTGTGTGTGTGTGTGTGTGTGTGTGTGTGTGTGTGTTTGTGACACCCCACCCCCCTTATAACACCTGAAACACTCCCCACCCCCCTTATAACACCCTGAAACACTCCCACCCCCCCCCCTTATAACACCCTGAAACACTCCCACCCCCCCCCCCCTGAAACACCCCCACCCCCCCTTATAACACCCTGAAACACTCCCCCACCCCCCTTATAACACCCTGAAACACCCCCCACCCCCCTTATAACACCTATCTACCCTTGCTTACGCTACAGTATCGTTTAACATGCAGTAGATCTAGACAACTAGACCAGTCCTATTAGACTAGCGGCCAAATGGCTATTTTGAGGATGGACCCCAACCGGCGGTGAGCAAGATTTGACTCAATCAAGAATCTGCCGTTTGGCAAAAACGTGTTACAGTTATCAATGTGGAAGCAGATAAATATTAGTATCTTAAGTAAAAGAATTGGCGGAAATTGTAATTAATTTCAGTATCTTTATCAAGATGAGATTTTAAATGAGAATCTGTACTTTTTTACGAGCTTGTTGACAACCTTAGAATTAGATCACCTCTATACAGGGACCACCTTTATAAGAAGACTATATTTTGCGGTCGTCCCGTACCTCTCATACCGTAACCATCCTTGATAGAATGCTTCTTAATTGAGAACACTGAAGACCAGCCATATGGTGGTTCTAATAGATCATTTTACTGCAATGGCAGAATGACAGAAGGACGTAAACACGCATACTGCAGACTTCTACATGTCTTCATTTGAAATTAACTTTGCTTTGCATAAACTTGTCCAGTGCGGTCCACCACCACTTCTAAAACAATTTTCAAAACTAAACACATTTAGTTACCACTTATAATCCCTCATAGCTACCACCATCACGTACGAGATATCCTCACCAGCTGTCACGGCTGACTGTCGGGGATTGCAATCCGTGAGTGGGACAGGGGCTTTAGTTCACGTCAGGGCGTCCTGCTGTAACATGTCACCCCAGGCGCCTGTCTGGTTTGTGCAAACAGCATTGTTTTAAAAGGACGACATTCAAAGTACGTCACAGCTGGTGACGTCACGGACCCGGGCACCTGCAGCCATAGCGTCCTCGGCACGTGACCGACACGTGCGGGCACCTGCAAGGACCCGGATGTTGAGGTTTTAAAACTGGGCACAATGTAATACATGAGCGGTTTATTTTTGACATGGAGTCAAACTTTTCTTCATATGCCGTTCACGTGAATACATTCCACTGTTTGAAATGAGATTTTTAACTAAATAACTGAATAAATGAATTAATAAAAATATCTAATAAGTAAACAGTAAAATTTCTCGGTTAAAATTCTTCCTAAAGTTGTTCTACTATTATGTTTAACTGTCATTTTAACGGTTATTGCAAGTGATACTAAAAAGTACTAGTTGTACACGAGGGATGTGTTATGGCCGGGGGGGGGGAGGGGGGGTTCTTCCACAGTCGAGTTGGGTATATATGCACAGCAGGAAATCCACCGATTTTGACGCAGCAAAATGATCGAAAAAAACCTATTTCTTGGCAGCCAAACCCCAAAGACCCCCTAATTTCTCTAAATCTCAAAGCAAAGACCCACATGTTTGCAAATACGTAAACGGAAGAATGATGATATTTTGCTGTTGCCTTCAAGTTTCAAATAGATTCAATGTATTCTTTTAAATACCAATATTTAAGACCCCCTATTCTGGCATAAACCATATTCAAGTCCCCCACCCCACCCACCCCATTTTACAAACAATTAAGACCTCCCATTTTAGATACCTCGTTGAGAGCATACCTATCAAAAACAGATGCCAACCCCCTAACCCCCGAGGGGAGTATGTGTGCTAGTTTTACAGTCCAGTGAAAGACGTGGTCCAATCGTGTATATGAAAAAGATAAGTCCATCCACTTTAGTATTTATTGACTATTGTAATACTATTGTACAAATTGGCATACACCAAAATTCATTCTCGTTCACAATCTAAATGAAAAGAACAAGGCGCAAACATCATGAGTATTCTCATACATAACCCATGTCGTGTAAACACAGCTGACGTTACAATTATGGAGGTGGTCCAGATGTAATTTTTTGCCGTTGGCTACTCATACTGGATATTGCTAGGAGAACTATTGTATGCTAATTTATGTTTCCCTATTGCAAATGATATATAGCATGAATAGCCAGAATGATCACTTATGTAACGTATCATCATTTAATCATGGTTGATAAGTTTATATTAGTATTTAAAATTATCTACTATATCTAATTATCGTATTTTCTTGCTCCATAACTTGGTGGAGGCCCTAAAATAAAATAAATTAGTTCAAATGATAAGATTTAGTCAGATTCTTAAAATTTATTATTTTTCGGATCATTCCAGCTATTGATAAAAAATGTATTGTTTTTTAAAATCACTATAAACTAACAGTGGCATAATAATATAGTTTTCTGACACTCCAACAGCAAACTACTCAGCAATTTATAAAATCCAATATGGCTGCTATATACTATGTAAGTAGCATTTAATCAACATAGAAACCTGATTTTTGTGTCGAATAATATTTTCTGACATCCATTTTCAGTAAAAAAACTTTTAACAGGTAACAGATCAATAAGCATATAAGATAATGATATACTATATTCATAAAAAATGGTATATCTTCTTTAAGTAAATTCTCTGCAACATCATCACGGTAACATTTTTTCAGATGATAATTTTTTTAAACTTTTTTGTTGCATATAAAGATTATCATGGCCATGAAAATTAACAAAATAATTACCTCACCCACACTACTTGTTTTTCAAAATGGCCGCCAATTTGGCCTTCAAGCAAGCTCAAGAGACAGATTTATTTAAGGATGTGTTTGCTCATGAATCGCCACGTGTGCTAACCTGTGCCAACATCAATAATGTTTTGATAATGGAGAAATAAGAATATGCAAGGGGAAGTCTACTCTGAAGAATCTATTGAAAGTTGAAATTGATGTGTTGTCACGAAAATCTAATAATCACAATATTGTTATGATTGATGGCTTAGCATTGCTTTGGGTTATTCATTGGCCAACCTGTGGGACAGTTCGTGCATTCATTCATAATTTCAAGAAATAGTGCAAAACATAACACTCTACATATAAGGTGAAGTGCATTCGATAAACTGATAATCGTGCAAATGTATGTAATATTTTGTAGCCATTGCATAAGAAATAATTTACAGAAGTGTGCTCTTAAGCTTAAGTAATGATATAAAATATTATAAAAATGCTTCATAATAATTATAAAGATTAATAATAACCAAATGATAAAACATTTGTAGACGCTTATATGTGATATTATGTCACTGTGTATAGTCTCATTTTACTCTTCCTCCAATTGGTTTACAGCATGATTTTGAAAATCCAAGTCAATGTAAGTTCAGCAAGTTAACATTAAATATTATAGCGGTTTGAATGCCTAATATTGGGATAAATCCATTTTAACTTACTGTCTTCATATTTTCAGACATCTGTCCATGTCTGAGACTTCCTTCTGTCACCAGGTGGCAGCACATGACAGTCAGTCAGTGTTTGTTGTGGGAGGGGGGTCGGGGGCACGCTGTAGTCTTGGGCCGCTCTAGGTCTTAGAATGTTGTCATAGACGTGAGATAACTGGTAAGCTCCTTCATCTCTGTTCATTTTCGAAACATTCTTATGGATAGTCATAGACTCTGTCTAATAGGTTAGACTCTTTGCACACTACTTTAGAACTGTCCCAATGCGGTATATGGTTGAGGTTGTTCAAGTGATCAGTTATGGCCGATTGATGTACTTCCACATTACTGAGACGAGTGGCTGTGGTACGGACGTTTCTCTGGTCATGTGTCTCAAAATTTCTTTGGTGTTCCTTAAGCCGCGTGCCGAATTTCGTTCATGATTCACCTATGTACAAACTTGGACGGTTCCTACAACCAATTCTGTACACACTTCCACAAACAACCTCTTGTTTAATTTTGTCCTTGGGATGTACTAATATCTTGCAAACGATCTTGTAAGGTTTAAAGGCTGAGGTGATATTGTGATATTTTAGAACCTTATACATTCTTTCAGACAAGCCTTTAACATAAGGGAGAACGATAATTCCTCTCGATCCCTTGGAGTCTTTACTGCCTTTTACTGGGATTTCCTCTTCTTGACATCCCTTTTCTTTGGTTTCACTTCCTGAATTGTCCACTTAGGGTAATTACAAGTAGTCAGTGCGTCTATGATCGTGCGGCTTTTGATCTCTTTATCATTCCCTTCTGTTTTAACCGTGTCACTCTTATACAAGAGTGTTCTCACTACTCCCAGTTTGTGTATAGTTGAATGGTGAGACTCAAAATTCAAGTATTGATTTCTGTGAGTGCTTTTTCTGTAGAACCGTGGTTTTCAAAGAGCCATTCTCTTTCACTTCAATCAGGGTATCAAGAAAGCAATAAAAACTATATATATGTACTGTGAGTTGTGTCTACTTGGTTGAGATGATCATTGAGACGTTCCACAGTACCATGCTTGATCTTCGTGACCACATCATCAACATACCTCGTCCACCACGTAGGTTTGATTTCCTCATTTGCTGTCGAAAAATGTCCGAAAATATTAAAACTAAGTAATATAAAATGGATTTATCTCAAAATTAGTCCATGAATCCATACAAAAAAGAAATCCAATGAATCTATTTACAAATGAATCTTATCGCCTTAGAAAGGCTCGTTTGTATTGATTGGATTTGTTGGTGGCCTGTGCTTGCCCTTTGTCTTTTGGTACTGTTTTAACAGTAAACAGTAAATATGTCCAATCATCTCTAATATAAGATATATATTGAAGTTTCGGGACATAAGAGTACACAATGCACATCTAATATTAACATTAAAGCCCATACTAAACATAGGTTTGACTAGCAAAGGTTTAAAGGTTGTGTTTTAGCAGTATGAAAACTAGATGTCGCAATATTTGTAACAAAAAGGATCCATAAAAGACCAAAAATCACAAATACATATTTACAAATTCAGTTGAAAATGCTTTAATGATTGTTGCTTGTATGCTCAAATAGCTTCATTATGGACAGTGTCTGCAATGGCTGTATGACTATCATAGTTATTTTGTAAATAGTTATTTTGTAAATTGTTAGACTCCCAGAACGCGTGTTGAGATTTCACAAAGGGAACCCGTAAGTGGGTGCGCCACTCTCACAAACGCAGTACTCTTGTCCCCACACTTGTCAGTCTGACAGTCACAGCGAAACGTGCACTGGTGATATCCGGCTAGCGGTTCCTCGTGGTTTATCCGGACGCAGCGAGCTCTTGTTCCACAGCTGGTTGGTTGCTGGTACACGAGAACGTGGAACTCGGAGCGGCAGTCCATGCCGTACGTGGTCACTGTCACCTGGGAAAACACATTCATGTACATAGCCTTTTTTGCTGCCTTTGTCAAGGCCCAAGAATATCATTTAAAAGGATTATTGAAATTTGTGATCATTGCACTCAGAGGTAGCATCAGTGTAAACTAGTACGATTTTATTAAGAATATTTAAACGTAAGATCATCAAGTGAATTTATAACTAAGATTCACTCGTTCAATGTTCATTGTCAGCCTCATGCCATCCATGTTATCATGTTGTGTCTCTATTAAGGTGATAATTTACATTGATGATATGCTAATACTTGCAACTGCATTGTGTTACAAAAATACATGTTTGTTAATCAAATCTTGAAGAAAAAATACCTACTTCACTTATGCCAGAGTATCCTGTCGATAGAGCGATTTGGTCTGATAGATCGAGTTCTATGGTTTCTGCATTGTTGGTGATATCATAACAGGAAGTGATGTTGTAGTCTGTGATGATACTGAGCCTCAGTTTGGATTTACAATCTGAGGCAATTTTGGTGGCACCAGAACCGTCGGTGATGCTTTTCACTACTGCAAGATTTACATAAAAAGAGACAGTATTCATCAGCAAGCTATATAGTTATTAGTTTGAAAAAATTAGTTCAAAACCCTTAATTGTGGACTTCTGCACACGTTTGATGTAGATTTTCATTCATCAGTGTATATAGAATAAAGTACTGGATATATGGCTCAAACTTTATTGGTCTACTCCAGAATATCTGAAAAATGATTATGGGAAGCCCACACACACAAAAGGATTAGAAGATAATTGGTCTTTTGTAACTCATTAGATTCTCATTACTGTCACAACTATTTGCACACTATTTTGTCTTTGAACTTTTGAAAATGCTCAACTTACTGTTACAAGACTCCTCGGTAGGAGTGTAACAAGGCACTGTGTTTGCTGTAGTGGAGTCCGCTACACACAGCAAGGCCTTCCGCAGCCACAGCATCTTACAGTCACACGACATCTGAAACCACAGGCTTTATATAGTGATGGAGTCTCCACACAGCATCTTACACCCACACGACATGGACATCTGAATTGCACACATCACATCTATATAGACGAAAAAATCACTTGATGCTTTATCATTACTTTACTACAAACAAGGACTCACCCTCTTCAGAATGAGTTCTGTACTCTGACCATGATGACACAGGTCGGGTCTTTCCGTGATGCTGGCAAAGTCGTTATCGCTCAGGTCCAGTTCAGTGAGTCCAGGGTTCTCACACAGAGCGCGGTTCATCTTCCACGGGTCAAGCTGTGAGATCTTATTCCCAGACAACTCCAACACTGCCACTTTGGCTAGAATGCCGTAAGGAAATTCTTTGATGGAATTGCCGGCTAGAACAAGCTTTTTCAGCTTTGTGTTCGAATTTCCCCAGCAAGACTCCAGATCTGGATACTGCGTAAATCGGCACTCCTTCATGGACACTGTGTGGAAGTGACAATATGTGGGGGTGTAGATCATGGGCAGGCTGGGATTGTAATCCAATTCTAAGGTCCGTTCGTTGTCGGGAGCCTGACTTGCCACAGAAGTGAAGTCTGGCCAGTCAGTGATGGGGTTGTCCTTTAAATCCAAGTGCCTCAAGTTGACGAGCTCCGACAGAGACCCAAGTGTGGTGCTGGTCAGCTGGTTGCTGCCTACAAGCGGAAACACACACATGTACATAGCCTTTGTCAAGGCCCAATATCATTTAAAAGGATTATTGAAATTTGTGATCATTGCACTCAGAGGCAGCCACAGTGTAAATGTCTCAGCTTAGCTAGATGATATTCTTAAGATATTTAAACTGCAGCCTACGTCAGAGTCAGTCTAAGATATGCTACTGCATATAGCTATAGGCAAAGGAGCTGTATTCTGTATGGGTGTTTTAGTATGAAGGAACTAAATACGAATAACTAAATGTTAAACATCAAATGCTAACGTGTACAGCCATTGCTTGTCAGCCCACATGCCACTTTAAGACCTTAATATAATTACAATCATATCCAATAAGACCAGTTCTAATAATCGCAAGAATAAGATAAGAGTGGAATATATCAGCGTTTAAAGAGAGCCAGGTAATTTTTGACGGTAGGCCGGGGTCACAAACATTATAGTTCCTGGTATAGTAGGGGATGCTAGGGGTTGTTTTATGGAACACTATTAATAACATAGTCCGTTTTTTTAGAAAAGCAGCTAATCAGTTGTGTGCTTCTCCCCCGTTTGCTGTTCATTCCCAATTCTGATTGGTTAAGAGCCGTAGGAGATCACGTTATCTCCCTACTTTGTGAACGGTAAATACCTTCAAGTTAAATAATTCTGTTAAACTGGGGAGATGAAAAGGCAACGGTCTGTTTTAGTGTGGAGATAACACTAGTTGGCATGAGTGGTGTCTAAGCCTGCTTGAGTGCACCATTACCCTTACAGTATTTAGTTACAATTTAGTTGAAAAGATGTTCCTTACCCAGATAGAGACGCTGTAATGTTGAAGCGACACCAGAAAATGATGGCAATGCTTGCAGTCTGTTTTTGCGCATATCGAGGTGACTCAATTTCTCTAGGACATTCAGCCTCGTCTCTGGGATGTGTGGGATGTTGTTACCATACAGATCTAGGGTTGTCAGGGTGTCACTGATGCCCGAAAGGTCGGGAAACGTGGTCAACTCTAGTGACCTTAAACTTAGCTCGCTTAGTAGTGGATACTGGTTAATAATCTCCAATGCCTCTTCAAATCCAGAAGTTTCCTTGAGACCTGCGTTCGCACCTATGTACAAAAGTGTCAGCTCGTTTTTGGGAATGTCAGCAATACTGTCCAATTCATTGCCATAGGCGTAGAAATGTGATAAGGCTGTGAGGTCTCTCATTGTGGATATGTCTTTTATGTTGTTGTTACTTACTTTCAACTGACTTAATTTTCCTTTTATGCCTGCAAACGTGGGTAGAACACTCAAAGCATTGATCTCTAAGTTTAACTCAATTATTTTTGTTTTTCTGAAAGCGGTGTCACTGATGTACTTAAGAGAATTACGAGAAAGGTCCAGCTTCTGAAGTTGCTCATACATGCTGAATTCTTCGTCGTCAATGAGTGTTAGTTGATTACTCTTCAAGCTGACGTCCACCACAGCAGCTGCTATGGACGTGTTGTGTGGTATCACGGTGTAGTTTTTGCTGGAATATAGATATCAAATATAGAGAGAGTCACTATATACATATAACAGCAACACTCAGCACTGCTTTGATGCACCCGTGTTTGCTGCATGAGCGCACACTGCAGAAAAACTTTAAATTCTGTCTGTGACTATATCTGTACCTGTGGGCGAGCGTGGCTCAAAAACCCATTGATTTCCTATCAGGATGTGTCACTGGACATCACTTGGATTGCCAGTACACGGGTGGGCAGTGAAAAAGTGCCTACTTTTAGCAAAACGAGACAAAATTCAGACACACTATACATCTATATTAAAATGCTTCACTGAAGGCAAGCTTCACAAAAACACACATTGGATTACTACCACTGATGCTCCCTGCTGTCCTAAAGTCCCTACTTTTATGTTTTTTTGCTAGCAAAAAGTGAATTGTTTCGGTACGAACATCATAAAGATCGATAATCCGAAATCAGCTCGTGCGCCGGCAAAGAAGCGCCCGGAGAGTGGAACTAAAGGCAATCGCATCTGTTTACTGGGGCTGTGGCTGTGCAGCCCGCAGAGGTGCGTAGGGCTGAAGTCAGAACAATTCACCTTTTGAGGCTTTTTCCCACAAATATGTCCCCCGACCCTAGTGAATTTTAATTCAGAATGCTGACCTGTGGTTTATTTCGGACGGGTGGAGGGCCAAATTGCCAAGTTAGCATTCGGTGGGAAAAAGTTATAGTAATTTTAAAATTTCTTGCGACGGAGGGCTGTGCCCCGCCGTGCTGCCCAATTTTTTCCGCATACATGGTAGTATGTAGTTAGTGAAGTGAGACTATATCAAAAGACACTAAAGTTTCATCTCCATTTACCGTCAAAGATTGGAGACTCTTCACCCAATCTTTTGAATTTTCCACATGATGTTCTGTTGTTCCTACCAAAGGGGCCAATATGTCAGCAAGGAGTGTAACAAGGCACTGTATTTGCTGTAGTGGAGTCTCCACACAGCATCTTACACCAACACGACATGGACATCTGAATTTCAAGCGTTGACTCCATTCACATCATATTTATATAGACGAGAAAATCACTTGATGCTTCATCATTACTTTACTACAAACAAGGACTCACCCCCTTCCGAATGAGTTCTGTCCTCTGACCATGATGACACAGGTCAGGTCTTTCCTCGATGCTCTCAAAGTCGTTATCGCTCAGGTCCAGTTCAGTGAGTCCCGGGTTCTCACACAGAGCCCGGTTCATCTTCCACGGGTCAAGCTGTGAGATCTTATTCCCAGACAACTCCAACACTGCCACTTTGGCTAGAACGCCGTAAGGAAATTCTGTGATGGAATTGCCGGCTAGAACAAGCTTTTTCAGCTTTGTGTTCGAATTTCCCCAGCAAGACTCCAGATCTGGATACTGCGTAAATCCGCACTCCTTCATGGACACTGTGTGGAAGTGACAATATGTGGGAGTGTAGATCATGGGCAGGCTGGGGATGTAATCCAATTCTAAGGACCGTTGGTTGTCGGGAGCCTGACTTGCCACAGAAGTAAAGTCTGGCCAGTCAGTGATGGGGTTGTCCTCTAAATCCAAGTGCCTCAAGTTGACGAGCTCCGACAGAGACCCGAGTGTGGTGCTGGTCAGCTGGTTGCTGCCTACAAGCGGAAACACACACATGTACATAGCCTTTGTCAAGGCCCAAGAATATCATTTAAAAAGATTATTGAAATTTGTGATCATTGCACTCAGAGGCAGCCACAGTGTAAATGTCTCAGCTTAGCTAGATATTCTTAAGATATTTGAACTGCAGCCTACGTCAGAGTCAGTTTAGGATATGCTACTGCATATAGCTATAGGCAAAGGAGCTGTATTCTGTATGGGTGTTTTAGTATGAAGGAACTAAATACGAATAACTAAATGTTAAACATCAAATGCTAACGTGTACAGCATTGCTTGTCAGCTCACATGCCACTTTAAGACCTTAATATAATTACAATCATATCCAATAAGACCAGTTCTAATAATCGCAAGAATAAGATAAGAGTGGAATATGCCAGTGCTTAAAGTGAGCCGGGTAATTTTTGACGGTAGGCCGGTGGTCACAAACATTATAGTTCTTGGTATAGTAGGGGATGCTAGGGGTTGTTTTATGGAACACTATTAATAACATAGTCCGTTTTTTTAGAAAAGCAGCTAATCAGTTGTGTGCTTCTCCCCCGTTTGCTGTTCATTCCCAATTCTGATTGGTTAAGAGCCGTAGGAGATCACGTTATCTCCCTACTTTGTGAACGGTAAATACCTTCAAGTTAAATAATTCTGTTAAACTGGGGAGATGAAAAGGCAACGGTCTGTTTTAGTGTGGAGATAACACTAGTTGGCATGAGTGGTGTCTAAGCCTGCTTGAGTGCACCATTACCCTTACAGTATTTAGTTACAATTTAGTTGAAAAGATGTTCCTTACCCAGATAGAGACGCTGTAATGTTGAAGCGACACCAGAAAATGATGGCAATGCTTGCAGTCTGTTTTTGCGCATATCGAGGTGACTCAATTTCTCTAGGACATTCAGCCTCGTCTCTGGGATGTGTGGGATGTTGTTACCATACAGATCTAGGGTTGTCAGGGTGTCACTGATGCCCGAAAGGTCGGGAAACGTGGTCAACTCTAGTGACCTTAAACTTAGCTCGCTTAGTAGTGGATACTGGTTAATAATCTCCAATGCCTCTTCAAATCCAGAAGTTTCCTTGAGACCTGCGTTCGCACCTATGTACAAAAGTGTCAGCTCGTTTTTGGGAATGTCAGCAATACTGTCCAATTCATTGCCATAGGCGTAGAAATGTGATAAGGCTGTGAGGTCTCTCATTGTGGATATGTCTTTTATGTTGTTGTTACTTACTTTCAACTGACTTAATTTTCCTTTTATGCCTGCAAACGTGGGTAGAACACTCAAAGATTGATCTCTAAGTTTAACTCAATTATTTTTGTTTTTCTGAAAGCGGTGTCACTGATGTACTTAAGAGAATTACGAGAAAGGTCCAGCTTCTGAAGTTGCTCATACATGCTGAATTCTTCGTCGTCAATGAGTGTTAGTTGATTACTCTTCAAGCTGACGTCCACCACAGCAGCTGCTATGGACGTGTTGTGTGGTATCACGGTGTAGTTTTTGCTGGAATATAGATATCAAATATAGAGAGAGTCACTATATACATATAACAGCAACACTCAGCACTGCTTTGATGCACCCGTGTTTGCTGCATGAGCGCACACTGCAGAAAAACTTTAAATTCTGTCTGTGACTATATCTGTACCTGTGGGCGAGCGTGGCTCAAAAACCCATTGATTTCCTATCAGGATGTGTCACTGGACATCACTTGGATTGCCAGTACACGGGTGGGCAGTGAAAAAGTGCCTACTTTTAGCAAAAACGAGACAAAATTCAGACACACTATACATCTATATTAAAATGCTTCACTGAAGGCAAGCTTCACAAAAACACACATTGGATTACTACCACTGATGCTCCCTGCTGTCCTAAAGTCCCTACTTTTATGTTTTTTTGCTAGCAAAAAGTGAATTGTTTCGGTACGAACATCATAAAGATCGATAATCCGAAATCAGCTCGTGCGCCGGCAAAGAAGCGCCCGGAGAGTGGAACTAAAGGCAATCGCATCTGTTTACTGGGGCTGTGGCTGTGCAGCCCGCAGAGGTGCGTAGGGCTGAAGTCAGAACAATTCACCTTTTGAGGCTTTTTCCCACAAATATGTCCCCCGACCCTAGTGAATTTTAATTCAGAATGCTGACCTGTGGTTTATTTCGGACGGGTGGAGGGCCAAATTGCCAAGTTAGCATTCGGTGGGAAAAAGTTATAGTAATTTTAAAATTTCTTGCGACGGAGGGCTGTGCCCCGCCGTGCTGCCCAATTTTTTTCCGCATACATGGTAGTATGTAGTTAGTGAAGTGAGACTATATCAAAAGACACTAAAGTTTCATCTCCATTTACCGTCAAAGATTGGAGACTCTTCACCCAATCTTTTGAATTTTCCACATGATGTTCTGTTGTTCCTACCAAAGGGGCCAATATGTCAGCAAGGAGTGTAACAAGGCACTGTATTTGCTGTAGTGGAGTCTCCACACAGCATCTTACACCAACACGACATGGACATCTGAATTTCAAGCGTTGACTCCATTCACATCATATTTATATAGACGAGAAAATCACTTGATGCTTCATCATTACTTTACTACAAACAAGGACTCACCCCCTTCCGAATGAGTTCTGTCCTCTGACCATGATGACACAGGTCAGGTCTTTCCTCGATGCTCTCAAAGTCGTTATCGCTCAGGTCCAGTTCAGTGAGTCCCGGGTTCTCACACAGAGCCCGGTTCATCTTCCACGGGTCAAGCTGTGAGATCTTATTCCCAGACAACTCCAACACTGCCACTTTGGCTAGAACGCCGTAAGGAAATTCTGTGATGGAATTGCCGGCTAGAACAAGCTTTTTCAGCTTTGTGTTCGAATTTCCCCAGCAAGACTCCAGATCTGGATACTGCGTAAATCCGCACTCCTTCATGGACACTGTGTGGAAGTGACAATATGTGGGAGTGTAGATCATGGGCAGGCTGGGGATGTAATCCAATTCTAAGGACCGTTGGTTGTCGGGAGCCTGACTTGCCACAGAAGTAAAGTCTGGCCAGTCAGTGATGGGGTTGTCCTCTAAATCCAAGTGCCTCAAGTTGACGAGCTCCGACAGAGACCCGAGTGTGGTGCTGGTCAGCTGGTTGCTGCCTACAAGCGGAAACACACACATGTACATAGCCTTTGTCAAGGCCCAAGAATATCATTTAAAAAGATTATTGAAATTTGTGATCATTGCACTCAGAGGCAGCCACAGTGTAAATGTCTCAGCTTAGCTAGATGATATTCTTAAGATATTTAAACTGCAGCCTACGTTAGAGTCAGTCTAAGATATGCTACTGCATATAGCTATAGGCAAAGGAGCTGTATTCTGTATGGGTGTTTTAGTATGAAGGAACTAAATACGAATAACTAAATGTTAAACATCAAATGCTAACGTGTACAGCCATTGCTTGTCAGCCCACATGCCATTTTAAGACCTTAATATAATTACAATCATATCCAATAAGACCAGTTCTAATAATCGCAAGAATAAGATAAGAGTGGAATATATCAGTGTTTAAAGTGAGCCAGGTAATTTTTGACGGTAGGCCGGGGGTCACAAACATTATAGTTCCTGGTATAGTAGGGGATGCTAGGGGTTGTTTTATGGAACACTATTAATAACATAGTCCGTTTTTTTAGAAAAGCAGCTAATCAGTTGTGTGCTTCTCCCCCGTTTGCTGTTCATTCCCAATTCTGATTGGTTATCAAAGGTGGAAACAACATGATTAAGTTTAATCATATTATGTTTTGAGTCAGATTCTTTAGATTGGATCGCTTCAAGTTGTCTCTTGATCCGTAATAGTGTATTACTCTTAGTACCACATGCTTGAAGGTTGTTGGTTACTATTTGAATTCTTCAATTGAGAGCTAATCATTAAGCATAGTTTGATCACTTGCTAGCCTGAGAACTTTTAATTGTGGTTTTCTTCTTGACGATGTCAAAACCATTATTTATAACACACACTTGATTGCCGTTTTGTGGAGGAAAAGTCTTAAACAAACATTCGACTCAACATTATTTTCACGAGTCTTCAAAACTTGTTGAACCTAGCTAGAACGGCATGTCCAAACATTTATTTTTTTGAATGAATGTTCATAACATCATAAAATGAAATGCAGCTCTGCCAAAGCCTGGATGACAAAGCACCGATCTATGCTGCTGGCACCGCAGAGTGCGAGGGAATAAATCCTTTTAGCTTTCCACAAAGCCCGACAGAATTTAATCAATCACCTGTGTTTTCGCGACAAATTGCCAGTTAGCTTGGATTATATTTTAAGATTTGGCCAAAGTCCGCCCTGTGAATTTTGCAACAGTGTTGTATTAGGAGGCTTCAGGCACTAAAGTTCCCTTTATGTCATAGGACTTCCACCATTTAATTTTCATTTTGTCTTAAAAGGGCATTCAAGATTATAGAGATTTGCTGTTACCAACATTTCACCAAAGCAGGATTATTCAGCTGCTCTTCCATATATTAACAAATCATGAGTTTATTACTACACAAACAACTCTTAATGATTCCTTTTGATCCTCATTCAGCTGATATCGTCGTCAGTGACGTTCAAGAGTTTCTCTTCCGTCAAGCGTATCTTATTCCATCAATCACCCTTTAACGGAAAAATTCTTAGCGCTTCCTAGAACAACTTTCAGCTTTGCTCCCTGATGCCCGTGAATTCCGGCAAATTGCTGTGTGGAATCAAAGTCGTATATGAAGCGGATTATCATTCGAACGACTTTGGGACTATGAAATTTAGTGGCGTCATGAGGGTCTTAATAGGCCTATTGCCAGCAGCGAAACGGCGTGTGTGGGTGCCTCTAAACAATACAAGTATAGCTCAGGCCCAGATGATTAAATTGAATTATCATCACCTGCAAGGCCAAGTATTTTAAAAAATTTAATTTTACTGCACTCAGAGCAGTGAGTCCCTCAAGTAATCAAGATTTATAGCGTTAGCAAGATAATACATAATAAAGTTATCATAGTGTACTTGTGCTAAGATTTTAAGAATTAATTACACTATCAATCAGTTAAAACATAAAAATAAAGAATCTTAAAGACAGGTTAATATGAATAGTAAAATATTGTAAGGGTGTATTTTAGGAACCTTTAAAATATCCGTTTTTAAAAGTAAAGTTGTGTCCCAGTGCTATCTTTAATGATTGTAGCCGGGTCCTACCTTTGTATATACTTCTTTAAAATATTTCT
>CM032662.1:3532126-3545263 GCA_019095985.1 Streblospio benedicti
AGACAGATTTGTGACCACATTTACAGCAGTCGTTGGCATTTTGGTTCTCCGCATGACCGTTCACTCTGAGGCCGTGTGACTAGATTCACTGTTGAGACTTGGGTCCGCTTCATTCTCACACCTTTCACTTGCACGCAAAAGCGCGTCTCCATTTGCACACTGACTACTTGACTGAGGCAGATCTGAGATCTGGGGAATGGTTGTAGTTTGGCTGCGTTCTGAGGAACGTTCTGCTGTGTCCTGTACGTCTGAGGCGTCATCTGCTTCTTCCTGCTCATCTCCGTTTACCAGTTGTGCCGAACTTGCAGCATCAGTGTGATTTATTTCCTTCACGTATTGAGCGTCATCTGGCGCTTTCTCCCCATCCTTTACCGGCCCCGTGTAAGACACAGCGCTGGGACTCGTGCTGAAGCCGAACTCCAGCTCCGGGAAGCGGAAACCCGGGTCCAGCTCGGCCACACCTAAACACACAGGCGATTATGGTCAGGGAAAATAGTGTGGACATTTTATAACAGGACAACACAGTGCAGAACAAACTGCAAAGGTTGGAATTTGGTTCTTGTATCTAACAAAATAAGAGACCTCTGTAAAATGCAAGATTCCTTTCAATTTTTGCTATCAAGAATTTAGAGATGTACAGATATTAACTTCCTTTTTTCAACTTTATAAAGATCCATAAATACGTCAAGTCTGCCTTATTAAATTATTCATATATAGACACGTATCAACACCATATTTCTAGAGCAGCACCCACCTATACATACCACTACACCCACCATCCTTATCTATTTGGGCTTATTACTTATTCAAAAGCAGCAAAAATGCTGACAGATTTTGAAAGCTCTTGTCCAATCAAATCAACACAGGAGAAAAAACTTCAGCCGTCAACTAAACGTCAGATGTATGATTTTACATTGCCAAGCAACAAAAACCGAGCATTGCTTTTGCGTTTGATGCAAGTCTAAACCGGCGAATATTCCCCACTAAAAAATACAGTTTTTTAACCCACGGGTAGTTGGTTTAAACATACTTTATTTCAATTATTTAAATGAAAAAGGATTCAGCATGGCATAATGCAACTTGAGGGATCTACAAACACTTTCACACAAGAAGAAGAAGTTGTTATTGTAACTCTGAATATATGTGCAGTGTAAGAGAGCTTCCACCCACCTATGCAGAAAAATAAATAAGAAAGTACAGGCGATTTTATAGCTGTAGACAAATTGAAATTCCCAATATCTTAGACTCCGCAACAATCTTTATACAACCCGAGCTACAGTAAAAACAACCAGTACCGTTAAATCAGACCAATCTCAAAAGACCTAGTGCCAGTCGAAAGTCTTCCCCACTGTGGGATAGTACTGTCTTTAAGACAATCCCCCGTTGGAATTCACTGCCTGCTACAGTAGCAGAGGCCTGCTCACCATCCACCTTCAAGAGCAGGCTCGAAGCGCTCAGCCCCTAACTGTGCACTCTCTCAAATCTCCTCCAATAACCTCTTTCATAAATGCATGAAGTCGAAATCTTTTATCAACCTTTTCTATCCAATAATAAACGGGTGAGACATTCCTCTGTTCTTTGCTTTGATAATAGTACATTCGATGTACAATAACGTCTACATCAAATTCGTAATACGATGTGCATTTTAAATAATAATATGTATGTTTCTTAGCAATTTTCATTCTTTTTTTTTAGTTTTATTCCAGTCAGGAAAAACCCTACACAGATACAGAACACAGACACACATACACACGCACGCGTGTAACAAAAGATGATCTTCTACAAATGTTTGCAGAAAACTTCTAAATCAACAACCCATTTGAAAAAAAAAAACGATAGAAAATTTACTACAAAGCCAAACAGCATAACGCAAACTTTATGTAATCCGAACGGATCGGCAAACTTTTGGTTCTTGGCCCCCGTGTATCGTTTTGACTGACTGACTTAATGACTCGTTAAATTATCATAAAGTTATAAAACAGTCTTTTCCTCTTGACAGCTACGTGACTAATTAGCTTTGTCAACGCCAAAAAGTAGCCGTCGGCGAGAAGTCGGTCAATTACCTTTTTTTTTTCTTATTTTTTCTCTACAGGTGAACCTCCGCTTAACTACACGTTCTCTCTCTCTCTAATAAGACCACTCGTCACGTAGCCGCCCTCCCTCCCTCCAAAAAAAAACCGAAAAAAAACCCGATCACGTAGTCAATACGAAAAGACCTATCGAATCGGACGTCAAAACGCACCCCTCTCGCTATCATTACAATAAGACGTCTCTAATAGAAAGTCGTACCGTATTCGCGTGACGTGCCAAGATTTCAAATTTCCCGCTAGCGGAGCTGATGGAGCCCAAAGGTGCGGATGAAAGACGCCCTATTGCTGCTGACGGATTACCGTGATTGACAGGCGGATTACCGTGATTGACGGCGGCCTCATTCTGCGGTCGCCGCCATTAGAACCAGACTGCTGTTGGCGTGGTTAGTGACATACGGAGCATCATCCAACAAGGTCCGCCCCAAATCCGCGTAACAATCACACTTCCTGGGAAGACCAGTATCGATCTAGGCTGCGGACACCATATTGCAGTAAACCCTGGGGACACTAACAGGGACACAATGAGGATTCGTCTGTTTTCAGCATGCTACTGCATGAGGTCACTCAAAACGTTAATGCCCACAGGCTGATCCACGGCCACCACATCTAAGGGAACAGGAACAAGTCGCTCTTTTGGGAAGTGGGGCCTTATCTGCAGCTTCTTGTGCTAACAGCAGCCGGGCGTTTTCACCATAGATACACGTGTTTGTACAGCTACAGTAGGTTCAAGGGAATCTTATTCACGCGGCCTTGCAATAGATGCTATAAACAATTTCCCCCAGTGAGCTGAGACGACGCTGTTTGTGACAGCCACATTCTGTCTAGATTCGGGGGACTGTCCAACACTCAATACTCATTGGCAGTTACGTAGATTAGACTTAGCATAGTATATTTACAGGACATTGAGTACACAAAAAATACTTTTTATTGCCCATACTTCGTAAATAAACTTTTTTAAATTCACATTACAAAGGTCACTATTATACCATTCCCGTGTTACAATATCTTACTTTCAATTTCTCGTGCTTTAAATAATAAACCCCCAATAGATCCTGATGGCAAATCAAACACTTCAGCCACAACAGATCTCTTTATGACACTGACTCGTCTCGTATCACACAAACCCAATGGCCCGCTCCAGCACGGATCAGATCCAGACAGAGTCCAGGTGCGGACGTGCTCCAGGCCCCGGCAGGTGCGCGCCAGGTGCCCCCAATGTCGTCTGATGCCTCTGTTTCGTTTTAGGGCCAGTGTTCTACCATTTTTTAAACATCAATAACCTAGCGCCGGGTCTCGTCTGTTGTCGTGTGGTGAGTCCCGGCAGGTGCCCGTAAACACGCCCAGGTGCCCGCCACAGGTGCGGGGCCTGGACGCACGGGGGGGGGTTTGGTGCTACCCCTGGACGGACCCTTTGATTAGCCTTTCTAAAAGCTATGATATTTAATCTTCTATACTTATTCATATTTATTTTTATACTTCTCTCTCTCACACGTCTTTTTAGCAAGCATATTTCTACCAGCGATAGATATAGCTGAAGACAGGTTTTACAACCCTAAGCTTCCATTTGACTATATCAAGTGACCCTGGCGGGACTCGAACTCACGACCCCAAGGTTGTGAGACCAGAATGATACCATCCTCCCAAGCAGAGAGCTGTTAAAAGGTTACTCGGCTGGACCGATGTCTCTGTAACCCCCAGCATACATACTTGGTCTGTTATCATCTCAACCCAGAGGTCGTTGGTTCGAATCCCACTTGAGGACGAAATTTTGGGAAGGGTCTTATTAGCATTTTTAGTGCTTTTGAATGATATATATGTGTTTCCCAGTGCTTGCGGATATATTTTTATACTTCTCTCTCTCTCACACGTCTTTTTAGTTCCCTTCATATCAAAACCACCACACAGAATACAACTCCTTCGTCTATACAACAGCACATCTTAGACTGACTCTAACAGCCTGGGGTTTAAATATCCAGAAAATAATCTCGCTAAGCTGAGACATTTAGACTGCAGCTGTTTCTGAGTGCAATGATCACAGGTTTCAATCATCTTTTTAAATGATATTCTGGGCCTTGACAAAGGCTACCTTTGATAGCCGTTCTCACTGTGAGTCACCGCCTCTCGTGACGAATTTGCTAATAGAATTCATATGTGTACTGTTAATGATGTGCACTATAGGACCTCCCATTAGGACCACCTCTATAAAGAGACCATCGATATAGTACGACCATTTCTTCCCATCCCAAGTCATCATACAGAAAGCAACGCTATCCTCCATGCAGATACCACCACTCTATGGAGACCAGTTGTTAGGAACCAGTAAACTTTAGTACTGGGAATAGAAATTTTAGGTCTCAGTTCTACTTCTTCATAGGCAGATCCAGGGGGCGCCTGGTGTCAGCATCAGAAATGTGAATTGTTTAGCGGGAAATATAAGCTTTCTGACGTTCATGTTTACATATCACATCCAGGTAATGCCTCTGCATTTCACCATACAAAATAGAATGATTAATCAGACGTTTCATGGGAGAGAAATAATTTAAGATTTTTACACCAACACGTGCAGGCAAGCATCCCGCGTGTAAAGAGTCAGGCGTGCTGTCAATCATGAGGTCAATGCCCACAACATAAGGGGCCCGAATACGAGGTGCCTTAACTGTTGCACCAATTCCTATGAAAACAGGGCTTTTTGACAAAATATGTATGTAGTTTATTATTCTTACCACATGGAATCAAAATATGTAGTAGTTATTGTTTATAATTTCGAGGTTATAATAATCTGCAAATATCACATGAGTATTCTCGCCAAATTCGTCTGTCAGATGTAGTGATGCACACATGGTCAAGGGTGAGAACTTCACACCCACCTAGAACTCATTATATAGACCCTCTACGTGAATAATCAACGGAGATATAAACTTTAAATCACAAAAATGGGTTCGACCCTTGACTGCCACACTACATTATGCAAGACTATTAATGGTGTCACGACGTGAAGATTAGAATCTGCCATCATGAGGTGCACCCAACCAAGTTTAATAATTCGGTTAAAGTGGTGAGAAAAGGTATAATGGTACGTTTAGACGCTCACCTGTGCAAGCAAAGATACCACTGGAGCATTGATAAGATTATCTCAGCACTAAAACATACCATTCCCCTTATGATATTAAGTTGCTAATGCAGGTATAATGTTGGGTCATGTCCATGTTTTATTGGTGTGACATCATTTTGCATGAACAAAAGACACACAATTATGAAAAGAAATGTATATGTACTTTGCCATCTTACATTAGCATACTTTGATTACACTAAAAGCAATTATTGCAACTTCAAAAAATGCTTGAACATGTACACGAGAAAATGATCTGTCAAATGTAGTCAACCTCTATATTGAGACTATTGAGACCACTTGGCGACAGTCCTCTGAGTGATCTTAGTAAAGAGGTTCCACTGTACACCTTGTTATGTCACCAGTGAATAACAGATTTGTATCCTGCTCTGCAGACCGTTTTAGTTCATATTACGTAAAAAGTCTAGATGATAAATAGAACTTTTGAAACCCCGAATTTCCCCAGACTATTCAAAAGGAGATGCTGATTTAATCGGTACATAAATACAATGGCATTCATACCTCTGAATAGAGATGACTTTTTATGGGGCAATTAGCCGCACGGCTTTTTCAGGGCTGTGATTTCACCCCAATAGGTGCATGCAAATCTAAATGTGTTTATTTAAAGTTGCAATTCACAGTTTGCCCTGCTCTAGCGACTTAACATCTACACCAGGTCATTGGTAGCACTTGTCACACTATATCCTTCTCAACTCCCTGGGGAGCATACGGCACAACGCTATCGTAGCGCAGATGTGCTTGTCACTCACATTTGCATTCACTCGCCTGACCTGTACCTATTTTACGTGTAGGTACCACGGAGCAGTGTGCAACCTGTTAGTTTTGGGACGAGTGTTAGGTGGTTTCAATAGAGTGGTGGTCTCTATACAGAGGTTCGTTTTGATAGCGTTATGAAGACTGAATGTATGTTTGATTCATCCTGGGTTTCTTTATTCATGATTTAAAGAATTTATTGGATACCAATAAAAACCAAAGTTAACCATTTTTGGCGAGACTTTCGTTGTTATCGCAACAACTTCATCGGGCCGAGTGCAAAGTCACATGACAAAAAAATGAAATGTCTGCAGAGCATGATACAAATCTATTATTCACTGGTGACATAACAAGATGTACAGTGGAACCTCTTTACTAAGATCACTCATAGGACTGTCGCCTGATACAAAAAAGGGTTAACTTTGGTTTCTATTGGTATCCAATAAATTCTTTAAAGCGTTATGAAGGTTTGGGACCGTTAAAAGTGGCCCTATTACAGAGGTGGTCTCAATAGAGAGGTGGTCTCAATTGGAGGTTCTATTGTAAGTCATTACCCACGACTGGTCCTACGCACCCACATATATTCAGGAAAACACTAACCTAAAATGGTTTCATTAGAGGTGGCCTCTGAATAGAGGTTATGTTAATCTCTTTATGAAGGTTGGGACCATGAAAATAAATTATCTTATTACACAGGTGGCCTCAATAGCTCTCGGTTGTCCTACTGTACATTTTAACTTCATTGGACTGTTTAAATTATGGAAAAAACATTTCAAATATACGTAATAGCAGGTAAAACTTACACATATGCAAATTAAGATTGAAAAGAAAGATTGCATACAGCCGCTTCAGTCTAACGTGAAGGGAGGACGTGATCATTCGCATGCTTTCTTCACATGAATCAGCACATCACGACTAAAGGAGCCTGTTGCCGGGCGGCTTTGGGGCCTATTCATATTTGGTTTAATGGACAAAAAGTTACACTAGAAACATTTGCAAGTCTTTCGTTGGTCTATGTAACATTGGCGGTAGGATTAACAGATTACAGCCGAAATCACAGGTGTTTGTGAAGATCTTTTGGTATCCAGCTCACACCAATGCTGTAAGTGTATGCTTCATATTACAGAAACAATTGAGTAGATATAAAATCTTGAAAATGATATGCATTACGTTTTCGAATATTGAATTGTTACATAAATTATCAAATTTTCAAAATGTTTTTTATCACAGAAAATGTGGTTACTGTTTTTAACAAGCTGAATCACAATTAATAATGCCAATGGTGCCGTATGTTTGGAGCATAGTTTCTTCATATTAGTGCACCATGTGTCAATCATAATGTAGGTTATTGTGTTTGTTTGTGTTACTGTTGTTTGGATAAGAAGTTGTAGATCTCTCTAGCGTAGTTTAAATAGTAGTGTCTCTTTGTATTTCGTTTGTCAGTTTGGGGTGAATATTACTGATGTATTTGGATTGTTATTTTATGGAATTCTGATGAGTGGAGATTTTGTTGATCAGCCAATTTTCAGCCTTTTTGTAAATGGCATCCCTCTCCCATCTTTTTAGCAAGCATAAAATATTTCATTTGAGTTTATCAAGTGGTCATGGCGGGACTCAAACTCATGACCCCAAGGTTCAGCCATGTAACCTTTTTACAGCTCGCTGCTTGGGGATGATGGTATCATTCTAGGTGCTGTTACATAAAATTATTTATGATAGTACCTTTTCTCGTCTGTCGTGATGGATAAATAATTTTCATGCACTTTACATGGCACTTTATTTTACATTGAATTTAACTGCATATATGAATTAAATGAGCCCCCTAATACATAATATTTATGGCGAAAAGGGAGATGTCGACATGGGCAGGTTCCACTGCAGCTGAACCACCGTATGAGTCCAACCTACTGCCAGGGGCCGGTTGCACAAAGCCATTTTACGTTCACGATCATGTGTTTCACGGTCGTGTCAGTATTTTTTCGTAAAATTGCAGTTGCACTAAAAAAACTACGATATCGTAGATCGTATATTTGCAGTTTTCATTAGTAAATAAATCACGAATATCGTAAAGAAAAAGGTAGCGCCAGTGATGTGAATTTGTTCTCGTCTGTGTTATGTTTGTCGTTTGTAGATGAAATATTCACAATATTGGTTTGATTGAACATTAACTTGCACAAAATGGAAGCCTCTATTGAGGGGAGTATATAGCCTTGATGAAAATCCATTCACCTACATTTTTTTTTCCTAAATCACCATTTTTATGTACAGCGATCTCATAATGCCACGGTTGAATACAGGGTGCTGCAACAGATGGTCTTACTTTAGAGGTGGTCATTTCGAAGAGGTAGTTTTCATTTGTGCATTAAGAATTATGAATTCAAATATGTAGGTCAATAAGATTATTTTGATTCACTCCTTTTAGTGCACTAATTCAGCCATCGACTCTTGAAGACAGTGGTTTGATTAATAATGACTATATAGTTCGATGTTCAAGATTAGTACAGTTCGTACAGTAGAACCTCCAATTAAGTCCAATTCTCTAATCAGACTATTTCTAGCAGTCCCAAGCCTTCGTAAAGAGGTCGACGGTCAATGCACTCCACAAAGAGACTCCCTATAAATTAAGTTGGCTTGGGTGGTCATAATATTTGTTTTACTATATTCTATAAGTGATAGAAATATGAGCTATTTGAAATGAATTCGCGGGTATATTCTGCCTCCCATTGGTCTTTTTTAGCATGCACGAATCATAGTATGCATGTGGACAGTGTGATGGTTGCCTATAATACAGTAGCACGTAATTAAATTAAATGGAAACCCTTCGTTAACTATTACTAATAGTATTAGCATCTCCTTCGGATTCAGCTCAAGTTGTTTCATTGCAATGGTGGTTTCTTTATATGGGTATTTAAGGTAGTCTATTTTATCAATGTTAAGGACCTTGATATGCGGTAGAACCTTTATTTGGACCACCTTTGGGACCAGTGTTAGCTAGTCTCTTTATACATGTAGATGTGGTATTCACAGGCAGATCAAGGTTTTCAGAAAAGGGTGGGGGTGCATGGGTTTTGAACGTGGAATTCATAGTAAACATGCCAACAATTCTATGAAAATATAGTATTTTGGTGGTAAAGCCTAAAGGGGGCTACACACCTTGTGAGCTCCCCATCCACCCACCCTGGATATGGTATTGATGGAAGGTTCTACTGTACATGGGATCTTTTAGGATTGAAATGAAATAAAAGACCACCTTTAAGAGTCTAACGAGAGAGAAAGAAGTTGATTTATAAAGTCAGTTTCATTTGCGGTAATGTACTACATTTTGCGATCGTACATTAATACATAGTTCTTTTGTTTGTGTCAGGGTATTATTAGAGTTAATCACCAACACTTGAATAGAGTGTTTATAGGTCAGAGGGACGTTCTGAAAAATAATAACCTCCTTGGTTAAATAATGCCCTCATGAACTAAGTGGGCCATGGACATTCCATTCAAGTAGGAGATTACCTGAAATATGAAAACAATATGGGTGTCAATAAAACATACGCTCATGAGAGGTATAGTTTTGATATTTAAGAAAGACCATTTAAGACAGCTTAAAAAACACAGACACTTACAAGAACATTTACTTATAAACGGTTAATGTTGAGAAAACAAACACTCACAGTAATGAACATGTATGATTGAAATTCAATTAATATTCCAACATCATCTGAAACATGACAGTATTAGTTACACCACCTAAACATTAATTAGATATATGTGCTCCTGTGTCTGAGGGAATAGGGAGTTGGACTCGTGAATAGGTCACGGTTGTGATTCCAGTATACACTCCTCCACGGCACCTACACATTAAATAGATACAGGCTAGACAAATGAATGCTAATTGATTGGAAAAATCACGGCTGCTCCATGGTTGGCGATGACATGCTGCATGCTCCCTGGGGAGTTGAGAATGACCATATAGTGTGAAAAGGCTGCTGCTGACCTGCTGTGAATGTACAGTCGTCTGAATACACATTCCATTGATTGTTTGATTTCAAATAAATATCATCATTATCACTTGTTGCAGACTAGTTTATCACTTTAATCTTTTTACACGCTGGTTGAATATTTGATTTTGACAATTCCGTTTCATGTGAATTGATATTTATGACACAGGCCATATTTTTCTAGCTTTTCAGACTTTCATTTAAACCTTTCTTGGTCACTATAGTTAGGACAGAATATTTTGCGATAGTTGGGTGTTCACATGGTATGTGGGTACCCAATCTGCACATTACTTCATCATACCCTTGAGTTCAAAGCATATTATCATCTGCATCATAATCTAAATGCATTTATAATGTGATGATTAAAATTGCTAATGCTATGGATGCAAATGATACGTGTCTTAAGATTATTTCCCAATACCATGAAAAAGCATGCATGATCCAAAATTTAATTGACAAAGGAAAACCACTTAACCATACCTTTTGTAGGTTTTTTCCTTTCTTTGCATTTTTCATTGTATCCAGACACTGTGTCATCCTTATTATGTCCATTGTCATCCATTTAAAACAATCAATTATAGAGAAAAAAATAAACATACATGTAACTACAGGAAGTAAGAAATATTGTGTTTTGAACTGCAATGAAATATGAATCTCTGTTTACTATAGCTACTAGAGATCATATGAAATGGATTAGGATTATTTCAGGTATTGATGTGACATATTAATTGCCACTGTGTTGACCTACCTATTTCAATTTTAGGATTGATATTGCACATATGTTTTTGTTATTTTGGTTTATGGGCTCTAATTAAATAGAAGAGTCCATTTGCATGAGGTGTGATACCTTTCTAAAATTTTATACAATTGACATTTTTATGATTTAGTTCAATGAATTACTCAATAATTCGCAGAGTGTTGAGTGTTTTAGAACTATGTATTAAGTCAGATAATCACCTTGGATTTTGCATTCTGTGAAATAAGACCCTCCCAGAATCTGACCTCGGGCCTGCGGCCCTCGGTCAGATTCTGGAGGGTCTTATTTCACAGAATGCAAAATCCGCGGTGATTATCTAACACTTCGATGATACTGCTTTGACGACTACGAACATTTGGCTTTGTGCAACGCACGTGACGACCATTGTTTTCGTATCGTTACTCGTTTCGCAATCGTAAATGTTTGTTTGTATTTCGTGAATTGTTTGTGCAACCGATCCCTGGTGCATACATGTTTGAAATCCACTGGTTGCGGCCGCAATTTATTAAAGACCGAGAACCCCTGTGACCCGTTTCACTACATTTTTTACTTCAACGAGTAACGATTACGGATGTGATTACCTGTACGATCTGATTGTATTTACTGGTGATTCACGAACCCCTTTTTTGAAGTCCGTAAGAACAGTAAACCCCGTAGGCGTTACGGCTACCATATGCCGTACTTTTTACAGATATTAGACCCTGGGTCCTGTTGTATAATGAATGCCCAATAACAATGTTACTTTTACGACCATCTTGGACGATACGATGTACGATTAAGTTTATTCTAACCTGTTGCATAAAGCAAATCGACAACATAGTACCCATCATTTCATGGCCGGCAATGTCGATTATAGCATTGGCGCTGTAGCATGAAATCAGATTCACGTTACCGGCCTTTAAAAATTGGGTCTAAATGAATTTCGAACGTACATACACGCCATTCAGTTTGGCTCGTACGGCTTTGCAGTTACAGTGGAACCTGTCCATATTGACATCAGCCTCTTCTACTTCTATATTATGTATTAGGCGGGTCATCCTCCGGGACAATCAAATTCAGTATAAAATAAAATGACACCATCAATATTTGTACTGAAAAAAAAAACAGTTTAAGTCACTTATGTAATGATAGTTCTATCGTCACGATTTAGAGGCAGGATGTTTTCATTTCAAATCGTCCAAGGTTCATAGTGTAATTATGATCGCTGTCGCTCTCATAAATTATCTATGCAACACGACAGAGAGAAGAAGGTACTGTTATCGTCAAGATTTCTTGGATAACGGTGGGGAAGCCGTTCACACGATAGGGATGGTATTTTTACGGTCATCTTGGACGATACTATGTACGATAAGGGTTGTTCTAAACCGTTGCATAACGCATATCGTCTATACAGTACCCATCGGCTCAGATGACCGCACTATGTTTGCCACGGACGAGTAGTATAAGTTGGGACCTAAGGGAGAAGCAATTAAGGGTTATACGGGAGAAGCTATTAAAATTCCTGGAAAAAGCCATTAACGTCAAATGATACGGGAGAAGCTATTAATCACGCCGGCCGCGGTGAGCAGGTGGCGGCTGGCGGGCGGCGTTCGACTCAGTGCCGGAGCGTTCGTCATCGCTAGCGTCAGTCGAGCCGCGAGCGTAGTAGGAAGCCGCGGGGACCGGTACGTAATATCGCTAGCTACACCATCGAGATCGTGAATGGTCAGCGGGGATCCCGGTCAGTAGTCGAGCGGAGCGCGGGGTCGATCGAGGACTGGTAGCGGCGGTATAATCGCTAACTATTTCATTACTAATACGGTACAACTACCGTGATAATCCTACACTCCGATAAAGAAACGCGGGGGGATCTCATTAAATATTCGATCTCATTAAATATGCACAGGCCGAAGCCATTAGTATGCAAATGAGGGGGGTCGACGAGGTACCGGGTTTAGACGAGAGACCGACCGACGAGGTACCGGGATTAGTCGCGACCCCGCCGAGCGGGGACCGGGTTTAGACGAGACGTCGACCGACGGGGTACGGGATTAGCGCGACCCCGCCGAGCGGGGACCGGGATTTGACGAGAGACCGACCGACGAGGTAGGGGTCATCGTAAAAGCGCGATCGAGGTCCGCTAACGACGTAGAGTAACGCTATAGTTTGACAGCGAGGAAGAACATGGTTAAGAAAACGGGGTATTATTATCTAACGGGCTCGTCCTCGTGCGGATACGATATGGACTACGCGGGTCAAGTAATGTTTTATCGCCAATCTAATAGACGAAAAATGTTATCTCCGGTCTATTACTGGGCCGAAAAAACCGGATCGAGATTCAGAGTGCACGCGTTTGTAAAGAATATACCCGGAATTTGTTGGGAGAGGGCGATTTGGGAGATAATTATCTCTATGTCTCATTGAGGCGACCAGTAT
>CM032662.1:3545363-3563524 GCA_019095985.1 Streblospio benedicti
AATCAGACTATTTTAGCAGTCCCAAACCTTCGTAAAGAGGTCGACAGGGGGTCAATGCCTCCTTTATCAAGTTAGACAATCAATTTCAGCACAAAATTAAGTTCTATAGCGGAGAACTTTACAGATAAAATACTGTTTTAAGTCATATAAATACTGAGAAAGGTCCATCGTCACGATTTAGAGGCAGAAATATTTATATCGTGTAAATATGATCGCTGTCGTTCTCTTAACATCATTTATGCAAATAACAGACGAGAGAAAGTATTATAATCGTGTGGATTTCTACGATAAAGACGGGACAACACTTTTATGCAACAGGCCTCTAGATATCACACGAACATACCATTCTTGACTTCCAAACTATTGTCGGTGTATGGTAATCTCTTTCACACTGCACACATATTCAATGTTACTCCCCGTAGGTTGAGTTTTGCGTTTTAACTCAAAGGCTTGTGGTGAAAAGATGTTTGAAAACAGGATTTGTTTTGGGTGGGTATTATATGAGTGTGGTTGTGGGTGAGAGGGGGTGGGGGTGGGGGTGCTGAGGGCTCCCCTGAGAGCTTCTCTCAATGACTCATATAAAATACAAGTGAAATAATTTCTTAAGTATGAACTGTGAACTGTGAACTGTCCCCTTGGGCTGTTGTTTGCAGATAAATCATTAGTTAAAAAATAAGTGTGAAGTGTGACTTCCCCGCTGGGCTTTCGTACATTATAGAGGCATTCTCTCTGCAGAGGTGGTTATAATTGAAGGTTCTACTGTACACAAAATAATTTTTAGATGGCTTACGGTCACTTGTGGGTCATTGTTTACTCTTAGTTGAGGTGCAAACATGACAGTTTAACACATTAAAGCTTCTTATGCCAAATAAAAAGAAAGACACAAATCTATGACTTTGCTGATAATGTTTGTTTAATATTTTAAAAGAGTGTCATAATCACTTGTTTCATTGATTAGTTCTTAGGACCTATGTCACATTCAAAAAGAATTTCGGGCAAAACAGTACTTATTACTTATTAAGGACTACAAACTTAGAATATGTTTGTCAAAGATAGAGTTAAGTTCACATGATCTCTACATTGAAAAGGGTAGGCACTTAAAACCTAAACTGGACGAAAACCTCTGTATTTGTTCACTATGCAAGGGAGCTGTCATTATTTGTTAGGGAGAGGGGGCGGTCAGAATAGGGGGGGGTGAAGAATTTCAGTGCAAGGACTTTGAGGGGGGTCACATTTGAATGCAAGAGAATAGAGGGGGTTCAAATTTCAGTGCATCATGTTTAAAACAAAAAATCAAATAAGTTCAGATCTAAAGCTTTCATATATGAATTTAGCATTCCTTGCAAACAAATGGCAACATAACGAAACTATAAAACCAAATATCTTTGATACAGTTTTATTCTTTTACCAATACTAATATCTACATCTACATCTACCGCTTACTGGCCAACATCAACAGGTTGATGGAATGTGCCAAGTGAAGTAGTGCGCATGTCACAGACTTATAATGAATTTACACACACATATGTATACACACACAAGATTGACTATAATTATTGTCTACATAGAGCGAACAAGGTGTTTGAAACTCTCTAAACTATCCACAGATGTAGTAGATTGTGGTAGTTCATTCCAATCTCTGATTGTCTGCGGAAAAAATGAGTTCTTTCTCACATCACATCTTGCATTCATAGGTTGAAATGATCCAGAGTGCATTCCACGGGACAACCTAGCAGGAGTTTTAAGACGGTTTTTAGTGTCTACCTGTGTCAAACAATTTGAAAAATGGTACATCATAATCAGTCGTGTCTGCTTTCGTCTTTGCTGCATGTTGGCCATTCGAGTTCCATGAGCATGTCTGAGACACTTGATCTATTGTGATAGCGATTACACACATAACGTGCAGCACGAGGTTGTACCATTTCTAATCGATGAATGTCCTTACTCAGGTATGGATCCCACACAGAACTGGCGTATTCTAGCTGGGGTCGGACAAGTGTTTTGTATGCCATGTCCTTAATTGTTTGGGAATTTACATTCAAATTTCGTTTAAGGAAACCAATGGATCGATTACCCTTTTTGCACAAATTTGCAACATGTGAGTCCCAGCGTAGATCAGAAGATACTTCAACACCTAGGTACTTGGCATTATTAACAGACTTTAAACAATGGCCTCTGAGGTAATATTTGTACTTGTGAGGTGTTAATTTTCTAGTAATTCTCAGAACAACACATTTATCAGGGTGGAACTTCATGTCCCATTTCTCCTCCCAATCAGCCAGTTTATCTAGGTCAGCCTGCATGACCTGAGCATCTTGTGGGGATGAAATGGCAATGTAAGCCAAAGTATCATCAGCAAAAAGTCGGACCTTGGTATGAAGGGAGAGCTCCGCAGGCATATCATTTATATAATAAAGAAAAGGGGCTGGACCTAGTACGGACCCTTGGGGCACACCTGACTGAACAGCCACAGAGTCTGAAATCTGGCCATTCACCACAACAGATAACACGGAGCAGTGTGCAACCTCTTAGGGGTAAGTTTGCTCAACACCCACCACCAGACCAGTCTGGGAATCGAACCCACGACGTTCTGGTCACAAGAACAACCCCCTACCCATTCGACCTACTTTACATATAAGTTATATATAAAACGCACGTTCTAAGCATGATGCACTCAAAGCACAGCAATGAAATGATTCCACTGCCACCTACTCATATAGCAGCGAGCAAGTGTTGTATGTGCCACTAACGTTACGACGATCACTGCACGCAGAAAACGCCACGCCGCAGACACCGCAGGTCTGAAAAAGCCTTGCGGCCACTGTTTGTGACAGGGTCGGTTTGTCTCTTTTTTTTGAGGACTGTATAAAAGTTTTTTGTCCCTATGACCCAGTGGTCGGGCTTATAAAGAAGTTTAATGACTGCTGCATTTTTGTTGTAACGACTGCTTTAACGTGTGAAAAACGTAGAGTAGAACCTCTTTATAAGGACCACTTTTGGGACGAGTGTTAGGTGGTTTCAATAGAGTGGTGGTCTCTATACAGAGGTTCGTTTTGATAGCTTTATGAAGACTGAATGTATGTTTGATTCATCCTGGGTTTCTTTATTCATGATTTAAAGAATTTATTGGATACCAATAGAAACCAAAGTTAAGCATTTATGGCGAGACTTTCGTTGTTATCGCAACAACTTCATCGGGCCGAGTGCAAAGTCACATGACAAAAAAAATGAAATGTCTGCAGAGCATGATACAAATCTATTATTCACTGGTGACATAACAAGATGTACAGTGGAACCTCTTTACTAAGATCACTCACAGGACTGTCGCCTGATACAAAAAATGGTTAACTTTGGTTTCTATTGGTATCCAATAAATTCTTTAAAGCGTTATGAAGGTTTGGGACCGTTAAAAGTGGCCCTATTACAGAGGTGGTCTCAATAGAGAGGTGGTCTCAATTGGAGGTTGTCTTGTAAGTCATTACCCACGACTGGTCCTACGCACCCACATATATTCAGGAAAACACTAACCTAAAATGGTTTCATTAGAGGTGGCCTCTGAATAGAGGTTATGTTAATCTCTTTATGAAGGTTGGGACCATGAAAATAAATTATCTTATTACACAGGTGGCCTCAATAGCTCTCGGTTGTCCTACTGTACATTTTAACTTCATTGGATGAATTCTGTTTAACTTATGGAAATACCCATTTCAAATATACGTAATAGCAGGTAAAACTTACACACATGCAAATTAAGATTGAAAAGAAAGATTGCATACAGCCGCTTCAGTCTAACGTGAAGGGAGGACGTGATCATTCGCATGCTTTCTTCACATGAATCAGCACATCACGACTAAAGGATCCTGTTGCCGGGCGGCGTTTAGGTCTATTCATATTTGGTTTAATGGACAAAAAGTTACACTAGAAACATTTGCAAGTCTTTCGTTGGTCTATGTAACATTGGCGGTCGGATTAACACAGACTACAGCCGCGATCACGGGTGTTTGTGAAGATCTTTTGGTATCCAGCTCACACCAATGCTGTAAGTGTATGCTACATATTACAGAAACAATTGAGTAGATATAAAATCTTGAAATGATATGCATTACGTTTTCGAATATTGAATTGTTACATAAATTATCAAAATTTCAAAATGTTTTTTATCACTGAAAAATGTGGTTACTGTTTTTAACAAGCTGAATCGCAATTAATAATGCCGTATGTTTGGAGCATAGTTTCTTCATATTAGTGCTCCATGTGTCAATCATAATGTAGGCCATCTGTTGTTTGGATAAGAAGTTGTAGATCTCGCTAACGTAGTTTAAATAGTAGTGTATGTCTCTTTGTATTTCGTTTGTCAGTTTGGGGTGAACATTACTGATGTATTTGGGTTGTTATTTTATGGAATTCTGATGAGTGGAGATTTTGTTGATCAGCCAATTTTCAGCTTTTTGTAAATGGCATCCCTCTCCCATTTTTTAGCAAGCTTATAATATTTCATTTGAGTTTATCAAGTGGTCATGGCGGGACTCAAACTCATGACCCCAAGGTTCAGCCGTGTAACCTTTTTACAGCTCGCTGCTTGGGGTATCATTCTAGGTGCTGTTACATAAAATTATTTATGATAGTACCTTTTCTCGTCTGTCGTGATGAATAAATATTTTTCATCCACTTTACATGGCACTTTATTTTACATTGAATTTAACTGCATATATGAATTAAATGAGCCCCCTAATACATAATATTTATGGCGAAAAGGGAGATGTCGACATGGACAGGTTCCACTGTAGCTGCACCACCGTATGAGTCCAACCTACTGGTGCATACATGTTTGAAATCCGAGAACCCATTGGCCTGTTGCACTACAATTTTTACGCCATTAAAGACCGAGAACCCATGTGGCCTGTTTTTTATGTCTGAAATTTTTTTAACGTCAACAAGTAGAAAACTACTATGGGAACGATTTCGGATGTGGTTATGTTTTGTAACAAATCTGATTAAACGATGTTTGAAAACAGGGGCCTGTTTCACTAATTTTTACCCCGATTTTGATTACGATGTCTTTAAGAGCAGTAAACCCCGTAGGCATTACGGCTACACTATACAGTACTTTTAACGATATCAGACCCTGGATATCACATGGACATACCATTCTTGACTTCCAAACCATTGTCGGTGTGTGGGAATCTCTGTCACACTGCACACACATTTGATGTTACTCCCCTAGGTTGAATTTTGCTTTTTAACTACAAAAAACAACTTGTGATTACAAGATGTTTGAAACCGGGATTATGTTTGGGTGGGTATTATATAGGTGGTCGCTGTGGGTGAGAGGGGGTGGGGGTGTGTGGGTGTTGAGGGCTGTATGAATTGCCTATAATTCTATAAAGCAATGTCAAGATAGACTTCCGTCCTGCATGCGCACTAAATGTGGCCCTCTACGTCCTTTTAGAATTTCCCAAGATCACGTGATTTGAGTAATGCCTAGGACACATTAGGCTGCACAGCTAGTCTACCGCCAGTCTACTGCCGAATCTCATCGGAGATCTTGACGATCAGTGAGTGTTCAGTGAGGCAAATGGGGAGTCCAGGGTAAAATTATATCATCGTGGACTGGAGGGGTGCAGACATCAAGAATGATAAATTGTGTGAATATTTTTTAGTTATTGTCTTTTGTTCCATTGCATGCAAATGTACGCGACGCTGCTTGCATGGTTTTCATTTATATGATTAGTAGTAATGAGCGGGGGCAGCAGAAATCTGTAAAATGACACCTCATAGTTGGAGAGGGGGGGTAATGAAACAAAATGATCGGAGGGGTGGAGGTGTCACAAATGCCCCCAAATACGATGACGTGATTTGTGAACGATCCCTTGTCACTTCATGCATAGATCAACTAGCCACAGTAGAGCTGAAGCAAAGCATGCGGCCAAACTGTCCACAAGTCCTGTTGTGCCGTGGACATAAGATCGAGCGTCGGTCATGTACGTTTTATGTACTCAACGTGAGTCTGGCATGAAAAACAAACAAGCAGGACAGACGTGCACCGCACACGAGAGAGGTTTTTATTATTTTCTTATTTTCGATCAGTGTAGTTGATCAAACAGGATGTACACATGTGATGTGATGTGAGGGCTGTATGAATTGCCAATAATTCTATAAAGCAATGTCAGAACTAGATTTGCGTCCTGCACTAAATGTGCGCCGTCTACGTCCTTTTAGAATTTGACAAGATCTGTTTGCGTGATGAACATTTCATGTGATGTGAATAATGCCTAGGACACATCAGGCTGCACGGCTAGTCTACCGCCAGTCTACTGCCAAATCTCACGGAGATCTTGACCAAGGATAGTATATTGACAATATAGTATCCTTGATCTTGACGATCAGTGAGTGTTCATTGCGGCAAATGGGGAGTCCAGAGTATAATGATGTTATTGTGGACTGGAGGGGGAGGGGTGCAGACATCAAGAGTGAGAAATGGTGTGAATATTTTTCCCCATAGCATGCTATTGTATGCGATGCTGCTTGCATAGTTTCCATTTATATGGGTAGAAGCAATGACCGGGGTGACAGCACAAGTCTGTAAAATGACGTCTCATAATTGGGCACTGGTGGGGGCAAGAGTAATCATGCACAATGACCGGAGGGGTTAGTGTGTCAGAAATCCACTAAAATACGATGACGTGATTTGTGAATGATACCTTGTCACTCCATGCATAAATCAGCTAGCCACCTCAGAGCTAAAAACGTGCGGCCAAACTGTCCGCATGTCCTGTTGTGCCATAGGCATAATATCGAGCGTTGGTCATGTTCTATGTCCTCTAAGGTGTGTTCTCTGACATGAAAAACAAACACGCAAGACAGACGTGCACCGCACATGAGAGAGGTTATTAATATTTTCGATCAGTGTAGTTGATCACACGGAATATACACACAAGGTTCCCTATGAAGTGACCATGGATGATAATGTTGATGATTTATGCATGCAGTGAACAGAAAGACATCAGCAATGGATGTGATGTTCTCCAGATCACCTGATATAATGGTCATGTTGATCATCCATCTTCCTTATAAGCCCTATCCTCTTCGTTTCAATCACGTTAATTTTGTAACGAATTTATGTACTTACGGCGCTTGTTTTACGGTTCTCACAGCCATTTACAAGTGAGAAAAATCAACGAGGATTGTCAGATTTTAACGATATGTGTGATTGTGGATCGTTTCCAGAAAACGTAGAAATGTTTAGTGGAACTGAAAAATTACGTTTTGATACTGTAACGGTTGTTCCCTGGTGGTATACACCAAGTTGCAAATTGATCATACCATTCACCACGTCGCCAGTGTGGAAAGACTCGTTTGAAAATTTACGTTCCTCCGAATAAGGAAGTAGATGGCTCCTTATTCAAGTTTCATGCAATCTTATTCAGGCCCCAGTTAATTATTCACTTGCTTGAATAAGGAGCTTCTTTATTGAATAAGGAGCTGGGGTCTGAATATGTGAATAATGTGGAGATAAAAAGTAATTATGCAATCGTCATGAAACTCAGTGAGTGGTCCCGGGGGCTCGTCCCCGACCCCATGTTGGGTGTGATTGACCCATGAGTTACAAAATGGCTGTGAGTAATGAGCTAGCTCCTTATTCGTCATACATGTGTGGCAAATACTTTGATTGTCATGAGACTAGGTGTATGGCCTTGGGGGTCACTTCCACACTCAGCGGAACCTTCAGTGGTCCAATCTGACCCATTGGTTACGAAATAACGGGTAACATACGAACCGTCGGAGTCCTCAGCCATGAATAATGAACTGGGAGCTGAATAAGGAACTGGGTCTGTGGTGACATAACTAATGTTGCGATCATCATGAAACTTTGTGACTAGCACCGGGTGGTCATTCTCGAAACCATGGAATTTTGTTGGGTGTGATTTGACCTATGGGTTACGAAATGGCAGTGAGTACTGGGCCAACTTTTTATTTGCCATATAGATGTTCGAAATGGTTGGATTGTCATGACACGTGTATGGCCTCGGGGGCTCAGCCCCCACCCAGGGAAACATTATTTAATTCAAAATGGCCCATTGATTGTGCAATAACAGGCAAAAAATGATTAGTGAACTGAATAAGGAGCCAACATTCCACCTAATTCCTTATTCGACGGGGTGTACATTTTTAAACGAGTCTTTCCACACTGGGGACGTGTTGAATGGTACGATCAATTTGCAACTTGGTGTATACCAACGAGGGCCAATCCTGATCCAGGGAACTTTGTTGCATTCAATTTGATACATCGGTCATGAAATGGCAGGCAGAAAACAAATAGTAAATCAAAAAAGGATCTGAATAAGGAGCCAACATTCCACCCAGTTCCTTATTCGAATAATGAACCGGGGCCAATATTCTATTGCTGACAATTAGTGGTAGAAACAACTAAAGAAGCATTTCAAATTTAAAGACCCCAGTGACAAACCAAGCATTTGGCCAGCACAAGGCAATTAGTCTCTCATTGGTCCCTCTGCCCACTTTGATTGCTATTGATATAAACACAAGTCTAGAAGGCACTGCTCAACTGTCACTGCTAGTGACGCACATGCAGTTGCGAGCCAGCAGTCTCTATGCTGCACTGCTCAGTATGGTTTTGCTCACTTGTGTGTTTGTGAGACTGAAATAGGCTGATTTGTATAGCCTTTAAATACACTCACTCATTAGGGCATTATCAACAGGAAAAGTGTAGATCAAAGATTTTAAATTTCTGTAGGCTGGATCTTCATAACTGTCAATCATTTTCAAATTTTCAAACTTTTCCTTTAGAAAAACATAAATATCATGATAATTACAATCTGTCATGAAACAAAAGATAGGTGTATTCATGGATTGGATATTCATGTAAAAATAGGTCACATCAAAATGGTGAGTCACATGTATGTGCCAAAGAAATTCTAACTTTAGTTTTCAGAATTAGAATTCAAGTTGGCTGTAGAGTGGTGATTGGATAGTATGAAGCCATATTGAAGATAGTATCTGCTTTTATAGTCTACAGGTGGTCTTTAAATTTACGAACAAGTGCAAAATATCAAAGGAAAATTACTTGTTGGCAGCAGCAATGCTTACGTTCTTGAGACGACATATCATTCTGCTCTTACATCTACAGCTTATTGCCAAGAAAATGTTGAAGAAAGTTTGAAGTTTAGACTACATATTTATGTAATCTCAATAAATGATTGAAACCATTATTCGGCACAATTTTATCATATAGAAACGACCTGGTCATATAGACCCCAAATCATGTAAAAGCATTCATCATTCTCTTGCATGTATTTCCATTGGTTATCAAGCAGTTCAGAATTGCCTTGTAAAAATAACTTGTATCGGTACTGAGCATATAGACTAGACCAGTGCACACCATCCCATATGTCACAGCCATCCCGTATGTTTTTGTTTAAAAATAGCAAACAAGTACCATATAATATTACTAACAAGAAAATAATCGTTTTCCCGGTGTCAAAGTGTGAACAGAAAATTTCAAGTAAGATCTAAAAATATTATTCTTTCTTCTGCCACATCGGGCCTGGCCTTCTGGCTCACTGTGATACGCCAGAACTCACCTGATAAAATAATTCATGTTGCAAATTAACTCGTATTTGTCTAAGAATCATGCAAAACGGTTGACTGTGTGTGGTTGTGCGTTAAGGATATCCATTATTTAAACATGTGTCCCATACGCTGAATTCGGGGGTGGCGGACTGACATTGTATTAAAAAAAACTGCAGTACGACGATGATATGCTCACTACGGCCGCCGATCAGCCGCCATTCAGCAGAGTCCGCTAACATTATGTCAATAGTGCGCCGCGCATTGGCATCAGAATGATAGTGTATCAAACGAGGTCGTATTGGTGGCGTATTTTACACAGTAAGCCACCTAAAGCCCGCTTTACACTATAGCGAATTCCACCTACGTATTTTTTGAACATGTTCAAAATTCACTGGTTGGTCTAGGTTCGTTAAAAACTAGATAAACCCGCCTAGGGGAACATTCGCACGCCTAACACTTCGTTTGCCTTAGAACTTGCCGATGCATTTTACTACGTTCAATGCCGTCGCCTATGAGCTAATACGTCCAGATGCCATCCTGCTTTAAACGTACTCTGCCTCTGCCGATACGATGCCAATAATTTCATATTTAGTTTACATCAAGCTCCCACAAGTGCACAAAGGTCAAATTCTCAACAGATTGGCGACGATAAGAAAGAAATTCAAATTTTTAATCTGAAGTCAATACATTGGGGGTTTGGAGATGGGGAGCAATCCTATGTGACGAAAATGTAACATTTCTTATGAATTATGAAAGAACTCATAAATCGCCGATAAATCACTAACAAAGAATACATACCAACAAATCACTTATGTGTTTTTGTAAGTGCAGTTGAAAACCCAAAATACATCCCCGTGCACGATCATTGAGAATGCACAAACATACCACGCACTGTCTTGAGTGCTTCACTTCCACTTGACCACTAATGACTATAGCTGAGCATATAATACAGATACATATTCTCTTTTAACGTTGAGCACAGAGTGAGATTCGAACAGTTCAAAATGGAATCGTGCACAGTTTGACGAACGTTCTCACATAAATATAGGATCCACTTGAGAAACACTGATAAACTGCATAGATCACTGATGCATCACGTAAGGCCTAAATGTTAAGATTGATTCATGCATTTGCGTGATTTCTCGTGTGACCAGTTCAGCCCGATACAAATAAGTTTAAGGGAACGATCATAAATAATGATATGGGGGTTGTCCAAAAATGGTGGGGGGGGGTCGTCCAACTTTTCTGATTCCTTGGGGGGGGGTTGCTGAACATTTTTATCATGCTGCGGTTTATATTTTCTAATATTTTCTTGTAGCAATTGTTCAAAAATGCAATGACTATGTAGAGGACTTTTGCTTTAGATTTTTGGGGGGGGTCACTCAACTTTTTTAAATGTTGATGGGGGGTCGATTAGTTTTTTCTTCAAGCCTCAAATAATGGACAGCCCCCCGGTATTGTTATTTATGATCGTTCCCTAATATGTAACTAAACATTGACATACATAATAATACGGCATATTTTAACATACAGGTGTACAACGTAAACAAATCTGTAATGAGGACTAATGACTATCAACAATTCTAAATATTTCATTTCAGATCACCATGACTACCTTCTACTATGGTGACAAATGGAAGGCTCGCCTCCGCAACATGGGAATACACGATGCGCCGCACGATGGCAGCGCTCCAATCCCACACTTTATGGAAGAGGAGGTCAAGGCAGCCAGGAGAACGTGGGAGCAGTTTGTCGCTCCTGGTTTGCAAGAATGGGAAACCTTCTTCTTACCTCGCCTCGAAGATTGGGCATATCACACGTTCAAGAACAACAATCTGTCAGATGAAAATAGTAGACTGCAGTTCTTCAGTTCAATAATGAAAAAGTATAGGTTGGATTTTGATGAAAACTGTAAAAAGATTGAGTATAAATTAAAAAAGTCTTTACGCAAAATTTCTGACATGATGAAAGACCACGATGAGAAGCTCCAGTTTGAAGCTATCCTCAGAGGCAGCTCGTCAGATGGGACCAAAATCGGCCCATGTGACGAGTTTGATTTCAAAGCAAAACTTCATGTCGATGCCTCCGATCCTGTCTTAATGAAATTCTACCCGACCATGTGGGAAGTGTTGACTGTATATAAACAAGAACAAGATCCCGCAGATGACTTGCAGATGTTAGGCCACTGCCTTCATTCTGCCAGACTTTTGGCAATAGTATTTCGATGGAAGAATGATCTTCTTGTCAAAGTTGATTTAACACCAACTGTACAAGGTGGAAAATGGAAAGGTATACGAAAAGTGGATCCTCTATACAACAGAATCAAAGACCAGCACTATTTCATCCTACCAGGAAGCGACAAGCAGCCTCCAATAGAATGTCAGCCCACAATGAAACCTGATACAAGCTACGCCGAGCAGAACACCCTGGACAACATGCCCCCTCTGCTGAAAGATGCCATCACATTGCTGAAGATTCTCATCAATCCATGTTTTACACCAGACATTTGTCCCAACTCACCAAAAGGAACGAAACCCACCAGCTACAACCTGAAGGACGGATGTTACTGGGCTCTGTTCAACAATGGAGAGGATGATTATGATATTGATGATTACAACATAAAACAGATTATGACAGCAGCTGTTGACATTTTAAGCAATATAAAGAAACACGAGTACTTTGAAATAGAAAAGAAGGAAGTGAAATGCCACAAAGCCATCAGAAACATTTACAAGACTCTCCTTCTAGGCCGCCCAACAACGGACAGTCACCGCTTTTTGAGTCTGTTTCCACAATCCAGGGAGAAAGTGCAAGTGCCAAGAGATGTTAAAACTGCTGACCCTCAAGAGCGAAAACATAAACATGAAGCAAATACCGAAACATTGGAAACTATTCCAGACTTATGTAAGTATTATTCATTTTGAATGCTTTGTTTCGATTAGGTATGCAAGAAAATTAGTATAATTGCATAATTAATTTCATTTTTCATTTACAAAAATATCAATGGCATTTTTGGCATTTTCCACATTAATGTCAATACAGCTTGAAACATGGCGTTTGAATTTGATTCAATGTTTATGTGAGTGGTTACCACCACTTTGTTAAGATTTTAAGATAAAATGTTTTTTTTGCGCACAACTGTTTTAGAATGTATTACACTTTATGTTTTTAGTGAGTGTGATGGTGATGAATTAATGTAAACTATCTGATTTTTTGCAGCATTGCCTGAATATAAACCAGTGGGTGTTTATAGAATCAACCAGCTAAAATCTCTAGGAGAAGGCTCCTACGGTAAAGTGTTTGAGGCTGTGCACTCCACAGATTATAGAAAAGTTGCTGCGAAGGAAATCATCCTCAAATTCAAAGAAAGCGTGAACAAACGATTGAAGCGAGAAGCAATGATTTTGTCCCAGATATCATCTCATTTAAACATAGTCAAGTACATAGATCATGTTGAGATAGATAACCATGTCTGGATATTTACCGAACTCTGCGACGATAATTTGAATGAGTTTTGTTCTAAGAATGAACCACCAAAGGAGACAAAGCTGGACATGATGAAGCAGATGGCTCGGGCCATCCACCACCTGCATACGTGTAAGCCCCGAGTCGCTCACAGAGACCTGAAACCATCCAATATATTGGTTATTATTGGTGAAAATTGTTGTATCAAAGTAACAGATTTTGGCTTGTCGAAGCATGCTGATTCCAGCATGAGTAGCATGAACACATATGCAGGCACCGTCGCGTATATGGCCCCAGAAGTACACAGGGAACAGTCTCATGATGTGAAGGTTGATGTCTTTAGTCTGGGACTTGTTTTTGAAGACTTCATCATTGTCTCCTTTCGTTACTTAAAACCGCTGCAAGGTAAATGATTTTTGTTACCTTTGATCACAGTTAAACATATTTAATCTTGATGTTTTCTTACAACGGTCTGGTTTGAATTGTGACGTCATTATGTTTGGAATGACCCACTGAATCAGATTTATAATGTAATAGTTTGATATATTCATAAACATATTTTTTGAATACATAAAATATGCAAACATTATAATGTTTGTTTTCTAGTTGATGGAAAGCCCCTCGGTTCTTGGATGATTGATATAAAGAATAAAACTGGAGACTTTCCACTTGTCCCTATCAACTATGACATCACTCAGAGTAGTGGAATGAAGGTTTTGACTGGACTTATCATCGCCATGCTCAGTGGGGAGGCTGCTGACAGGCCGACCATGGAGGTTGTGCTCAAGGAACTCGACCGGGTCGACCGTCTACTCAACGGTAAACAGTTTATTGGTGACCAAATACTCAAACAACTAGTACTTCATTGGACTGCATAACACTTTCTTCAATACTGACACATTGATGTAAACATTTATCAACTTTCATGTGTGTCCCTTACGTCATCAGATCCATGTCCTGACAAGTTCTCTCTAGGCCCCCAAACCCCATCCCCGTATTCGTTGTATTGCTCATTGTCAGTATCCAAGAAATGTATTTTACAGAACCCGCAAGTACAAGTGATAACTCTGTGCAGGATGTGTCAGCGCATTTTGAAAGCTCTGATCGTGAAACTCAAGAACAGTTACCGTCCTATGCTATTTCTACACCTGAACAACCGTCGGGTTCAAGCTGTACAGATGAGAAATGCTCGGATGCCAGGACAACAGAAGAGCAGCCTCCTGGCAACACTGAGGAACCGACAGGTGTCGATGTCAAGTTTGTCAACTACATCAGCAATGTCGCACAGTTTGCAGAACCATGTAAGTTATAACACAGAAGAATGTTGCGATTCTAATTAGGTAAATTTCAAGTACTAGGCACAGTGTTTGTCAATTACATGTAGTGTATTGGCATGTATTGGCATCAATTGCTTGGCAATAATATGATCTACAGCAACATCTGTTGTGTTAGTCGTATCTGTTAGAAGAGTAGATTTCAATGTTAGATTACTTGACACTGGCACATGCAAAGGTGTGAACAGAGGATTTTGTCAATGTGGGATGTTTACACGCAAAAGCTGGTGAAAAGAGATGCCAGAAACACTGCACTTACTGGGTCTGCTGGTGCTGGGTCATTCATTTTATTCCGGCATGTGGCTTTAGTCTCTATACCCTTTTGGCGATTCCTATTCCTACTTAGTGTAAAGTGTGTGCTCTATCTAGTGAATGCAGCAGACACTCGTTATCCCCACATCCCTAATCTTGGATGATTTTCTGTTATCTCAATGTTAGTGTCAGTTGCATTCAACTACATTATTGACATGTATCATTTCGTTATCTTGAGTTTTGTCTATCTCAAGCATGTAAAAGATATGCCTATAACTTTGTGATATTAAGTTTGTACTGTATTTGTAGATAGTGACTCAGCAATAATAGTTGCTTGCATCAACTAAATGATGTTTTTATCTTTAGCGAATCCTTCACTAGTGGAATCACGTTTAGGATTTCTGGATTTGGAAATATCATCCAATGTAACAGGTTAGTGACCGATTACAACACACCTAGCATTTTGATTCTGTGCATGATTCTTAATGTATATAGGTTTTTGGAAATGACAAATTGCTTGTAGTATTAAGTTTGATTTTAGGGGAAGCGTTTGCTGATGTTGGTGCAAATGATATTGATGAGTCCCAAAATCACAGCAAGTGGCTGAAAGAAATCGAAATCGAGGGTTATCTTGAATGGAGGAGACGCATGGCTCGTGATTCATCAAAAGAACATCAAAGGGTGCGTTATAGGATGGAGCCATATTACATGGAGTAGTTAACACAACCTACTTTAGCTTACTTTTATACTCGATAAACAATTACTCTCGTTGAGTAGCCACATTGTTGTCTATAACAATTCCTCCAGAATTTCGGCTCAGATTCCATTACTTGGAAAAAATACTAAGAAACGTGCAGCGAGGGCAGCCTGTCCCGCCCGCGTCTGCGAGCCTTTGCCATGCGACTGTCACCTCTCACACGAATATAAATCCGATGTTACACGGTTTCCTGATGGACGTGGTTTCGACCAGGTCGCGTTCCGCGAACCTGGCGCCCCCGACACTTCTCGGCCGTCCATGCTTTGTACGACTTCCCCATTGATGGTTGCGCCCAGGTCGTGCGCTCACGCCTGGCATAGTTAGGAATTCCCTCCTGTTGCTCGCGATCTTGAGGGAGACCGCTTCCTTCTCGAAGCTATATTATCATTGTCCTTGTACTCGCCGAGAAGCGGTTACTCGCGTCTTTTTGCGCCCCTTTCTCGTCGTCTCCAATGCCTCCCTTACTTTTTCCCGACAGAACACTCTTTTGGCTGGAGCCACCTTTTCGTCCTCTCATTTGAAAGTGGCGGAGCCCCTCGAAACCCCGACCTTTGCAAGTCTGGGTCCTGGTGGCTGTCGACCGCAAGTCGTCGCCTGGCCTGCCCTGCCGGCGCGCCCAAACACCTCTTCACCTTCCTCCTCCGCGGTTTGCTGGCTAAGCGGTCCCCCCAGTGAAGATCCACTCCTGGTTGTTTCTCATGGGGCTCGTCGTCGTCTCCCTTCTGGGGGGTGGCAGGTCCTGCTTGTTTTGGTACCACGCGGGCACGCCTTGCAGAGACTTCTTCCCCGCATCAGACTATGTCAGCACGGGGTCTTCTGGAGTCGTTGAGATCAATGCCCGGCCTATGGCTGTAGGTGCGGTGGAGGAGCAGTGCGGGCTGGCAGCCTGCCTGCATCACCCTGGGTCACGCTACCCCCAAGGTCAGGACATTGCGACTGCATGTCAAAAGGTGGTGAACTCATTCTCACTCGTTGATTCACGGGATTTCTTCACCTGCTTCTGTTTGGCGTGACGCAGCGACCTCTGCTCCCCTTCCGACATAATGTGGGGGGTTGCGAGGACGCCTCGTGGTGGATTAGGCCGCAGTTCGCGACCCCATCTCTTCTTGCTTCTCGATCGGACGACTGGGCAACACTGCCTCTGCGACCACTCCAGGCTGACTTCGTGGGGCGGAGAAGGTGTTCGTTAACCCAACCACCCCTCTGGATGTTGTGGGTCGGACATGGTGACTGGATCTCACATTCGTATCGCGCCCGTAGGCGCAGTACAGTCGCCGAGATCCTGGTCACGGCACCAAAACTGTAAACAAAGTGGAGTCGGTCATGGACCCAGCATGACCGGATATGGTGACTGAGCCGCACTCTGTGCTGATTCTCAACGCCACTAGCCCGAAGCTAGGGCCGATGGACGGGCTGACTCCTGGACGATGTTGGTTCCCTTACTACTCCCTTGTGTTAACTGGTACCCCACGTACAGGCCACCGTCCAGCGTACTGGGCGAGTGCCTGGTGACTAACAAGCCGGGTTTCATGACAGGCCCCTGCACGGAGGGGACTTCGCACCGGTGCTGACACACAACGATCAGGGGTGTCCCCTTTACAAGCCACGCGTCCCAGGCGCTGTGAGGAGGGGGTCGCCACCGGCTAGCCCCATCAGATAAGTAAAGAGGGGTATCCCCGAAGGAATAGGTTACCAGCCCTACATGCTATCCGACTAGCGTCTACAAGGAAACTGAGCCCTCCTGAATCTCAGTACTATAGTGTCTGAGTCCCTAATCCTACAAAGTGGGCTTAAGAAGGCATAACAACAAGGTGTGTGTAACAAAGGGATAATATACCTAGTCCAGTGCAACTTACATGACCTACTTTATACTCTGCGGGGTTGCTGCAACCTCGCGCACTGGAGACCTACTAAAGAACTGGTTTCGTTACAATATGATATAGTTTTAAAATTTCAAGTATGATTCCATACATGTAATTTAACACATCAAGTAGTTTCCCATGCATTTCAAAAACAACATCTCTAATATGGTCTTCCTTAGCTAAGAACTAAATCAGCGAATAAATTTCTATGACAGCTTATTTTCAAAATGGAATTATATACATTAAATTTATGGTATTATATATTTTTCCAGTTGTGTTCAATAATTTCATCCGCAATGACATTTAGTTGAATTGACAAATGTTGCAGGCTGTGCAATTGTTCAAGGCAGCACACCCTGGTACAACAGGCACTTTGTTTCGCTGTAATGGATGCGGCGCCCAGTAACAAACCAGTACCGATGTCTGCAATGCCTCGATATGGACTTTTGTGCCAGATGTTATGCAGGTAAATCCATTATTTTAGTAAGCATTTTTTAAAATTTTTCCATGTTTTTTTATCTCTCTGCTCTAAGCATATTTCAAAATACCAAGTGCTTGTAAAAATATTGAATTCATCTACGGTTTATATGTTATCTAAGAAGTGAAAAGCGTGTGTGCTACCATGACCTAGTGGTACGGGGAGTGGGACTTGTTATTGTTGTGTCTGGTGGTGAGTGTTGGGCAAACACACCCCAGCAAACAATGGCAAACAGCTCGATGGCACCTACAATGTTAAAAAGCGTAGAGATCCGGCAAGTGAATGATAATGTGAGTGATAAAAACACGTCTGCTGCTCACAGTTGATGTATTCTGGACAAGGCTGCAAATGACCTGGTCTGCATGTAAACGTCTGAACTGCATGGCGGGTATTTACGACTATATACAGGGCATTTAAATCTA
>CM032662.1:3570442-3604375 GCA_019095985.1 Streblospio benedicti
ACTCAAATATATTTGTTTTTGATAAATACTATCACATTAGGATTTTTAGATAAGAAAAAAACCTTCCAAAAAGGAGTAACAATATGATGCTATATACACGAGCATCCTGGCAGAGAATCACTTACATTTTCTTTGCTTCATTCTTTGAGTAGAGATTGGGTCAAGATGGCTGGAAATCAAGGTTGGAAATGCATTGAAATGATGTAGCTTATTAAAGTCAGGGATAAAAATTCCTTATTATATGCTGCCGAAAAAATAAAGATGTAGCTGGCTTATTAAACATCAAATTGATAATTACAATAATCCACACAATGTTCTCATATAGTTTCTTATTTGCTGTATATGATTACCATTTATTTCTGATCATGCTGCAGTATTTTCTATAAACAGACTTACCTGCAGTGTTCACCAGATTGCTGACAGTCCACACACAAGTCGACTCCACACTGGTCACAGTGAATACGAGATCCTACTATGTACCCATGGCAGCCTGCGCACTGCAATCTAGGGAAATAGAGCAACAAGGGATTTTTGACAACTGGTGGATGCAAAGGTCAACATATAAGAATGTAAGAAAGTTTGTGTTGTGCAGTACAATTCTCTATCCACATTTGCTATGCTCATTATTGTACTTACTCTAGATGAATCATTTGGTGCTGCTCCTCGTGACCCTCAGGCTGAACTCCCGCTGGAAATATAGACATTTTGCATGTCAACATGTAAATAAATATAGATTTAAATGTCCCGTATATGGTTTTAAGTACCCCCTATGCAGGGTCAAACGTTTACATGCAGACCAGGTTATTTGCAGCCATGTCAAGATACATCAACAGTAGCGCAGACGTGCTAATCACTCACATTTCCATTCACTCGCCTGAACTGTACCTATTTATCATGTAGGTGTCAGGGCGCTGTGTACTATTGTTTAAGGATGTGTTTGCCTACATGTTTTACAAGCACTTGGTATTCAGAAATACCCTTGGAGTAGAGAATATTATAAATCATGGTAAAAATAACAAAACGCTTACTAAAATAATGGATTTACCTGCATAGCATCTGGCACAAAGGTCCATATCGAGGCATTGCAGACATCGATACTGGTTTGTTACACGGGTGCCGCATCCATCACAGACGTTCTTGCCTGTTATTTCAAGGTGTGCTGCCACAAACAACAGCACTGACTGCAACATTTGTCAATTCAACTAAATGTCATTGCAGATGAAATTATTAAAATCAGCTGGGAAATATATAATCCCATATTTTAATGTATATAATTCCATTTTTGAAAATAGGCTAGAAATTTGCTGATTTAGTTCTTACCTTAGACAGACCATATTTGAGATGTTGTTTTTGAAATGTACGGGAAACTACTTGATGTGTTGAATTACATGTATGGAATCATACTTGACTTTTTAACCTACCATATCACTATGTTTTCACACAGCTTTGAGTAAAGCATACACTTACAAATGAAGAGGCACACCCCATTAACTAACCATAACATGAAATAAAAGCCTTTAATTTTTCTTAGTATTTTTTCCAAGTAATGGAATCTGAGCCGAAATTCTGTAGGAATTGCTATAGACAACAATGTGGCTACTCAATGAGATTAATTGTTTATCGAGTATAAAAGTAAGCTAAAGTAGCTTCTATTAATCACTCCATGTAGTATGGCTCCATCCCATAACGCACCCTTTGATGTTCTTTGGATGAATCACGAGCCATGCGATTCCTCCATGCAAGATAACCCTCGATTTCGATTTCTTTCAGCCACTTGCTGTGATTTTGGGACTCATCAATATCATTTGCACCAACATCAGCAAACGCTTCCCCTAAAATCAAACTTAATACTACAAGCAATTTGTCATTTCCAAAAATCTATATCCAATAAGAATCATGCACAGAATCAAAATGCTAGGTGTGTTGTAATCGGTCACTAACCTGTTACATTGGATGATATTTCCAAATCCAGAAATCCTAAACGTGATTCCACTAGTGAAGGATTCGCTAAAGATAAAAACATCATTTAGTTGATGCAAGCAACTATTTTTGTTGAGTCACTATCTACAAATACGGTACAAACTTAATATCACAAAGTTATAGGCATATCTTTAACATGCTTGAGATAGACAAAACTCAAGATAACGAAATGATACATGTCAATAATGTAGTTGAATGCAACTGACACTAACCATTGAGATAACAGAAAATCATCCAAGATTAGGGATGGGGATAACAAGTGTCTGCTGCATTCACTAGATAGAGCACACACTTTACACTTTAAGTAGCCTACCAAATAGGGAATAGGAATCGCCAAAAGGGTATAGAGACTAAAGCCACGTGACAGAATAAAATGAATGACCCAGCACCGGCAGACCCAGTAAGTGCAGTGTTTTTGACATCTCTTTTTACCAACTTTTGCGTGTAAACATCCCACATTGACAAAATCCTCTGTTCACACCTTTGCATGTGCCAGTGTCAAGTAATCTAACATTGAAATCTACTCTTTTAACAGATGCGGCTAACACAACAGATGTTGCTGTGGATCATATTAATGCCATGCAAATCAATTTAGTCACACACTACATGTAATGGACATAAACACTGTGCCTAGTACTTGATATTTACCTAATAGAATCGCAACATTCTTCTGTGTTATAACTTACATGGTTCTGCAAACTGTGCGACATTGCTGATGTAGTTGACATTGACACCTGTCGGTTCCTCTGTGTTACCAGGAGGCTGCTCTTCTGTTGTCCTGGCATCTGAGCATTGCTCATCTGTACAGCTTGAACCCGACAGTTGTTCAGGTGTAGAAATAGCATCAGAAGGTAATTGTTCTTGATTTTCACGTTCAGAGCTTTCAAAATGCGTTGACACATCCTGCACAGAGTTATCACTTGTACTTGCGGGTTCTGTAAAATAAATTTCTTGGATACTGACAATGAGCAATACAAACAATATGAGATGGGATTTCGGGGCCCAGGGGCACCTTATCAGGGGGTGGAGCTGATGACATAAAGGACATACATGACAAGTTGATAAATGCTTACATCAGTGTGTCAGTATTGAAGAAAGAGTTTTATGCAGTACAATGAAGTGCTAGTTGTTTAAGTATTTGGTCATCAATAAACCGTTTACCATTGAGTAGACGGTCTATACGGTCAAGTTCCTTGAGCACCACCTCCATGGTCGGCCTGTCAGCAGCCTCCCCACTGAGCATGGCGATGATAAGTCCATTCAAAACCTTCATTCCACTAATCAATGTGACATTGAAGCTGATAGGGACAGGTGGAAAGTCTCCAGTTTTATTCTTTATATCAATCATCCAAGAACCGAGGGGCTTTCCATCCTCTGAAAAACAAGCATTATAATGTTCACATATTTTATGTATTTGAAAAATGTGTTTATGAATATATCAAACAATTACATTAGAAATCTGGTTCAGTGGGTCATTCCAAACATAATGGCATCAAACATTCAATCCAGAGCGTTGTAAGAAAAAAATCAAGATTAAATGTGTTTAACTGTGATCAAAGGTAACAAAAATCATTTACCTTGCAGAGGTTTCAAGTAACGAAAGGAGGCAATGATGAAGTCTTCAAAAACGAGTCCCAGACTGAAGACATCAACCTTCACGTCATGAGACTCTTCCCTGTGTACTTCTGGGGCCATATACGCGACGGTGCCAGCGTATGTGTTCATGCTACTCATGTTGGAATCAGCATGCTTCGACATGCCAAAATCTGTTACTTTGATACAACAATTTTCACCCATAATAACCAATATATTTGATGGTTTCAGGTCTCTATGAGCGACTCGGGGCTTACACGTATGCAGGTGGTGGATGGCCCGAGCCATCTGCTTCATCATGTCCAGCTTGGTCACCTTTGGTGGTTCATTCTTCAAACAAAACTCATTCAAATTATCGTCGCAGAGTTCGGTAAATATCCAGACGCGGTTATCTATCTCAACATGATCTATGTACTTGACAATATTTAAATGAGATGATATCTGAGACAAAATTTGTGCTTCTTTCTTTAATCGTTCATTCTTATGTTCTTCTTTGAATTTGAGGTTGATCTCCTTTGCTGCAACTTTTTTGTAATTTGCGGAGTGTATCGCCTCAAACACTTTACCGAAGGAGCCTTCTCCTAGAGATTTTAGCTGGTTGATTCTATAAACACCCACTGGTTTGTATTCAGGCAATGCTGCAAAAAATCAGATAATTTACATTAATTCATCACCATCGCACTCACTCAAATAAACATAAAGTGTAATACATTCTGAAACAATTGTGTGCAAAAAAACAAACAATTTATTTTAAAATCTTAACAAAGTGGTGGTAACCACCCACATAAGCATTGAATCAAATGTGTTGACATTATTGTGGAAAATACCAAAAATGCCATTTATATTTGTGCATGTGAAAAATGAAATTAATTATGCAAGTAAACTATTCAACTATTTTATTAATAAAAAAAGTATTCAAAATGAATAATACTTACATAAGTCTGGGATAGTTTCCAATTTTTCAGTATTTGCTTCATGTTTATGTTTTCGCTCTTGAGGGTCAGCAGTTTTAACATCTCTTGGCACTTGCACTTTCTCCCTGGATTGTGGAAACAGACTCAAAAAGCGGCGACTGTCCGTTGTTGGGCGGCCTAGAAGGAGAGTCTTGTAAATGTTTCTGATGGCTTTGTGGCATTTCACTTCCTTCTTTTCTATTTCAAAGTACTCGTGTTTCTTTATATTGCTTAAAATGTCAACAGCTGCTGTCATAATCTGTTTTATGTTGTAATCATCAGTATCATAATTATCCTCTCCATTGTTGAACAGAGCCCAGTAACATCCGTCCTTCAGGTTGTAGCTGGTGGGTTTCGTTCCTTTTGGTGAGTTGGGACAAACGTCTGGCGTAAAACATGGATTGATGAGAATCTTGAGTAATGTGATGGCATCTTTCAGCAGAGGGGGCATGTTGTCCAGGGTGTTCTGCTCGGCGTAGCTTGTATCAGGTTTCAATGTGGGCTGACATTCTATTGGAGGCTGCTTGTCACTTCCTGGTAGGATGAAATAGTGCTGGTCTTTGATTCTATCTCCTAAAGGGTCCCCCTTTCGTATTCCTTTCCATTTGCCACCTTGTACAGTTGGTGTTAAATCAACTTTGACAAGAAGATCATTCTTCCATCGAAATACTATAGCCAAAAGTCTCGCTGAATGAAGGCAATGGCCTAACATCTGCAAGTCATCTGCGGGATCTTGTTCTTGTCTATATACAGTCAACACTTCCCACATGGTCGGGTAGAATTTCATTAAGACAGGATCAGAGGCATCGACATGAAGTTTCGCCTTGTAATCATATTCGTCAGATGGTCCGATTTTGGTCCCATCTGACGAGCTGCCTCTCAAGATAGCATCAAACTGGAGCTTCCCATCGTGGACTTTCATCATGTCAGAAATTTTGCATAAAGATTTCTTTAATTTATACTCAATCTTTTTACAGTTTTCATCAAAATCCAACTTATACTTTTTCATTATTGAACTGAAAAACTGCAGTCTACTATTTTCATCTGACAGATTGTTGTTCTTGAACGTACTGTATGCCCAATCTTCGAGGCGAGGTAAGAAGAAGGTTTCCCATTCTTGCAAACCAGGAGCGACAAACTGTTCCCACGTTTTCCTGGCTTCCTTGACCTTCTCTTCCAAGAATTCCGGGATTGGAGCGCTGCCATCGTGCGGCGCATCGTGTATTCCCATGTTGCGGAGGCGAGCCTTCCATTTGTCACCGTAGTAGAATGTCGTCATGTTGATCTGAAATGAAATATTTGTAACTGTTTAATGTCAATATAGATTTGTTTACATTGTAAACCTATATGTTGAAAATGTTTCATTATGTATGTCAATGTTTAGTTCCATCTTACACGTGTTTGTATGGGCTGGTGACAGTGGCGAGAAATCACGAGAATTCACATGAATCACTCATAAAATCTAAGCCTTACGTGATGCATCAGTGATCTATGCATTTTATCAGTTTGCTTTTTAAGTGTTTCTCAAGTGGATCCAATATCTATGTGAGGAGGACGTTCTTCAAACTGTGCACGATTCCATTTTGAACTATTCAAATCTCACTCTGTGCTCAACGTTGTAAGAAAATATGTATCTGTATTATATACTCAGCTATAGTCATTAGTGGTCAAGTAGAAGTGAAGCACTCAAGACAGTGAGTGGAATGTTTGTGCACTGTCAGTGATCGTGCACGGGGATGTATTTTGGGTTTTCAACTATGCACTTACAAAAAAGTGATTTATCGGTGTGTGTTCTTTGTTAGTGGTTTGTCAGTGATTTGTGAGTGACCTTTCTGTTGTTCTTTCATAATTAATAAATGGTGTTTTATATCATTCAGGTTATGGCAGTGTCACACAGGATTGCCCACCCCCTTAAAGTAATGGACATCAAATTAAAAGCTTGAATTTCTTTCTTTAAATCTTCGCCAATCTGTTGAGAATTTGACCTATGTTTGTGCACTGGTGGGAGCTTAATGTAAACTTAAGATGAAATCATTGACATCGTAACGACAGAGTATACAGCAGGATGGGAGCTCATGTGTTACTGATAGGCGTCTTATTAATGTTGTATTGGTGGCTTACTATGTAAACTACGCCACCAATACGATCTCGTATCAATACAATATCATTTCATAAGATTTGGATCCTCTGATTCTGCGGCATTGCCGGGAGCCCCGTAGCCGCTCCCTGCTGGATCCCAAACCACGTGTCCAGCGCATGGGTGAGGAGACGTAAAAATAATTTTCTCCCACCACCCGCCCCCAATTCAGCGTGGGAAGTGTAAAGAAAAATCAAAGATTGTTTTGAGTGCATGTGCGGCGGTCGCAGTGAGTGTAATGTCGTCTTACTGAGTATACGATGTCAGTACTCCTCCCCAGAATTTAGGCTGTGTGACAAAAGTTTAAATAATGGAAATGCGTAGCACACAATCACGCACAGTCGACCATTTTTCATGATTCATAGATAAAGACGAGTTAATTTGCAACATGAATCATTTTATCAGGTGAGATCTTCTTCAGTATCCTAGTGAGCCCGAAGGCCGGCACGATGCGCCACAAGAACGAATCTTTTTTTAGATCTTACTAGTAGAAATTTTGTTTTTACACTTTGACACCGGGAAAACAATTTTTTTCATCTTAGCAATATTATTTCGTACTTGTTTGGATGCTATTATTTTAAACAAAAATATACTGGATGGCTCTGACATACGAGAAGGTGTGCCCTGGTCTAGTCTATTATGGTCAGTACCGATACAAGTTTACAAAGAAATTTTGGAGCACAATAACCAATAGAAATACATGCAAAAGAATGATGGATGCGTTTACATGATTTGGGGTCTATGTGACCAGGCCGTTTCAATACGATAAACTTGTGCCGAATAATGGTTTCAATCATTAATTGAGATTACATTGTCAAAACTTCAAGCTATTTTCAACATTTTCTTGGCTGCAGATGTGAGACCATAATGATCTTGTCGTCCCAAGAACGTAAGCATCTCTGCAGCCAACAAGAAAATTCCTTTTGATATTTTGGAATTGTTCTTATATTATAAATCTGAAATATTTCTTCAGTTGTTTCTATCACAAATTATTGACACATATAACAACATAAAATGTACATATGCTCCAACGATGAAAAACATCAATCAATGTGACAAGTAGGTGTTTACGGTAGAACTAGAAAACAGCCACAATGGATACAAATAGGGACCGTTGTGGTCCCTATGAAAGATATGACTATTAGTAGTGGTTGTTGACGTACATACCGAATTGGGCACTAGCTATATCTCTAGAGGGGTAACAGAGGACCAATTGATAGGCATAATGAACCCAGCTATTGGGCTGTTGTGATTATATGGAGATGACACAGTAGTCAATAGTTCTACCTTACAAACCAACCTCGAGTCATCTATGGTCATAACACTCGGTCGTGTAAGTTTTGGGTAACAAGCCGGGGACCGAATTATTGACATAGAGCAAACGAATACAGCTACTGGCTTCATAAGAAATAGGTCCCACTATTTCCGATATAAGAACTGAATTTGAGTCCTCGGATATAACCGTTTTGACATAAAGAGGGATAACGAAACAGGAACCAAATAATAGCTACAATGGACTCAAACTGGACCCATTGTGGTCCATATGAAATCGATGTCAAAAGGCCCCCACTGGTAACTCTCAAACCGAATTTGAATTTGAATAATCAAGATTTAACAATCTTACCAGTAAATGGGTAGGGTATCGTTCACAAATTACAAGACACACACCCCCTCATCAGCTTTAGTCATCATTTGATGACCCCGCCCCCTCCCAGCTCCCCCTGGCTGAAGTCAGCATTTGACTTGCTTGTACATGTCATCAGAACTATATAGAATGAAATATTAAGTGGAAGAGCCTGTATCAGCTTGCATTTGTGAAGGTCCAGCATTGAATGTCTATTGCATAATTTGAATATTATGCAATAGACAATAAATGCTGGACCTTCACAAATGCAAGGTGAGACAGGCTCTTCCACCACTTAATATGATTAACAACTCCTGTTTTCGAGGTAATTTCTTGTTAGATTATAGTTAAGCATGATTTGGACATGTCCATTTGTAAAATATCTCAATCTTCTTTACAGAATGTTTGGTGAGTAAAATATAGCATATCACATCCATTCAACATAGGAGTTATTGTTAAACACACGAGATAATTGACAGACTCTTACATTGATTATTGCCATGAATACTGTAGCATGTGGGACATGCAAAGTGGGTTATATATCAGGTAGAAGAGAGCCATTCAAACTATGGCGGCAATGATGTGTACAATGTACTTGAAAACTCTTTTAAGGACCATCATGGAACTCAAGTGTGGAAGTTAATGTATGGTGAAAAACCAGAGAGTTAGATTAATATATCTTACGTCACATAGGAAAGAAATATAAGATGATTCCCTATCCAACGTATTTATGTTAATTGACACAAAACATCAGACAGTTAGATATATAGAGTTTGATGATTGAACAAAATCCCATCAAATATTAATAAGAATAATCTAACCTTATCAAAGGTCTTGATTTTTTTTTAATATAGTGCAAAATGATATCACTAAAAATTAGAATAGGTTGCCCTTTCCTACAAAAATGTTTTTGGTACAATATTCACTTTAGTTGAATAGAACACAACGCAACCATCACAATGAACACATGAAAGCCAAGAAACAACAATCACCATAGAGAGGTACATGTGCATGCACCCACATGTACTCTAACATTGCCACAAATGCCACGTTCCTTTAGGGCTGATGTGCAATTTGTCAAGCTCCGCAAAGGGGGTTCAGTCCAGTTCCTGATAGTCCCCTTCTTTTTTTGTGGGTCCAATTATTCTTTTGCGAGTGCGATTTTTTTATATCAGGATTCATTGAGTGTGGCATTAGAGATTAATATATAAGACAATAGATAACATGTTCACGCTTACATGCATAACTGTTTAAAAATGATGTTGCAAAAACACGAAAACACTGTGTAGATGTTTTCCAATTATGTCACACATCTGATATTTCCATTTTTGTGTGTGTGTGGGGGGGGGTGGGGGGAGAAAAAGGAGAACGTTGTTCTACTTTCTCGGAGCGGGTCAAAATGTACATCATCGTTAAAAACACTTACTGGAGACAGCATGCTTTAGTACAGTAGAATATAAGTGTGCATGGGTCTTTAGTTAATCGTTGGCGCTTGCATCAATGTTTATTACTAATTGTACCACAACAAATACAGCATTACAAGCCAGCAAAAAAAAGTAAACGTGCAAATAAACTATAAGTAAGCACACAAGTACCCAAAAGACCCTATACTATCTCAAGGCCTTTAAATGATCTGACATGATAAAACTATAAAAACAACAACTTAGTAAACTTGCACACAACCAATAAAAACTTTATTAGATATAATGTCTTTTTTGAAAGCACTAGACCCTACTGCAATAGCCACAGCTCTGACATAAATATAGAAAAAACAACAACTTAGAAATAACATGCAACCTCACCAACACCCCATGCTCTTTTCCAAGAATACGTTAGTATCAGATAAACTAGCATTTTGATGTTCTGTGTGACTCCCTACGCTGTATCGTCATAGTGGTGGACGGGCTCATACTGATGTAAAAATGGGTCCACATTTGTCACACTGGTACGGAGATGGGTCACATATTTGAATTGAAACAGAAATGAGTCGTGAGAATTGATTTGGTCTACAATTGATGATAAGGGTATATTCATGTTTGCTCAGCATGTTTGCAATTGAAACTTATTCAAATATGTCACATTCGATTTAAACAAACAGCGGCGTTCCTATTCTATCTATTAAAATTGGTCAGGTAAAATGGGTTCCAACTCTTGACAACGCCTGGTACATAAATGTGTCTAGTTCTGGGATTTTATGTGACACCCCCTAACCATTTTCTATCTGAGACACCAAGCACCCCCCCACCCCTCGAGGCTACATTCCAAGTGACTTGTCGCATTTTCATGCGTTTATATCAGTTTTAATGTTAGTTTATTTATGATGCGATATGTTTGTTATAAATACCATCAACACTAATATATATTTCATTTGCTATGATTCATCTTGTTCTATGTTACTTGTTATTGTTACTATTCAATTTGCATTTGTTTTCAACTTTCATCGACTCACACACACACATCGTTAAGCAAGCATATTTCTACCACGGTCGACATAGCTGACGACAGGTTTAACAACCCTAAGCTTCCATTTCACTATATCAAGTGGCAGTGGCGGGAATCAAACTTACACCCCAAGGTTGTGAGACCCGAATGATACTATTAACCCAAACAGGGGGCTGTTAAAAGGTTACATGGCTGAACCTTGGGTTCATGAGTTCGAGTCCAGCCAGGACCACTTGATATAGACTTTATATAGTCAAATGGAAGCTTCAGGTTGTAAAACCTGTCTTCAGCTATGTCTATCGTTAAGTAGAAATATGCTTGCTAAAAAGATATTTGAGAAAGAAGCTTGAAAATATATCTGTAAGCACTGGGAAACACATATATATCAATTTCCATTTGATCCATGTATACTGGATGTATTTCGCATTCAAATCTTCTTCATTTTAAATCTTGTCATGCACAGATGAGTGTAAAACTCGAGCAACGTGTGACCACTGTGGACAACCACTTAGGAAAAAAATCAATTCTCTAATGCTCTTACAGAAAAATGAGACCGTAAGAATCTAAAATGTCTGATAGAAATAAAAACCAATAGGCCCTTGCTACTAGGGATGTGGTTTGAGAGGTTATGCCCTTTTTCTGCGTTGCATATGTTTTTATCAGGCAACACCGGGAAATTGTATTCGTCCGGAGATTGTGAATTCAATCTGAAGATCTCCCACTTTACACTTCAAGCTGAACTCCTTTTTACAAAAAGCTGGAAATTGGCTGACCAGCAAAATTCTCCACATATCAGAATTCCATAAAAACATAAATACATTGATAGTGTTCACCACAAACTGACAAACCAAATGCCAAGAAACATACACTACTAACTACGGCAGAGACCTGCACCTAATCCAAACAACAGTAACACAAGCAAACACAATGCCCTACTTTCATGATTAACACTGATATGAAGAAACTATGCTCTCCAAACATGCACCAATGACATTATTAATTGTGAATCTGCTTGTTAAAACAGTAACCACATCTTTCTGTGATAAAAAACATATTCAAAGAAGTTGATAATTTAAATAACAATTTAAAATTCAAGAAGGTAATGCATATTGAATTGATTTTATAATTACTAAATAATTTCTGTAATATGAATGAAGCATACACTTACAGGATCGGTGTGAGCTGGTAAGGTCTTCACAAACACACGCTGTCATCCATTCGTATCCTACCGCCAACAAACTAGCACACGTAATATTGCAGAGCTTCCACGGAAGACTGGCAAACGTTTCTAGTTAACACTTTGCTTATTACAACTGCGATGTCTGCTGCCGATGTCTGCTTACACCCAAGGCAGCCTCCGTATATATAGCCACTGGCCAATCCGCGGGAGGTAGGAGCGGCTTTCAGTAAAGAAAAAAGTTTGACAGCACGTTATCAGCAAGTGACAAATGGAAGTGTTTATCTATGATCTGGGTTACAGTATGCGGCTACGTGCGTCTGCTTGTCGAGCTGGGACGTGAGATGTCAGAGGATCAGCGGCGTGTACAGTCGGGCCGTGGTGTCTAGAGTGGCCATTTCATTCGTGTGACGAGGCACATCTGATGTTGTGTCACCATTACTGGAAACAGTCTTAAACATAATGTCATGTACGTTAAGACAAAAGGGAAGGAAAGCAGATGATGCATGAAAATCCACACAGTAGAGCTGGGTGTAGTTTAGTGGTCATAAGGTAAAGAGCCTCTTGCATTTGTGCGCTTGATTGGTCACAAGAAGTCAGCTTGCCACTTTACTTGATCATGTCCGCACTAGTTACAATTACAGCAGCAATATTGAATCTAGTTGAGAATTATTTTGATTAATGTGCTCACATCTATAATGAAAGCTCGTGTCTTTGTCTTTATAAAGCACTTCAAATACCGTTTATGAATTGTGATTTACTCATTGCATGGGAATAATGGAGGTGCCTTTGAAATCTTGTTAGCACTTGCAAAAAAACTGAAATAGCAGTCTCCCTGAAAATCATAGTCTATGCATGGACACAAATCACAGGCCTCTTAACACTAGAGGACGGCTGATATATATGATAAATGGCACCATTTTGGGGCGGGTACGGGAGGTTATCAGAGGGCAACAGCCCCGTAAATCACTAGATTTTGGTTACAAGTGATAACCGGTTACCACAAAAACACTCAATAGGGCGTACACAATGTGTAACTTTGGTTATAAAAAATGATGCTTTGAACATCAGTTTGAATGTCCTCAACATTATATTTGTACCAGCCTATTACATCAAACATGGAAACTGCCTTGTGATGTGATGATCTACAATTTGGTTGGGCGGGAACCAGGACTAATGTAGACGTGATAAATGAGCAGTTCGTACTGTGGCATCAGGGAACTAAGTAGAGCCTACCCGGCGGCCCGGTACCCACTGATTTTTGCTTAGGCCCTCTGGTTTCAAAGGTTCACGGTCCGATGGGTTGGCGTCTGTTTGGGAGTTCTCCGTTTTAACATAAATAAGCGCAAGATAGTTTTTGCCAAGGCTGGCTACATGTTTATAATTGCTGGCGCTGTGGACGGGGAGCAAATGTTCATGACTGTCAAAATGGCAAAATGGCGTGGATCGCTGCCGTGAATGTTCGTGGGTGTTCTTTAGATTGTAATGTGCAGACGAAAAAATGGTGAATTGTGCTTAAAAATACTTTCTTACGCAAAATCATTTTGCCACAACAAGCTATCATATATCATATTCGTCACTGATATATGTATACGACTACCTTCCCAGGGGAAGATGCACAACATTAAAGTATTATTGGTAGAAGTATAATGTTTCAACAAGTAACTCTCAGAGAAGTAACCTGCCTATATCGCATAATCAAGGTCTGTGCACGTTGAGCAAGGTCAAACCATTGTCTGACCACTAGTGGCGGGTGTTGAGCAAATTCACCCATATCTAGTTCTGTGCTCTGAGTTTTACGTACAACAGGCGCAAACCATGTGGGGGGTTATCTGGTTGACGCGGCACTGGGGTGGGTGTTGGAAGTTAGAATTCAAGTGACCTAGGTTCTCTAGGGAACGAGGATAAGGTGAATAAAGTGCACAACAGGTGGCTGGAATTCAAATGACCTGGTGTAGATGTAAAGATTGAACGAGGATACGGATATTGAACAATAAAACTAGTACATTGTGCCCATAAAATTTTTTTACCACTTTTTGTATATGTAAGCAAACCGTCATGTGCGTATTCTATTAAAAAAATAAATGATGTGTCATTAAAATTTTCTGGCTAAACTAAATGTTGTACAAACAACCGAATGTTTTGTGTACTGAGTTTCATTACTAAACAAAAGCTCTTGGCAATATTTTTGAATATGCAATTTTAAATAGATGATTTATGAATATGATATATTATGAAAATCAATGTTAACAAGCAAGTTGCAGACTATTGCTAATGGATGGGCGTTAATGGTATTAAATTCTTGAAAAGTCCATCTACCATTGTGTCTCATATGATAACAAATATAATAAACGAGTCAGATATATTGCAATGTCAAGTGCAGCCTCATTAATTTGTCTGTTTTATCAGGATGACTTTGCTGTGGGAACGCGCGGATCACGTAAGAAACCGATGATCACCACCAAGTTGATAACATGAGAACATTTATCTTATTATTCATCAAGTCAACACATTAGGGTTTGCAGATCCAGCATTGAAATATAATTTTACCTAATTTAGAACCTAATCTCTCTAAAGAGACGTGAGAAAGTGAAAGGGATAAGGTTGGAAATGTATGAATAAAGACTGGAAAAATGCATATGCACACATCTTTACATAATTCTTTGATAAAGGGGGTATATATATATTTGATGAAAATCCAGTACAACATTTTTTTAGAAATGCCCAGTCACCAATACATTTCATTGTCTTTCACCAATCACCAGGAATAGTAGTAAAATAGGTTGCATCACATTTCACACACTTAAATACACCAGTTCACAATTTGCACTCAGGATTTAGAGCAAATCCACCAATCATATTTTTTGCAATATGAACCCCTCTTTGATTTGGCAACAGACAGAATTCTTCATCATTAATTTATCTTGACTTTCTATAAAAAGATTGTTTTGAAATGTGTTTTAATTTCTTTAAGTTTTGATAACTTTAAAATATACATTAGAAATTCAAACTTAGATTCTTTTTTGGTAGTATGTAAAGAAGATAAACAATTTGATGCAAAATATAATTAAAAATAATGCATGAAGTATGAAATTGCCACAAAGTGGCACCACATGCGTTTATCATATCCAGCAAGAATGAGTAGTGGCCATTTGTGACTGTCAGACCGGAACTTTAACAAGTGGATCATCGTTTTCTTTTTCTGGACCCCCCTCAAAAGTATAAATATCAGATGTGTGACATAGTCGAATATCATCTACACAGTTTTTCGCGACATCATATTTATTAAAATTTACTTTTGCATGTGTCATAAAATAATATTCAATACATATGGGGTACTTAGAACACAATAATTGATAATTCTGCTGTGCAGCTTTAAATGCTACATTTAAAATAGTAAATAATGGAATTCTGATATGAAAAATTTTGGCTCATGCCCTGAAAGATCTTTGACATACACACAAAAGTAGAATATCAGAAAATTTGCCCCCCCACACACCCACACACACCTAGCGTCGAGCATGAAAAAATGTACACCATTCCTTAGTTAAAGATATATAGATAATGTTCTTATTCATGTGTTATAAAACCTGACATGCTGATTGAGTCCCATGGAGATAGCAGGGGTTCAGTAGATTAATAGGACATTGCCCAAGCCACTGTCTCCAGGATGTTTGTGTGTCATACAGGGGTCAAATAGAGACCGCTGGAATCCTTGGTTTGATCGGAGAGAGCCGCTATCTGTAATGTGCCCCCACTTGGCAGCGCACGTGACGACTGTGGTGATAGCTGAGCGCTCTGCTCAGTCGCTATCAGCCGAGCGGCAGCCATGACACAGGTAGGAGCAGTGCATTGAATATTCAACATGATGAAGTTGTTCTTTGTTAGATTTGTATTTCCTCAATAATTAACTTAGAAATAAATGAATATTTGTTAGATTGTTTTTAAAAATGGCTTGTAGAATTAGATATGAATATTCAACTTGCTTCAGATTGTTGTTCTTTGCGGGGAAAAAGGCCAATATTTTATGAAACATCAACAGCAATTACATTGCCATACCAAAGAAGTTAGTTAAAAGGACGTTAATGTCAGGCTTTCACAGATTTTCAGTTTTCTTTATTTGAAAAATTAATATAATTGTGATAAACATGCATTCTTAGAAATAGCTGAGAAATTTGAATTAAAAGTATACTGCAGCCCTTTAGACCTCTTTCACAACAACTTCGACATTTTGAGACATAGTTATCGTGCATTAAACAAACATGAACTGTAGAACAAACAGACGAACATGGAAAATGGGGCAGTCTAGAAATGGAAGTTTAGTTACCTGATAACTGTGTAAAAGCAAATATCAGTTTTGCTGCTTACACAGTCCTTGTGCATATACATTGAAACATGCAACATAACAATAGTCTTAAAATGATATGTAAGCGCAGATTATTCTGAATTACACAGAAATAGAATGTCAGTAAAATCAGATGACATTATGTTTATGTTATAACTGCACAGCAGGAAAACATAATCAGTTTTAACGGTGTCAAAATCTGTATGAACTCCGAATGTAAACCTTATATGTCAAATGTATAAGATATAAACAGCATACTAATAGTGATAATTATGTTATTTCCTGAGTTGGTAGCAATTTAAAACAAGTCATAACTTCAATATTATTGCTCCCAAATGATCGCCCTCACAATACATGTACATACACTGATGCACTCATGACCTTCTGACCATTTTCAGTTTTCAATTGTGTTAAATCTTAATTTTAAAACCACAATCTGCTAATATGTGTTGGGCGTGGTTGCAAGAAAACGTACAATAAATATATCATTGATGATTGACGTGGATTTCAGGTGTTCTAAAAACGCGAAAACTTACGGATATGCAAATAAAAATCATGGAAATAAATACACCTCTATTTGCAATGGTCCCTACTCACAATATCCTCTGTGATCAAGTAGAGGTTTGGTCTCCCATTGGTTATTTCATGGCGAAATCTGGCAACAGCAGTGTATTTGTATTTGCCATATGTACAAAGGAACATATCCGGCAATTTATAACAAACACAAAAACACAATAATATGATGTGTGACCTATTTTTAGTATGTTTAGTATGTTTATAAATATTAGGTATGTCTGCCATTTTTTTGTTGTATTTGTGTATGTAAGAACTGCATTATAAATGTTTGATAAGTAGATATATTATATCATATTCACTTACTTAATCTTTAACAGTAAAGGACTAAGTTGGAACAAGTGGACATAAAAGAGCATATTATTGATGGGGGAAACACCTCGACATTACAATGATGATATTTAAGACTGTGCGAGTATGTTTGCTGATAACACTTTGTCAAATCACTTATGATAAGAAGACGCTGTATTTAACCTTGTACAGTACATCCCACCTAATGTGTGTGCTCATACATGCTAAATGGCGAGGTTCTAGTTTGAACATAGTTTTAATTACCTTAATTACATTGCTCAACACATCAACATAAAGCACACGTCCATGTCACTCTTTATCCTCCAGTTTTCCCTCGTTCTCGTCGTTCTGTCGGCGTGCTCTCTGTCTGCTGTTCAAGGCTGCGGGATCTCCACACACATAGACATCGGTAAGCGAATATCACGGTGTAGTAGAATCAGCATTGTCACCAGAAAGAAAATGGTATAAATTATGAAAAATGCACACAGTGTTGTTTTCAATGTTAGGGAGCTACCATTTTGTTAAATACCAAGGGGGCAGGTAATAATGACAACACCGGGGGGCACGTGTATAATAGTAGTGATTTTACAGGTGGTTGTCTTTTAAAGGCATGCCATAAAATCTCATGTTTTCATATGACCATTTAAGATACATTTGAGAGAAATATTAATCAATAAGACACCTTGCCATCACACAAGATTGAGAGATCAGGTGAGTGTCATGTTTCTCTGTAAATCTTGTTGGTGTAAGTGTTGGGATTGATAACTAAACATACAGAGTCCATCAGGTGACCTGCGCTCACTACACTTTACATGACTGTTTTCAGCCAAACGCAGCAGTGAGAACTTTGAGCTGGTTTCTGATGGGGTTGACTATAAACGGGTACGTGGATGCTCATTATTATCAAGTCTCCATTGTGTATGTATTGTATCAGGCAACTCGATAATGAGTGATGCAAGGGGGAGTATAGTCAGATCTTCCTGTGGAGACAATAGTTTTCCATGCTTCAAAAGCCAAGTTAGTAAAATAAGGATGTAAAAACAGACAAGAAAACCACATTATTTTCTTACTTCTGGTGAAAAGATTATGACCATTACAGCATACATACATTGAGCGTTGAATGCCAGATGTTAGTAAGCAGAAAACAAAATCCACACATAAGGGCCACAAGAAGTATTATTTGATTTATCTTACTACACTTGATGCATGTATTGAACCTATTGTGAATAAAATAATGCCATTTTTACATGTAATGCCTCATAATCATGTCATCTGAAGTATGTAACTTTATCGTGATGTAACATCCGCCTTTCATACCCTATTGTGTTTCTGTAATGCCCCTACAGCTGCTGCGCCTGCATGAGGATGCCTTGCAGGCGGGCGCGCCCTACCCTGACGCTATGTACCCCGGACTCTGCTTTGGAGGTAAGCGCCCCGACGCTATGTACCCTGGACTCTGCTTCGGAGGTAAGCCCCGACGCTATGTACCCCGGGCTCTGCTTCGGAGGTAAGCCCCGCTTTGACATTGGTTGCCCCGCAGCAGGCCCACCCTGACTGGAGCCACGGCCTAGTGGTCTCAGTAGTACACGGCTCGAGGGCAGCTCCTGTCACACCTGTTGAGTGTTTATCTATATCCTTGTCATGCCCATCACTATTCTAAGTACCATGTGCCTTTCTACACGTACTATACAACTACCTATTCCCGCCCACATGTCCTGCTCTGACCCACAATATCGCCCATCTGAGCCATCTCTCCCCGTATGCAGAAGCTTTCAATGTGGTTTACAGTCAAACCTTGCCATGGGGAAACCTCAACAATATGGACACCTCGCAACTAGGTACACCTTTGCTATATTATATTGAATGTTACAGGACAAGCCAATCTCCAAGCAAGAATCACATAACGTCTTCTTTCTCCAAAACGGACCTTTTCATCGAGCCTTAGTTTAAAAGTTGTAGAAAAGCTTCACAAATATGGCCATCGTATATGTGTCCATATTTGGAGCAATGGAGACTATTCCCCCACTCCCACCTGTGTAATAGCGAGACTTTAACCCCCCAGGCGCGTACCACGACGCGGCGGAGGACACGCACTGGACGCCGTTCCTGCGCGCCGCCATCGAGTACGTGAGGCGCGAGCACCCGGACAAACCGTGGAGCCGCGACGCACAGAAACTCGTCATCTTCCTGCTCGGGGTCATCGTGCACCAGGTACTCATAATGCGCTCACTCGCACGGGGTCATTGTGCTTTAGATGTTCATAATGTCCTCACTAGCTTACGGTCATGGTGCACCAGATACTCATAATACTCTCCTATGGTACAGTGGATAGGCCATTTGACTCGTGACCAGAAAGTCGTGGGTACGATTCCTGGTTAGGATGGGTGGTGGGTGTTGAGCAAACGAACTATTTTCGAAATAGCTGCACACTGCTCTGTGGCATCTACACGTTAATTAAGTATACGAGATTGTGATAAAGAGTGTGTTGGTGATTAAAATTGTGGGCATGATCGAGAAGTGTGCCAATGACTTGGTGTAAAATGTAAAGTCCTGAGAACAACACTGGAACCACATTTGCACTTATATTTATAAGCACTGCATTATTGTGCATCTGGTACTCATAATGTAACTTGTACATGTGTGTGCACTAGTGGTTTGAACGAGGTGTGGTCGATTGGTTTTCATATACATTATTCAGAGAAAATGAGTGTTAAACTTTGTTTTAACTTGTGTGGATTCCCATTCACATTTTTCTCGGGGAGAAGATTGTTATATGTAAAGTCAAACTTCCTTCAGAATTATAGCAACACCACAAGTAGTTCAACCAACACATTATCAAATGTATATTTACATTGGCGTTCACTGCCGCTGACCATGTGATAAGGGGCTGTGGTCTGTGTGCATGTTTGAACTATAGTAGTATCCTTATAATTCAAATCTTCAGTGTCAGAGTTTAAATATCTAAGACCGGTTTAGTGCACGTTTAGCTATGATCACGGATACACATGCTACCTCCAAGTAATTTTTTTTCACCATGTATTAATGTGAATAGATAGTAATTTTAATTTCCAGGAGTCTAATTGTGCAATTAAATAATGGAATATTGATTTTTGACTAACATAATTTGTAAGATACCTTAATGGTTAAAGCTTATAAATATGTGATGGATATTTTACTAAATCTTACAACATGTTCTTCAGTTATTTTATATTTTGAACCATAACATGCATAATATACATGATTTCAATGTACTTTTGTGCGTTCTATTAAGCATACCTTGAGAGCTATGATGGATATATAATGTTACCAAGTACCATAATTTTGGCATGCATAACAGTTCATACTATTTATTCATTATAAATCAAGCATCATATTTGCCTGAATAAATATATCACAATTGTTGTGAACGTTATCAGGCAAATGTGCTAATTTTAGACACTGTATATCAACACGGTGCAGCAATAGAGAGATATAACGTAGGGTGAGAACTAGATTGACTATGTGTATACATAGGAATTTAATTGAGAACTGGGTCTGTTGATAAAAAAACAAGAGGTGCAGTTATTGTTTTGTGTTCCATATTTTGGCAATGACAAAAACAGGGTTTTCTGGAATGAACGAGTGCAGGCAAATATCAGATGAGTGACCAGACCCACAGGCAGATCCGTGCTGGCTTTACGCAAACACACGGATTAAAGCACTAGCTTTGAATGGAATAAATGGAAAGCCACTTGTTGCATATTAATCCTTCATCCTTTATCTACAAGTAAATTTTGTAGAAAATGAAACGCATACAATTTTTTCCCCTTTGTCATACTTTCAATGTAAGTTTGTGCCACCAAATTGTATTTGAATAGAACCCAAACGTGTGACCCAATGATAGAGGGCAGTATTGTGCCAGGTATATTTGGAGAATGTATGCCTGCTGATTGCGGCTCTAAGCCAATCAGATTGCAGGATTTATTGATGTGATACACCATGATACCCACTAATCTCTCTTGTTGCCCTTCTGCAGGTGTCTGACGCGACATGGCACAGTCTGGGCATCGACCAGGGCTTCATCAGGACCATGGCCAACGTAAGGAGGATCTTTGTGTATTTGTGTTTGGACTTTTTAAACATCTCCCCCCCCCCCACACAAATATGTCTAATAGCTTGTAATCTGGATGCGATGCAAGCTTGACGGGGCTCAAATGCACATGTAATCGACTACCACCATATCTAATCAAATGTTCTAAAATTTGGGTTACAGAAAATATGTCCTTATAAATTAAGGGAAAATCTTCCATTTGATCTTTGAAACTGTTTGACATAATGACACTCTATTGACAATGCTTTAGTGCAGCATGTAACTTTGTATTTCTGTCTCGTTCATGTATTAATTATTAAGATTTAAACAATGAGAATCAAAAGATAAAAAAGGATATGAAGCAATATATAGAAAAAAAGAAATTATCCCCTTCAAATTTTCATATTTGACTATTTTTTTAATTTAATGATAGAGGCTCAATGAGCCTATTCGTTGTTATTATATCTATTTTTGTGTTTGAAACATTTCAGATAAATTTCCACGGGTCGTTTGGAGATGCCCACACGGTGGCTGATTTTGGTGAGAAATGATGAATCTATATTTCTTTTTTTCCTTCTTGATAGCTAATTATATAATAGTGTATTTACATGTTATACTATATAACTATTTTAAACCATTTATTCATCCATTGTGATAATGATGACTTTAACAGAAACAAATATTTATCCTTAAGACGAAATACAAAATGGTCCTAGATTATCATAGCGTGTTTAATTTGTTTTATTTTCTGGCTTATAGCTGTGGGATGTTTATGTCCGCTTCAAATGTGTGTACTTACAAAAATATTAGAAACTCTTCAATATTTCACAGTATACTCTCTGGCTGATTGAAGCATTAGATTATAGGAAGATAATTTTCTTTTAGATCCTTATTACAACTTTCTATCCATTTCAGGAGGAGACGTAGTAAATGTATATGAATTAGACATGGACTATGTTGGGAAGATTCTGAAATGGTTAGTTAATCATAAATTAGCAAATATGAATCAAACTTTAACTGCCACCATATTTATTGATAGCATATGTAAGGTGCCAATGCAAGCATTATTTGTATGTATTTAATTACATGATATTTTATTCAATATATCACAATATAGTGTCTGGCTTTTTAATTCATTTACATGATAACAAATTAACCATGTTTTCTCCTCCATCATGCACGATTTGTTTGCATTGAGATGGTTCCTTTGCAAAATACATATTGAAAAAACTATTATTGTTTGCTGTAAATATGTTTTATTGCAATCTTTAAAATATATATAAAAGACCGTGCCATGAAATCCAAGTGTGAAAATTAATTTCTGGTCACAGATTATTAAAAATGTAAAGTTATATGAATAAATCTTGCATGAGTTAGGAAAAATGATAAGATCTATACGTGTCCAAATATTTCTACTTATCAACACATGACATCAAATTGTGTAAATATATATAGATCTTGCTGATCACTGCAGAAAATCACATAGAATATTACTTCAATTTGCACAAATAAATGAATAATAAAAATGTGAAATATCATAATTTGAAGACCAACAAGAGTTTTTATGAGGATTGATAAGGATCTTATTGGTTCAAAACAAGTGTCATTCAAGAAAAATATATAGTTTCTAAATGTGTAGGATATTTATACATTTCGTCATTTCATGATAAGAAATATATAAAATATGGCATAAGATACTAATTAGCAAATCTAACCTGGTCAAAGGTTTTGTTTTCGTAGTATACTTTACAATACCATTATGTTTCTTTACATTTTACGGCATCATGTTACTAAAAATAGCATTTTGGTGGGGTTTTTGAATATTCTTATATTTTTGTTTTCAATATGGCATAAGAATCATTTAATTGGGGCAAATCTAACCTGGTCACCGTCTGCGAGGTTGGGGGTTCTATTGATTTCCTTTGATCTCACCGACACCACTGAGGATCGTAGTATACTGTATAGAATACCATTATGTTTCTAAATTTAGTTCTACACCGTGGGCGACATCAGCACGGTATGACCCCGCCAGGTTGGAAAACCCACTTTCAAAAGTACTGTTCATCAATAGAATGGGGGGGTTAGTTCTAATAGTTTAAGACTGTTCCACTCTTATGTTCCCCGTTACACATACCAGGAATAGTATTTATTGTTTACCTATACATAGGTATGTACCGACTGAGGATCTGGTGGAGATCTACTATGACCTGTATGGAGAATACCGCGTTTCTGAAGACGTCATTGCAAACTGCTCCGCTCTCCTCTTCCTCGGAAGGTACATATATAACAACACATTTGAAATATAAAAACGTAAAACACATTGCCTCATCCATCAAGTTTTTGAGCTAATGACATGAAAAAAATGGATGTTGCCATAAAAATGGATGACCGCCGGTGTGGTTTATGTACAGTCAATGTTAACAATATTCTGTTAACAATAGGATGATTTGTTTGTAATTTGAAATTGAATATTGAATATTGAGGTTTAAATTTCTATTCAACCACATGATGCTTTATTTGCAAATTAGAATTGAATATTTAATATTCAAGTACAAAATGAAAAGCTATAAGACACAACTATTAAAGATTTTTTTTATTAATTTTACCTTTAAACGTCATCTTTGTATGCAATAAACAGAAGACCTAAATATTTTGTTTATGTTTAATGTAATTTAGAAATTGTTTGGTCTTCTAATATTTCTAGTATAAGTCTAACATAATAAAGATTAAAACAGTTTAGATTAGTTTTTCCTAGTCACTTTCTTTTTTTACGTGACAAATACAAATTACATGAAAGTTTTAAAAACAAGGTTAGTGTTTATTAGTTGAATACAAAGACACATGCAAGATGAAGCTGAAAACCCATGACCAAATAATTCAAATAAGCACTACATTTAAAATAGTATTAAACATTTAAAAGAGTATTGCAATTTCGATTTTAGTACTTTGATTTCTAAATTTTGATCCTGTATTTAATAGCTGTAGGTATTATGTTAATGTTTACAAAGTGACAGAAAATCACCTATATGACAGTTATTGAATATTGTCACATTGCAACATAGGATTGAGTTTGTGTCTTTGTGATGCTGATTTCTATTTCTACTAACTCTTTGTTTTGTTTTAGAATTTTCTTTTATGCTGTGTGATATTCCAATAGTAATGTTAGTTATCAATCCCTTTCAGGCTTGGAGAAAATATTGGAGCTATCGATGTGGTGAATTTATTGATAGTATTATGTTTAATATTTATAATAGTATTTAATAATAGACGTACTTTCATTACAAGTACATTAGAATTATCTTATGATAAACAAACTATTCATATTCCGAAAATGGACAACTCATTGTTTATCTGGTATTAAATGTTCTCTTAAAATGACAATGATTATCACTAATACATATTTTACAATTCTTTGTGTGCTTTGTTGAACCAGCCAAAATGGTGCTATCTTATGAAAATTATCGTGGAAAAATATAATTTTAATTAATTTAAGGCAATAAAGGCAAGAATAATATGGGTTTCCTGCTTAATATATTTGTATGTTTTATTGTATTCTGTCAGCTCTACCCATTGATGGCTCGTCAAAGTCCATTCCTTATTGACCGTTTGAACGACTATTACCTGGGTGGCATGGATGATATGTCCGTGTGGAGTGGCAATGTGTGGCACCGAGCCATCAGAATGATTGACCAAGGCACTGAGTGGGTATTGTTGTAATGTATTTTTAATTTGCAGTTTGAAATTGATCTATAATATAATAATGAATAAATCCTGTAGATTATATTAAAATAGCTAGACCACTTATTTCTAAAATTTATACGATCTAATCATTCTATCAAATATACCGCTAGTAGTAAAATATAGCAAGTTGGATAGGTTTCATTCATTTTTTGAAATATAGTTTATTTAAATCATAGCAAGACATTAGATATCACATCACAGGATAATAGACCCTATCAAAATAAACCAAATGATATTCATTAATTAATAAGGTCTAGTGTAGTTGATTTACAACTCCCACCTGCAAAGCGGTATACTAAAATATTATAGTCTAGAATAGATGTATTGGTATAAAAGATAAGTTTAATGGTTGAGATGTGTAATATAAAATGAAAGATTTTTCATGTATTGTGTTTGGATCATTGATAAGGAGTATATGTACTCGAAATTCAAATTAAAAAAAAAAATAATGATAATAATTTTCTTTTGATAGTTTATGTTTGGACATATTAGCAGTAAAGTAGAAACAAAAAGAATTGATTCATTGGTTTTGGTTTCTTTTTAATTTAATACTCTTTGATCAATCAATTTTCGATCATAGTGTCCATTTCAAAATTATAAGAATAAATGATTTATCATCTATGTTCAGTTTGTGTGATCTGCCAAAAAACCCGATTTACATTCGGTGTGATGATGAGAAACATGCAAATCCTGAGAGGCGGAATAGGAGAGACTTGCTAGAAGAGATCAGCAAAAACCCTGCAATGGTACTTATTTCATTAATCATTCCATTAATGAGAACTTAAGTTCTCAATTAATCTAATTTCAATTTCTAGTTTTATCATGCATTTTTGAAAAATTCAATATCCTCCTGTATTTGCAAATTTTAATTTATTTTGGCTTTCACATAGCATATGTGTGATATACAATATACAATTAATTCATTTGAATTTAAAAGGCTACTTGTATTAATTGTAATATCATTAGTATGTGTTTAACTACATGATTATGTGTAGATACTTTGAAACAAATAACGAAGATGATTGTCTACTTCAATGCTGTTCGTGCCAGATTTACTACCACCATGCATAAGTTAAAGGGGAATTTGCTAATGTTGCACAGATATTCTATAAAATAGCTGTAATATAAAATACGAAATAATTTTGGTGGCACAGTTGAGTTCTACCATCATTTTGACTGATGGAATTCTAGTGAGAACATCGTTATAATTGTTGTCTGGAAGTGAAATGTTTTATCGGAAATTGTCATTAATCTTTAGAAATATTTTTATTCAAACTGTTTCATGAATGGTGGGTAATGGACATCAAGATGAATGTATATATCAATTGCAACCATTGCTCATCTACTTATGAATTTCCACCATCTGGACAATCTACATATTACTTGTAATTATAATGTTTGATAATTACACATAAGAATAGCCCGCATTTATCTGGATTGATATCTTTAGGTTGCCATGAAGGAATCCTTTATCAAAAAGTTCATGTCTGACTACAACATGGATGTTGATGACGTGGAGGTGATAAAAGAGGGGAATGGCATCTCTCTTCAGCCAGGACCCAGGCTGCAGGTTAAGCTTTACTACCTTACACAGTGCACCAATATATTTCAGTGATTTTAAATAATTACACATGGAATGTATTCTATTCATTATTCTTGTGCAACAGATGATCTTTGTATACAGTTGGACCAATGTATCTCACACTCTGAGAAAGTGGTCTTGTGGATAAATCCAGAATATGTCCATTTACATTAATGATATTTTTTACTACAAATCTTTAATAAATATTGTTTATAACTTGCATTCTCAATTTTCCACCCTTCAACTTCCAGTTAAAGAAATCAAACAGTCGAAAAGGATTTCTAATTTTTGTTCATATTTTATTTTGTATAATTATACATTAGTACCAAGTCATCTCAATATCTGATGAATCATAATTTTGGATTACTCCAGGTTATATTCTTGTCCCTTGATGTTATTGTATATTAACAATTCCCCTAATAATGCAAAATTTCAAATGTCTACAATTTTATATTAATTCCTTTTAACTTTTAATGGAACAAGTCCAATGGTAACTAAAGTTTAGAAGGAAGTGTTAATGTATGGAATATTAAAAAAGATAGTATGTATTATACTGTAACTGATTGATACCTATCATAAAAGTTTAAAATGTTTTATTTGATTGATACTAAAGTTTTTTTATTATGGATATTCAAAATGCCTTCTGTTACAATTAATGAATATAGAAATATATAGAATATAGAAATTGTTGCAAAATTCATGGACAATTTAAACATTGTAAATTGTTTGATCTTAGATGGACAATATTTAGTTATGAAATGCATGCATAAATCCAACCATGCATAAATCCGACAGTTAAAACTTTCAATCATTACTAACCATTCCATAAGATATTTTAACAAAAAAGTAATTATTTTTCTATATATGCATGCAATATATCGTCATGAATATCCATCATGTCTAACTACATACTATGCTCTCACAAATTTATATTTTGTATTGTTTATTTATAACCCATTAATATAGAATATTCAGTGATGTTTAAAACCTTGTGTATTTTTAAGAGTTTTAAGGTAATTGGACCAGATTCCTAAATGTATAAAGTCCAAACAACATTGCCCTGAATAGTTATGTGATCTTTATGAACCAAAATATGGAACGGTTTATGTTTCTATAATTTCCTATAGATGAAAGAAAATCCAGACTAGATACAGTAAGAGAGTTATGATATATGTCAATGAGACAGTTCCATATCAGTTAAGCATGCCCTTCCCTGCTTAATGTATATTCCTTGTGTTTCCATTTAGGCATTATTAGATGACATGGGTGAGCTTTACCACAACCAAAGAAGTGTTTGGGATGCGGATACATACAATGACACTGTAGAAATGACTGATGTGTACTACAGCACTGATATGATAAATGCTAGATTTGGGGAGTACGTATTCATCAATGGCAATATTATCTTCAATGTAATTTGATTTCTTGTGAAAGCTATTGACACATTTGCGTTTTACATAAAATGCATACATGACATTCAAAAGACTATATGGCTATAAGACTTTTAAAATGTAAACATTTTGCATTTTCTTGTTATTCCTGTTTTTTGGAAATGTTGAATAGTACATTCCATAAATTGCAGGTCATTACTGTCAGCTGATTTCAACAATGATGGTCACCCAGACTTGGCAATCAGTGCTCCGGGTTACTCCTCACAGATGAACTACATGCAGGGTGCTGTGTATATCATATTTGGTAAGTTATTATTTTCATAATAAGATTGTCAACTTTTCATTTTCTCATATGGTTTTGGGAACACAAAATTTGAAAAACAAATAGCCAAAAAGCTTTTTAAAAAGTTTCATAAAAAGGGTTTGATAAAGCTTTAAAACTGTGAGAGTGTATTCATTATGTTTTACTAACAGAAGAAAAAGAAAAATGTTACTTTTTGTTCTATGGTTTTGGCAAATTAAAATGAAAAAATTGTCTTTGGTTTTGGTTTTGAAAGTTTTAATAAAACAATCAAAGGAAATTGAACGAGTTTTAATTTGGACCTGACACATTAGACCTACAGTGAAATAATTACAAGTTAAATTATTTAAAAATTGATAATCAAATTATTATGATAGAAAGATACAAATTGTTATTGTAGAAATCAATTGTTGAGGATCTTAAGAAAGTGTTACATAATGTCATTACTGTAAACGCATGGATATATGATATTAGATATCTTACAAGGCGCATTTGTTAAAGTGGATTATTATATTTCAATTAGAAAATGAAACCATTATTTGTGAGTGTATAACCAATCAACCATATCCCTCCTACTTCCCTCATATGATTTTCATTTGCATGAGGGCTGTTATATTGAGGAATGCTTCATTGGAAGACCTACAGTGTCTATAATCAAATATATTCCTTTCAGTAATTTAATATGTATGCATGCTTTTGTAAATTATGTAAAGCTTTTGTAGTGTGGTAATATTAAAAGATGTTGATATGGAATACAGTGATTTATATTAGAGTGTATTTATACAATTTTGTAGGAAACGCTGATGGACTACCCAAATACAACATGACCATTGAAAACAATGCAGATCAGATACTGATAGGGGAGAAGGTATTCCTCGTTTACAAATCTAAGAATATCCTTCATTTATCTATTTCTTCTACTTTATTGTAAAGAATAATTTTGAAGCAATCTAACTAGTTTTTAAAACTTTCTGAATGGCATCATGATAGTGTAAAATGCTACCATGTTTTTGTATAGTTGTTGCATTTGATTATGTTCTAAAAAGAAATTAAATTGTTCCAATCATTTTAATATCAAATTTCTGATTTCACTGTAAATGTATAGCAAATAAATTATGCTTACATTAATAACATCATTATATTATGCTATTCTGCTTAATATGATTATAAACAAGAAAACTAATATGAGAAAATGCAAAGAACTGAAATTGAGATTTAAACAAACTTAAATGTATATCATACTTCAGCTTAATGGTCGATTTGGCAGTTCATTGGCAGCAGTGGATATAAATCTGGATGGGCTGATGGACCTCGCAATAAGTGCCCCATCTGTTGGCTCTGACAACCTCAACTATGAGGTACACCGACAACTTCTAATTGTTTGTTATTTATGTCTTATTCTGGATTTGGTGACTAAATTTGGAATATAAAAAAATAAAAATAATTTAATTTATTAAACGATTTTTCAATGTTTTAACAAATAAGTGTTCTCCTTAGGAAAATACAATTTGTTTCAATTAATCAAGAAATAGCCTAGAAGAATGGCTAAGCATTAAAAAACTATATCAATAATTAGATATAAAGTAATTGGTTCTAAGATGTCTAAACCTTTTGTACGATAATGCTTAAAGTCCAAATTTAGTCTCCTAATACAGAATTAGACAAAGTTACCCAACATTGAGACCATCTGAGATATCCAGAATCAAATATATTGCAAATTAGAATTTCTAAGTAATTACAATCTTTATACAATTTGATCTTATTTCAAAGGATTGGATATATTAAGAGCAATCCATCAACATAATATCTGGTTCATTGCAAATATTTGTTTTGTTTCATTGTGTCTGCTTTATTGTTTCAAAAAGGTTTCAGGAAATGATAATAACATAACTGTTTTAGTCATAAACAATATTTGTTTTATCCGACTTTGTTGAACCGAGTTTATTACTGAGTTTATTGCAATAACAATAGGATGTTATTTTTAGGGTGAAGTATATATTTACTTAGGAAAAGAAGACGGAGTGTCAGATACGCCAACAATCACCATGTCATGTCAAGTATGTGATTTCATAAATATTCATATGTAAAAATGTTATTTATCATGTTTTGATTCAAAATTAATTATAATCTTTAATTGTAGAATTAAATGCCAAACAATTTCAAACAATTCAAACAATTAATTGTAATATTAATTGAAAATTAATTTCATGTGGCTTTATACACTACGAATTAACTGATAAAATAATTGCATATAATTTTATTTTCTCTGTGATATCATATTCTTTTTTTAAAGAAAATTCTTTAAAGAAAAAAAAACGCAAATTTAATGGAAAAAGATTAGAAATTGAAAATATAATTTTAGCACTAAAAGAATGCTATATACTTATTATATTACCTTGGAAAAATTAAATACAAATTTATTATTTATTTATATGAATAGATTATTATGTCATTTTGATGAAGTATAGTAGTAATGACTTTGTCATATTGTGGAAAAATATTTTGTCATTTTGTGAAAGTTATTAATATGTATACTGTACTAGTATTTATATTCGTATATATATTATTATTATTATTTAATTACGAAAGTTACAAGACATTGAACCTTTCACATGTATACATTATCATGTAAATAAATATGTATATTAAAAATATTCAAACAATTCCTAAATCAATGAAGCTTACTGGGATAATTTCTTTGTGCATTATTCATTTCATATATCTGAGTATGAGTAATGTAGCACTTCATGTATATGTTAGTATGAGTTAAACATTACATAATATTTGCATATTTTGTCATCAGATATCGGTTATTAACATGTACTAATAACAACTTTCTGTTTCCTTCTGCAATTTACTTCATTTATTTCATTGCCCCCACAGCGCTTTACTGGCTTATGCTTTAGGTCAATTTTATGGCAGAAGCAAGCATTACAAAATGTGATATAGATATTACTTACATAGAAATTCAAAAGAAATTTTACAAAGCAAAAAGTGGATGTCATCACAAAAAGACAACTTTTGTCAATCTAACAAAATGTTGTGGCTACTGTCCTTTCTACCATTTAATAAGATTTTAAACAGTTTCAAAGGTTAGAATGATTAAACCAAATTCAATTTTTGCTTTTGTTTTAATTCAAGACATCTCTAGTAATTTTGTCTTTTATCAAGACCTCTTCAAGAGAATAAAAGCTTTACAAATACCCAGCAAACAATATTGCAAAATACAGAATATTTATACATTATAAAAAGTCATAGGAATTGCATTATTTACAAATGATTCCCATGTATATTTGATTATTGTGGTTTTATAAACATTATATTATGTTACATATTTATATAAACTAGTAATTCATCTATGCTATATTCTTAAACTTGGACAATTACTAAAAGTTAAGAGAACTAATGATCTAAATCATAAAATAAAATAAGATAAACTTAGTCTTTATACTGGATTACTAACATGCCACCAATTGCAGAAGCAAAGCTGGTTGCTGTCCAAAATGAAAATTACTTCATAGTGTTGATGCAGATTTGTGCATATTTAATTTTACCCCATCAAACCATTGCAGCAGCGGTACTGTAACCTGGGCTGGTCGCTGACCACGGGGGACATTGACCAGGACGGGGCTGCTGACCTTGTGGTGGGGTCACCGTTTGCCCCGGCAGGCGGCCAGCAGCGGGGCTTTGTGGGAGTCCTCAAGGCTCATACAAAATACTCAGGTAGCAGCTCAGTGTCTGTCAGTCATTTATACCATTTTAATACACATAGAAATCATGTTAAATATATTTTTATCTGAACAGTTTATCAAATGAGAAAATTTATTGGAGAATCATTTAGAATTAATCTAATATTTAACACATAAGTAATTATATTTTAACAACTAGAACAACTTCATATACAAATTCATGCCACTTGTCCATCATGCAAAAAATGTTGAAAGCTATTTATGGTATTTCATCAAACCGTCTTTCTCTTGCTTTTACGGGCAGAGGGCCAATTAATAATAGCAGAATGAGAATTGGTCTTATAGGTTTTAATTGTCACAGAAGGAAACATAATATAATTTTATTGATTACAATATTTGTCACCAATGTTATATTGCTAAAGAGAACACAACACACTTTATTCTATATTGCCCTGCCCCTGCACAACACAATTGCTTGATTTTCTTAGCTTGAAGATACCGATGGCAGTTCAACCTCATATAGAAAACAATCATAACAATAGAAATATCAAGTCATTCATTCATATCCTAATTACGGAACAAAAAATAAGGATATTGATAAAATTATATTCACACAAACAAATTTGTATCTGACTTCATCAATAACACTGAAACGTTTTCTTGAATCACAGCATATCTAACGTGCACCTCATTAAGGGTACTATGAAGTCTTTAAGGGAAAAATATTCCATTTTCAGCTTTTTAATATTTATTATACTGTAAACTATGAAAAACAACATGTTTTGAAATGAAACTTTTATCTTCAATAGTTTTCCCATTACAACCCATTTTGTGAAGACAAACCAGGAGTGAAAAACAATAACTCATTCTTTGCAGGCTTATAAGGTTATATGGGCTAAAAAATCCATTTTTACATTTTCAATGTTTTGTATGCTATAAATGATAAAGAACAACATCTTTTTAAAATGAACCTTTTATCATCAATCGTTTTTCTTATATGATACGTTTTATAGACAGCAACTACTGTCAATGTATATTGATTGGCCATGTTTAAAGCCCATTTTCTCAAAACTAAGTTTGCATAGTGGATGAATTTTTCTTTTTATATTTCTCTTTAACCGTGAAATCAAATTTTCACAAACCTATATACATTTGAATATATATGCATTCTGAAGAAAACTTACTAGGGATTTTGATTTTTTTATTTCGTTGATGAATTATGAACGTTTTTGTATTGATTTGCAAGAAAATTCGGAAGATAAGTGGTTAGTAGGTTTTAAAACTTAAAATGCATGTAAAATGATAAAGAGGAGAAAATAAAAAAAAATGAAGCAAGGTTTTCTAGATAAATATACAATTTTTTTAACTGAATGGTGATTTTGGTCATTTCGATGTTTTACTATCAGTTATATGCTATGCAGGCAAAGTTGAGATTTTTTCACTAATTGCTTCATAAAAAATGTTCATCAATCTGTACAATTCAAAACATGTATCATTAGATTAGATAATTATCTACAAAAATAAGGTGTAATTTGTAAGAATTGAAGCAATAATGAGTGAGAAAATCAAAGTGTGATAAAATCCTAAAAAAAGAGTTCATAGTCCCCTCTATAACCATCATAAAAATATGCATATCGTTTCATTAGCATTTGTGAATTTTGTTAAATAATGATTTTAATAATAGATTAAACAGGATAGCATTTGACACTTTATTCCCAGACTAGAGGTTGCACGGTGAATATATGTAATAACCCAAGTTGTATAATACTATAGGTAGATTTATTTAGAGAAATACTAGTTTGAGTGTTATTTTACCAGTAGTTAGTGTCAAAAGGCACCTAAGAAGTGTGTGAAATATTTTCTGCTCAAAATTGTTCAATTTGTAATTTGATATTTGATATTTGAACAACAAACAAGAATTTAAATGCTTAATTAGTGAATGACAAATGATTACATATATTATTGAAATATTATATATCATATATATATATCATACAATTAAAAAATATCATATTACATATTGCACAATATAACTTTGTTTAAGG
>CM032662.1:3604475-3620114 GCA_019095985.1 Streblospio benedicti
CACTCACTCCAATGTATTGACATCAGACTAAAAGATTTGAATTTCTTTCTTATTTGTCGCCAAATCTGTTGAGAATTTTGACCTTTGTGCACTGGTGGGATCTTAATGTAAACTTAATATGAAATCATTGGGATGGTAACGGCAGAGTACAAAGCAGGATGGGAGCTCATATAGGCGACAGATTGGCGTCCCATAGGTGTCGTTTAGGTGGCTTACTATGTAAACTACGCCACCAATACGATCTCGTATCAATACAATATCATTTCATAAGATTTGGATCCTCTGATTCTGCGGCATTGCCGGGAGCCCCGCAGCCGCTCCCTGCTGGATCCCAAACCACGTGTCCAGCGCATGGGTGAGAGACGAGCGATAACCTCAAATTTAAACAGATCACACTGCAAAAAATTATTTTCTCACACCACCCGCCCCCAATACAGTGTGGGAAGGGTATAGAATATTCAAAAAATTGTTTGGATTGAATGTGCTATGTCGGCCTAGGCGCTAATGTCGTCTTACTGAGTATATTGTAGGCTCCTCCCCACTTTGGATTTAAATAATGCTATCCCTCACTTTACACAATCACGCACAGTCGACCATTTTTCATGATTCATAGATAAAGACGAGTTAATTTGCAACATGAATCATTTTATCAGGTGAGATCTTCTTCATATCACAGTGAGCTAGAAGGCCGGCATAATGCGCCACAGGAACAAATCATTTTTTAGACCTTACTAGAAATTTTTCTTTTACACTTTGACACCGAGAAAACAATTATTTTCATGTTAGCATATTATTTGGTACTTGTTTGGATGCTATTGTTTTAAACAAAACATACGGGATGGCTCTGACATACGAGAAAGGTGTGCCCTGGTCAGTCTATTATGGTCAGTACCGATACAAGTTTACAAAGAAATTTTTGTAGCACAATAACCAATAGAAATACATGCAAAAATAATGAGATCTTGTTGTCCCAAGAACGTAAGCATCTCTGCAGCCAACAAGAAAATTCCTTTTGATATTTTGGAATTGTTCTTATATTATAAATCTGAAATATTTCTTCAGTTGTTTCTATCACAAATTATTGACACATATAACAACATAATGATGAAAAGCATCACCCAATTTGAAAAGCCAGTGTTAGAACTAGAAACAGCTACAATGGACACAAATAGGGACCGTTGTGGTCCCTATGAAAGATATGACTATTAGTAGTGGTTGTTGACGTACATACCGAATTGGGCACTAGCTATATCTCTAGAGGGGTAACAGAGGACCAATTGATAGGCATAATGAACCCAGCTATTGGGCTGTTGTGATTATATGGAGATGACACAGTGGTCAATAGTTCTACCTTACAAACCAAATTCGAGCTTTATATGGTCATAACACTCGGTCGTGTAAGTTTTGGGTAACAAGCCGGGGACCGAATTATTGACATAGAGCAACCGAGTACAGCTACTGGCTTCATAAGAAATAGGTCCCCACTGGTCACTATTTCCAACATGAAAATTGAATTTGAGTCCTCGGATATAACCGTTTTGACATAAACTCAAAATGGAACCATTGCGGTCCATATGAAATAGATGCCAAAAGGTCACCAGTGGCAGCCCAAAAAACCGAATTTGAATTTGAATAATCTAGATTTAACAATCTTACTAGTAAATAGGTAAGGGGATCGTTCACAAATTACAAACACACACCCTCATCAGCTTTAGTCATCATTTGATGACCCCCATCCCCCCCGATGTTATTTGAATTTTTCAAAGTTAAATATTATGGTCCTTATGCAATACACAGACATTCAATGCTGGACCTTCACAAATGCAATTCTAATACAGGCTCTTCCACTTCATATGATTAACAACTCCTGTTTTCGAGGTAATTATACTTGTTAAATCATAGTTAAGCATGATTTGGACATGTCCATTTGTAAAATATCTCAATCTTATGGTGGCCGAGCAATAGACCCTCTTGTCATCTCTTGGTCTCGCTCTACAAGGTTTTTGTTCGGGGGTCTCGCCATAAGAAAATTAAAAATAAAAAATAAAGTAGTGTCTTGTCTTCTCAAAAAGAAAAAAAAAAAAAAACGAAAACAAAATCTTAAAATGAGGTTCTTAAAAAAATGAGGTTCGGAAGCTTGTTAAAAGGCGTGACCCGTGTATAGGACAGTCACCACTCTGCACAAAAAGAAGAACTCGCCTAGTTTGAAAAAAAATACCTAGTGTGATCCCCCACCCCCTAAGCCTCAGTTGGCTACCTAGCCTGCCTCAGGAGACATGTACAAACGTGACCTCCCTTCTATGTGTTGCCCCAAGTGGGGATTTGCATAACCAATAGTCAACTTGTGTGATACACTTCAATGACCCCTGCTACCTGTACTCATGTCCTAGAAGACAGGATCATTAACACCCTAAGTCGGAATGACAGCTTTCAGTTGTGTCAGGATGGCCGAGTGGTCTACTGCGCCTGCCTTAAGTGCTAGGTGAATAGGTACCACAGTGGTAGTGGTTCAGGGTTCGAGTCCCGGCAGAGGCTATGTGATACAGCCCTATAGACTTGGAGAAAGATTCCTCTAATATCAATACATTGTACTTAAAACCAAGATTTATATTTCCAATATATCTTTGTATAATGTACACAATGAAAAGTTTTGTGTGTTTTATCCCATGAGAAGACAAGACACCACTTTATTTTTAATCTTATTTTCTTATGGCGAGACCCAAATTTGTAATTATTATTATTTTATTTTTATTTTTTATGGCGAGACCCAAGCCCGTAATACTCCCGCCATAAAATCCAATTCAAAATGACGAGATGGCGAGACGGTCCGCTCGGCCACCATACAATCTTCTTTACAGAAGGGTTGGTGAGTAAAATATAGCATATCACATATCATTCAACATAGGAGAGTTATTGTTAAACGGATGATATAATTGACAGACTCTTACATTGAATATTGCTATGAATACACAACATGTAGGACATGCAAAGTTGGTTATATATCAGAAGAGAGCCATTCAAACTATGGCGGCAATGATGTGTACAATGTACTTGAAAACTCATTTAAGGACCAAATGGAACTCAAATGTGGAAGTTAATGTATGGTGAAAATTATGAAAAAATCAGAGTGTTAGATTAATATATCTTACGTCACATAACAAAGAAATATAAGATGATTCCCTACCCAACTTATTTATGTTATTCAACACACATCCAGACAGTGTAAATAGAGAGTTTGATGATTGTTAACAAAAATCCCATCAAATATTAATAAAATCTAACCTGGTCAAACGTATTTGACTTTTTTTTTTATAGTGTAAAATGATGATATCAATATGTTTAAAATTAGAAAATAAATTGGCTTTCCTACAACAAAATGTGTTTTGGTACAATGGCTTCTATAGCCATAAATAGAGTTGAATAGAACACAATGCAACCAGAAATTCCACGTACATCACAGCCAACACATGAAAGCCAAGAAACAACAATCACCATAGAGAGGTACATGTGCATGCACCCACATGTACTCTAACATTGCCACAAATGCCACGTTCCTTTAGGGCTGATGTGCAATTTGTCAAGCTCCGCAAAGGGGGTTCAGTCCAGTTCCTGATAGTCCCCTTCTTTTTTTGTGGGTCCAATTATTCTTTTGCGAGTGCGATTTTTTTATATCAGGATTCATTGAGTGTGGCATTAGAGATTAATATATAAGACAATAGATAACATGTTCACGCTTACATGCATAACTGTTTAAAAAATGATGTTGCAAAACACGAAAACACTGTGTAGATGTTTTCCAATTATGTCACACATCTGATATTTCCATTTTGTGTGTGTGTGGGGGGGGGGGGGGGAGAGAAAAAGGAGAACGTTGTTCTACTTTCTCGGAGCGGGTCAAAATGTACATCATCGTTAAAAACACTTACTGGAGACAGCATGCTTTAGTACAGTAGAATATAAGTGTGCATAGGTCTTTAGTTAATCGTTGGCGCTTGCATCAATGTTTATTACTAATTGACAAATCACAACGCAAATACAGCATTATGTACCAGCCTGCACCCACACAAAAGTAAACGGGCACATAAAAACAATAAGTAATGTAAGCACACAAGTACCCACCTAGACCCCTATAGCCTATCACCTTTAAATGATCACATGAAAAAAATAGAGCTAGAGGCGGTCACAATTGTATACTTGCTCGTTGACACGAGTGGTTTACAATAATAGAAATAAAAACTATTAGATATAAAGTCTTTTGAAAGACTAGGACCCTGACCCCTACTAAAGCCACAGCTCTACATAAATATAGAAAAACAACAAAAAATCACATGCAACCTCACCAACACCCCATGCTCTTTTCCAAGAATACGTTAGTATCAGATAAACTAGCATTTTGATGTTCTGTGTGACTCCCTACGCTGTATCGTCATAGTGGTGGACGGGCTCATACTGATGTAAAAATGGGTCCACATTTGTCACACTGGTACGGAGATGGGTCACATATTTGAATTGAAACAGAAATGAGTCGTGAGAATTGATTTGGTATATCTATCAGTCTACAATTGATGATAAGGGTATATTCATGTTTGCTCAGCATGTTTGCCATTAAAACTTATTCAAATATGTCACATTTAAAATGAAATGTGACTTTGTTAACAAAAACAGTATCGTTCCTATTCTATCTATTAAAATTGGTCGGGTAAAATGGGTTCCAACTCTTGACAACGCCTGCTACATAAATGGGTCTACTTCTGGGGTTTTAGGTGACACCCCCCTACCCATTTTCTATCTGAGACACCTCAAGCCCGCCCCCTCGAGGCTACATTCCAAGTGACTTGTCGCATTTTCACGCTATTATAGCAGTGTTAATCTGACACACACACACACACACACACACACACACACACACACACACACACACACACACACACACACACACACACACACACACACTATGTTACACACACACACACACACACACACACACACACACACACACACACACACACACACACACACACACACACACAGGTTTAACAAAGTACACACACCTTTTTTGACTATACAAGTGGGTTTTACAACCTTGAGTTTGAGTCCAAGGTTGTGAGACCAAATGATATTATTACTATCATCCCAAGTAGCGAGCTATTAGAAGATTATAACGGCTGAACCTTGGGTTTATGAGTTCGGAGGTTCACTTGAATGAGACTTCATATAGTCAAATAGAAACTTAGCTGTTGGTCTTCAGCTATGCCTTTATGCAGTAGTTAGGTGAGACCAGGATTTGAAATAGACTTGATATAGTCAAATGGATGCTTGCTAAAACCTGTCTTCATCTGTGTTAAGGAGAAATATGCTTGCACAAAAATGATATGTAAAACTTGAAAACACAACATACGCACATTTGATCCATTTGATCCATGGATGTGGATGTTTTTGCATTCAAATCTTCTTCATTTTAAATCTTGTCATGCACAGATGAGTGTAAAACTCTAGCAACGTGTAACCACTGTGAACAACCACTTACGAAAAAAGGAATTATTTATAATGCTCTTACAGAAAAATGAGACTGTAATCTAAAATGTCTCATAGACATAACAACCAATAGGCCCCTGCTCAGAGGGATGTGGTTTGAGAGGTTATGCTCCCTTTTTCTGAGTTGCATATGGAGCACTGAAAAATTTTATTCGGCCGGCGATTGTGAATTCTTCCACTCTACACTTCACGCTAAACTCCTTTTTACAAAAAACTGGAAATTGGCTGACCAGAAAATTCTCCACATATCAGAATTCCATAAAAACATAAATACATTGCTTTCACACCAAACTGACAAACCAAATGCCAAGAAACATACACTACTAACTAGAGACCTACACCTAACAGCAACGAACACTACACCGAACAACAGTATAAACACAGCAAACACAATTCCCTACATTCATGATTGGCACACTGATATGATCTCCAAATATCCACCAATGACATTATTAATTGTGAGTCTGCTTGTTAAAAACAATGACACATAATTCTGTGATATAGAAATACACATCTAAAAAATTGATGATTTAAATTGCAATTTAAAATTCAAGAAGGTAATGCATATTGAATTGATTTTATAATTACTAAATAGTTTCTGTAATATGAATGAAGCACACACTTACAGGATCGGTGTGAGCTGGTAAGGTCTTCACAAACACTCGCTGTCATCCATTCGTATCCTACCGCCAACAAACTAGCACACGTAATATTGCAGAGCTTCCACAAAAGACTGGCGAACGTTTCTAGTTAACACTTTGCTTATTACAACTGTGACGTCTGCTGCCGATGTCTGCTTACACCCAAGGCAGCCCCTCCGTATATATAGCCACTGGCCAATCCGCGGGAGGTAGGAGCGGCTTTCAGTAGAGAAAAAAGTTTGACAGCACGTTATCAGCAAGTGACAAATGGAAGTGTTTATCTATGATCTGGGTTACAGTATGCGGCTACGTGCGTCTGCTTGTCGAGCTGGGACGTGAGATGTCAGAGGATCAGCGGCGTGTACAGTCGGGCCTTGATGTCTAGAGGTGGAAGCATTTCATCCATGTGTCCTAGGCCTTTCACTTCTGAAAACTGGGAAAACATCTTAAACATGCAGTCCTGTAAGTTAAGAACAATAGGGAAGGGAAGTAATAGCCGTATCAAAATTCACAAATTAATAGCGGGTTTGAGTATATTTTAGGGGTTACAAGGTAAAGCGCCTCTCTTTCATTTCAAGATGTCACCTGAGTTTGGTTGGGTCTATAGGATTGGAGGCACAAGGAATCGGCGTGCCACAAGAACACGCTCTTATAGTTTACATAACATGTTTCTGTTCTACTTGATATTTGATCTAGTTGGGTGTAATTACAGTGCTCTGTCAGATCATCAACCATATTGAAAACTCACATCTTCTTTTAAACCACGGAAAATATATGATAATGAATTGTGAACTGGAATACCCGAGGGGCCCCTGAAATACTGTTAACACTTATAAAAAGCCTGAAATAACAGTCTTCTTAAAATTATAGTCTATATTTGGCCAACAGTCACAATCATCTTGCAATTGACATTAGATGATAGTTGGTAGATGATAAATGCCGTGTGAATCACAACAGTGTATTGTGGGGCGGGCACGGGAGGTTATCACACAGACAACAGCCGTCTGTCCTCCCTGAACCACTAGATTTGGTTACAAGTGATAACCGGTTACTACAACAACACTCAATAAGCCGTACACAATATGTAACTTTGGTTATAAGAATTGATACTTTGAACTTCAGCCAGAATGTCCTTGTGATTTTATTTCATGCACAAGTTTATTATATCAAAACTGGAAACTGCACACCAGTAGTGAAGTGACAACCTATCCTGTGGTCGAGTGGGAAACTACCATATCATAGATATGATGTTATGACCAACACGTAATGCCCCATCTAGGCTAAATATGTACCTGATGTAATAACACTCTACTTGCGTCATTCTAAACAACATAGATCACTGCCTTGAATTTGAGCGTATTTTACAATATACTGACTTGTGCTTCAAATGAAAAACAAGCAATTAGTAAACCCACTTTCTTCACAATTCAAGCCACAAAAAATATGCTTTTTTACAGAAGTAACTTGAATTAATGTAATATGATAACATAATGTTTGTCTATGAGGCCATGTATTAAAAGACTAAACCGAATGCTAGTGATAACATAATATTTAGTTTGTCTATGCAGGCTTTAAACATGGCCATTCCATTTGGAATGCTCACTGGGGGACACTAAACCGATGTTTGACTGCTAGTGGTGGGTGGGAGTTGGACTTGTGACCAGAAGGTCGTGGGTTCATTCCCATATCTTGGTAAGTTCCGTACACTGCCCAGGTTGAGCTGCACGTACAACACTGTAAATAGGTACAGGTCGGGGCTAATCTCTGCTATTGCAGTATGGTATGCTCCCCGGATTTCATTGAATTGAATGTGCCCCTGGGAAATTGTTGGGAAAAACTTGGATAATATAAACCAGACATTTGGCAATGATGCCAGTGACCTGATGTAGATGATATGGAGAGTGAGCTAGAACACACGTAAATTTGGTTTATTAAGGATTGTTTCATCTCAGATGTAACACGGTCATGTGCAAACAAAACCAAATTCAATATGATAACAATGAAGGACAAACCGGTGGCAGATGCATTGCAATGTCAAGTTTCGCCTCATTTGTATTTCTTTATCAGGATGACTTTGCTGCGGGGACGCGCGCATCACGTAAGAAAGAGATGATCACCACCAAGTTGATAACATGAGAACATTTACCTTATTGTTCAACGTGTCAACACATTATGGTTTGCAGATCCAGCATTGAAATATCATTTCAACTAATTTAGAACGTAATCTCCCTAGAGATGTGTGAGAGAGAAAGGAATACGTTTGCAAATGTATGAATAAAGACTGGGAAATGCATGTGAACACATGTTCCCCATAATTCTTTGATGAAGGATGTATATAGCTTTGATGAATATACAAACACCAACATTGTCTTTCACCAATCACCAGGAATAGTAATCAAATATGTTGCATCACATTTCACACACTTAAATACAGACAGTACACAATTCACACTCAGGAATTTAGAGGAAAATCACCAATCATATTTTTGCTATATGAACCGATTTGGCAACAGGCAGAATTCTTCAATATTAAATTATCTTGACTTTCTACCAAAAGAGTCCTTTTAATCTTTGTTTAAGTTTTATCAACTTTAAAATATACATCAGAAATTCAAACTTAGATTCTTTTTTGGTAGTATGTAATGAAGGTAAACAAATGATGAAAATATAATTACAATGATACGTGAAGTATGAAATTGCCACAAAGTGGCACCACATGCGTTTATCATATCCAGCAAGAATGAGTAGTGGCCATTTGTGACTGTCAGACTGGACCTTTAACAAGTGGATCATCGGTTTCTTTTTCTTGACACCCCTCAAAAGTATAAATATCAGATGTGTGACATAGTCGAATATCATCTACACAGTTTTTTGTGACATCATATTTATTAAAATTTACTTTTGCATGTGTCATAAAATAATATTCAATACATATGGGGTACTTAGAACACAATAATTAAAGGGATAATTCTGCTGTGCAGCTTTAACTCCGATAATTTTTTATTCAAAGCCTGATTTATTTATACAATCTTCATGTAACCACTGTGGGCCGCCATATTCGGGCACATAATAATATGCGGTACAACAAATTGTGCACTATATTGTTGATTGCTGGTTTTGACAGGGTGGTGGAGCGGTCAACTTCCAGGTCCTTACAATGACTAAAGCAGGCTTTGTCCGGCTGATAAAAAATAGCGTTAGATTGTTATCACATAACAAAGACATATAAGACGATTTCCTACCCGAAGTGACTTATTTATGTTAATCGACACACACCGTCAGACAGTGTAAATAGAGAGTTTGCTGATTGTTAACAAAAATCCCATCATATATTAATAAAAATAATCTAACCTGATCAAAGGTCTTGATTTTTTTAATATAGTGTAAAATGATATTAATAAAAATTAAGAATAGGTTGCCCTTTCCTACAAAAATGTTTTTGGTACAATATTCACTTTAGCCATATAGAGTTGAATAGAACACAATGCAACCAGAAATTCTGAGTACATCACGATGATCACGTGAAAGCCGAGAAACAACAATCACCACATAGAGGCACACGTGCACGCACCCACTACGGCGATACGCGACTGTATACAACGCGACCGGCGTCACACAGAAACATCAAAATGCTAGTTTATCTGATACTAACGTATTCTTGGAAAAAAAAGCATGGGGTGTTGGTGAAGTTGCATGTGATTTCTAAGGTTTTTTTTTCAAATGCAAGTTGTTTTAATTTGGACATTACAGATGGTCTCATAATTGTTTTTTGTCAGATTCTGTATTTTTGTGGAGACATAGAAAAACGTAATTTAGAAATTTCACAATGTTTTATTAAATAGTTCCAACGTTTCAACACAATAGTGTCCTCTTCAGGGAAAATATATACAATTCAAAATTAAAATTAGAAACCAAAAACAACAAATAAACATTAATAAGCATATATAAGGTACAACCTCAGTGATAATAGGTGTTAAGATACGTTATTTAACTAGGTAAGTATTGCAAATTTTGTTCTATATTTCTATTAATATCCTTGAACGTTAATAGTTATTAGTTATATGCATTAATTCTAGTTTAGACATGGTATAACACAGTTTTACACAGTATTGACTAGACAGTAGGTGTGAATTGTATTAATGGTGGTTTTCATAATGTATTCATAATTTTGACATTTAGGGATATTAAATCAGTGGTGTACATATTGGTTAAGCCATACAAGGGTTAGAAACAGTGTAGGTTACAAAGTAAGGGGGGGGGGGGATCAGGAATTTATCAAACTATCAAACTAATCTAATCCTGTTGTAATGTCTACTCTAGCTACTACTCCTTGGTGAAATTCAGATTTGCTGTTCATTAGGTATTCATGATCCGATCTGAAGTTGTTGATTCTGACTCCTTCGTCTATTTGTCTGGTTAGAGAGTCTCTGAAGTGTCCTGTGGGCTGGATATTGAATTTTGGGTTCTGGTTAGGATGGTGTATTGTCGAATGTTTGACTATTACACTATTTTCATTAGATCTTCGGAAATATTCTTTGGCTCTGGTGTGTAATGTTCTGCTTGTTTCCCCGTGATACAAACTAGTTTTTATTATTGTTTAGGCAGTCTATGCATTGTATTTCGTATCCCGTATCCCGTATAGTTAAATAACGTATCTTAACACCTATTATCACTGAGGTTGTACCTTATATATGCTTATTAATGTTTATTTGTTGTTTTTTGGTTTCTAATTTTAATTTTGAATTGTATATATTTTTCCTGTGAAGAGGAACTATTGTGTTGGAACTATTTAATAAAACATTGTAACATTTCTAAATAACGTTTTTCTATGTCTCCACAAAAAATACAGAATCTGACAAAAACAATTAGGGCTATATTTAAGTCAGAGCTATATTGCAGTAGGGTCTAGGTGGGTACTTGCTTTTATTCTACTGTACAAAAGCATGTCTCCAGTAAGGTTCTTAAAGAATGTATGCATAATTCAACAGGTAAACTTAACATTAATATTCAGACATCACACTGTTGAACGGACATGGGTTTTTCTGTTTATTTGAATTTTTAAACAGTTAATATGTAGTCGAAATGAATTATATTTCTTATGTCTATCGGTCTGCAATTGATGATATATAAAAAATTCATGTTTGCTCAGAATGTTTTGCAATTGAAACTTATTCAAATATGTCACATTTAAAATGAAATCCGTGAATTTTTGTTACGATAAACCAGTGTCATTCCTATTCTATCTATTAAAAGTGGTCAGAATTGATGGGTTCCAACTCTTGACAACGCCTGCATGTTTGCTCAGCATAAATCGGCCTACTTCTGGCTTTTAAAATGTGACACCCCCTCCCCCTTTTATCTATCTGAGACACCAAGTGTGACCCCCCCCTGCTACATTTCAAGTGAATTGTCGCATTTTCACGCTATTATAGCAGTGTTAATCTGACACATGCTACACACACACACACACACACACACACACACACACACACACACACAGACAGACACACACACACACACACACACACACACACACACACACACACACACACACACACACACACACACACACACACACACACACACACACACATCGTTTTAGCAAGCCTATTTCTTCCACGATAGACATACCTGGACAGGTTTTACAACCCTAAGTTTCCATTTGACTATATCAAGTGGCCCCGGTGTGACTCAAACTCATGACCCCAAGGTTGTGAGACCCGAATAATAGTATCATCCCAAGCATCGAGCTGTTAAAAGGTTACACGGCTCAACCTTGGGTTTATGAGTTCGAGTCCAGCTAGGATCATTTGAAATAGACTTGATATAGTCAAATGGAAGCTTAGGGTTGTAAGACCTGTCTTCAGTTCTGTCTATCGTCAAGTAGAAATATGCTTGCTAAAAAGATGTGTGAGAGAAGGTGAAAATTTATCCGCAAGCACTGGGAAACACAAAACATGACAAACACACCACACACACACACACACACACACACACACACACACACACACACACACACACACACACACACACACACACACACACACACACACACACGCACACACACACACACACATATATCAATTTGCACTTGATCCATGTATACTGGATGTATTTTGCATTAAAATCTTCTTCATTTTAAATCTTGTCATGCACAGATGAGTGTAAAACTCTAGCAACGTGTAACCACTGTGAACAACCACTTACGAAAAAAGGAATTATTTATAATGCTCTTACAGAAAAATGAGACTGTAATCTAAAATGTCTCATAGACATAACAACCAATAGGCCCCTGCTCAGAGGGATGTGGTTTGAGAGGTTATGCTCCCTTTTTCTGAGTTGCATATGGAGCACTGAAAAATTTTATTCGGCCGGCGATTGTGAATTCTTCCACTCTACACTTCACGCTAAACTCCTTTTTACAAAAAACTGGAAATTGGCTGACCAGAAAATTCTCCACATATCAGAATTCCATAAAAACATAAATACATTGCTTTCACACCAAACTGACAAACCAAATGCCAAGAAACATACACTACTAACTAGAGACCTACACCTAACAGCAACGAACACTACACCGAACAACAGTATAACACAAGCAAACACAATTCCCTACATTCATGATTGGCACACTGATATGATCTCCAAATATCCACCAATGACATTATTAATTGTGAGTCTGCTTGTTAAAAACAATGACACATAATTCTGTGATATAGAAATACACATCTAAAAAATTGATGATTTAAATTGCAATTTAAAATTCAAGAAGGTAATGCATATTGTAATGATTTTATAATTACTAAATAATTTCTGTAATATGAATGAAGCACATACTTACAGGATCGGTGTGAGCTGGTAAGGTCTTCACAAACACTCGCTGTCGTCCATTCGTATCCTACCGCCAACAAACTAGCACACGTAATATTGCAGAGCTTCCACAAAAGACTGGCGAACGTTTCTAGTTAACACTTTGCTTATTACAACTGTGACGTCTGCTGCCGATGTCTGCTTACACCCAAGGCAGCCCCCCTCCGTATATATAGCCACTGGCCAATCCGCGGGAGGTAGGAGCGGCTTTCAGTAGAGAAAAAGTTTGACAGCACCTTATCAGCAAGTGACAAATGAAGTGTTTATCTATGATCTGGGTTACAGTATGCGGCTACGTGCGTCTGCACGTCGAGCTGGGACGTGAGATGTCAGAGGATCAGCGGCGTGTACAGTCGGGCCTTGATGTCTAGAGGTGGAAGCATTTCATCCATGTGTCCTAGGCCTTTCACTTCTGAAAACTGGGAAAACATCTTAAACATGCAGTCCTGTAAGTTAAGAACAATAGGGAAGGGAAGTAATAGCCGTATCAAAATTCACAAATTAATAGCGGGTTTGAGTATATTCTAGGGGTTACAAGTTAAAGTGCCTCTCTTTCATTTCAAGATGTCTCCTGAGTTTGATTGGGTCTATAGGATTGGAGGCACAAGGAATCGGCGTGCCACAAGAACACGCTCTTATAGTTTATATAACATTTTTCTGTTCTACTTGATATTTGATCTAGTTTGGTGTAATTACAGTGCTCTGTCAGATCATCATCCATATTTGAAAACTCACATCTTCTTTTAAACCACGGAAAATATATAATAATGAATTGTAAACTGGAATACTCGAGGGGCCCCTGAAATACTGTTAACACTTATAAAAAGCCTGAAATAACAGTCTTCTTAAAATCATAGTCTATATTTGGACAGCAATCACAATCATCTTGCAATTGTCACTAGATGATAGTTGGTAGATGATAAATGCCGTATGAATCACAACAGTGTATTGTGGGGCGGGCACGGGAGGTTATCACACAGACAACAGCCGTCTGTCCTCCCTGAACCACTAGATTTGGTTACAAGTGATAACCGGTTACTACAACAACACTCAATAAGCCGTACACAATCTGTAACTTTGGTTATAAGAATTGCTACTTTGAACTGCAGTCAGAATGTCCTTGTGATTTTATTTCATGCACAAGTTTATTATATTAAAACTGGAAACTGCACACCAGTAGTGTTGTGACAGCCTATCCTTTGGTCGAGTGGGAAACTACCATATCATAGATATGATGTTATGACCAACACGTAATGCCCCATCTAGGTTAAATATGTACTTGATGTAATAACACTCTACTTGCGTCATTCTAAACAACATAGATCACTGCCGTGAATGTGAGCGTATTTTGCAATATACTGACGTGTGCTTCAAATAAAAAACAAGCAATTAGTAAACCCACTTTCTTCACAATTCAAGGCACAAAATTATGCTTTCTTTACAGAAGTAACTTGCCTAGACCTGTATTAATGTCTGATTGTGATAACATAATATGTTTGTCTATGCAGGCTTTAAACATGGCCATTCCAGTTGGAGTAAGACTAAACCGATGTCTGACTGCTAGTGGTGGGTATTGAGCGAATTCACCCATATTTAGTTCCGTACACTGCCCTAAGCTGCACGTACAACCTTTACTCGAGTCAGGGCTAATCTCTGCTATTGGTGCTATGCTCTAGGATTTCATTGAATTGAATGCTCCCCGGGGAGTTGGGAAAGATAATTAAGTGTGGCAATGATGCCAGTGACCTGATGTAGATGATATGAAGAGTGAGCTGCAAAACACGTAAATTTGGTTCATTAAGGATTATTTCATTTCAGATGTAACACGGTCGTGTGCAAACAAAACCAAATTTAATATGATAACACTGAAGGACAAACCAGTGGCAGATGCATTGCCGTGTCAAGTTTCGGCTCATTTGTCTGTCTTTATCAGGATGACTTTGCTGTGGGACGCGCGGATCACGTAAGAAACAGATGATCACCACCAAGTTGATAACATGAGAACATTTACCTCATTATTCAACAAGTCAATACATTAGGGTTCGCAAATCCAGCATTGAAATATAATTTTGCCTAATTTAGAACGTAATCTCTCTAGAGATGTGAGAAAGAGAAAGGGATAAGTTTGGAAATGTATGAATGAAGACTGGGAAATGCATGTGAACACATTTCCCCCATAATTCTTTGATGAAGAGGGTACATACATAGCTTTGATGAAAATACAGTCAACAACAATGTTTTCCTGTATGATCAGTTACCAATACATTTCATTGCCTTTCACCAATCACCAGGAATAGTAATCAAATAGGCTGTATCACATTTCACACACTTAAATACACGCAGTTCACAATTCCCACCCAGAATTTAGAGCAATTCGCCAATCATATTTTTGCTATATGAACCGATTTGGCAACAGGCAGAATTCTTCAATATTAATTTATCTTTACTTTCTACCAAAAGAGTCCTTTTAATCTTTGTTTAAGGTTTATCAACTTTAAATTATACATCAGAAATTCAAACTTAGATTCTTTTTTGGTAGTATGTAATGAAGGTAAACAAATGATGAAAATATAATTACAATGATACGTGAAGT
>CM032662.1:3631376-3668101 GCA_019095985.1 Streblospio benedicti
GGTAGATTTGGATGAGCACGTAGTTTTTAACAATGTTGAAAATCCACTATAGCCTTCATGAAACATTACAAGATGCTGTACTCATAATGGTGAATATTTCAGGAGGTCCTTAAACACGTGTAAACCATATGCCGTCCTACAAAGCCCCGTCGCATCACAACCACTGCATTACGCCTCCTATCAGACTTCCCCACCGGGAGCCCCGACCGAGTCTTTATTAATTCACGCCTCTAAAGAGTTGTAATGCTTACTGAAGTCTCCAGGGCCGCGAACAAAACCAACATCCAGGCTCCAGAAATTCACGATGCACACTGAGTTTTAGTGGGATTTTTTTTTCTTTTGGAAATGAAGATTAGTTTTGTCTCCTTAATAATTTGGAACCACACAACCAGTAGAACCTCTCATGAACCACACATGGGAAAGTTTTGAATCAGTATCAATAGAGAGGTGGTCTTTAAGGTTCACATATACTTCTTTATGAATGGTCTTCAATGTAGACCCAGAGCAATGAGAAATGTGCTTCTGTAGATCGTAGTTGGACTCGTGACCAGAAGATCGTGGGTCCCATTGCCAGTCGTGTTTGGTGGTGGATGTTGAGCAAACGCATCAATAATCGGTTGCACACAGACACATTAAGTAGGCACAGTTTAGGCGAGTGAACGCAAATGTGAGGGATACGCATGTTTGCGCTACGGTAGCGATGAGCTGTATGCTCACCGGGGAGTTGATAAATATATAGTGTGACACACTGTTACATATCACGGCTATGTATATAGTCGATACGAACATGGACTTGTATTGGCAGTGTGAATGATAAAGCCGTGAAACCGACGATGAGTGTGTCAAGAATGCCAATGATCTGGTGTGAATGAAGAGCCATCTATTCTTGACTCAAGACCATAAATCACACATGTAATTGAAGGTTATACTGTACAAACCATAAGTGCACCGATGACCCTATCTGCTATATGGGCATGCGAGTAACTCATCCTCTCCCGTCGCGGGGCCTGACTCGCCATTGACCCGCTCTTACACACAGCCCTCTCATAACATAATCCCGTAATCCCTGTTGTTGTGATCCTCACTAATGGATGCTGTTTATGGCCAAAACGCATCTGATGATTGCTCAATATCCTATTGTTTCTATCTAGAAGTTGCAGCTCCGACTCAAAGTCGTAAAATGGAGCAATGAAAGTAATGAAACAGCACTGATGTATATAAACTATTATGCTCTATTGAACTCTAATGGAAGAAATCGCAGAGCCATATATGTAACAACCATCATTTAAAGCTATCATTTGTGAGATAGAAGGTGCAGTGGTCTACAAAAGCGACATTTAAGCAGAAGCATTCTCATGCCAACAGGCCCTGAGCGCTGCTCTAACAGTGTCTGCAAGGCAGGTCCAACGCGGGGGTGTACAGCCCCCCCTCCCGCCCCTGCCGCCAAAGTTTCATGTCCGTGTTTTTACACCTTTGCTACTTTGCTAGTTACGAAACCCATGAAATCGTGCATGTCTCCAAAGATCGCTTAATCTTTGGAGGTGGTCTTAAATAGAGGTTTTACATTATAATCACTATGACGACCACCCGTGCCTGCCGTGTGTGTGCAGTTCTCCACGAAGCTTTGACTCCAGGGGAAGTCACTCTATCTCAACTCTCACACACAGCGCTTATGGCCACGCACACCCCACCGCAAATAATTCTAAACGCTATACGCCTCTCGGAGAGTTATGTGTCCCCGAGGTTATAAGGTCTTATCGCGGGAACTCAAAGGCGTGAGAAGCCGGCGTGATTTAGCTTCCAGAAGCTCATATAATCCTGGCCAATATCAAGTAGGAGCTCGCATCGTCCCTCTTCAGACGGAAACTGAATTACACTACTGTGACAGTGGTGACACTGCTCCGCAGTGGATGTTAGCGAGGGTACGTCTTTAGAAAGCAGGACGTCCGATATGGATAACATCCTGTTCCTAGGCGTTCTTATTAGAACGTTGTCCGTGTTCGCCAGGCGTTCCGTATCGTACGTCACGTGGCCCAGAATGCGTCTCTTCCAGTGTCCCCAGTAGTAGTGTAGTAGTGTCCTTACCGGTGATATGTCCCTGTCAGTGAGGTGTCCCCATTACTGAGGTGTCTCTGTCAATGAGGAGTCCCGCTTATTGAGTTGTCCTTCTGGGCGGCCGGGTGCCTGGGGCTGGAGGCTGGTGTTGACAGGCGTCAGCTGACGCCACTTCTGCTTGGGGGTGGGGTGGGGGGGGGGGGGCGTGTGAAAGGAGGGCCTTGGCGGCGCTGAATTCTTTATAAAGGAAGCTTCTTTTCATTCCGTATGGCGCACATATGAAGGCTGTAAATATGCGACAGTCGAGTTTCTCACGTAGCCACGCGCTGATTAAAAGGCAGGAGACTTTTCTCAGTATCATGTGGGCGCCTTTACTCAGCGGGCGCATTGTAGCACTGTAACGTCTGGCGTTCTGTGTCGTTACGTCCTACACGTGTAACGTACGTCACGACGAGCACCGTCAGACGTTCAGACGTAAAACGCCTCGTGTGTGTACGTTTCATCACGCAGTTAGCAGCCGGAGGTAAAATGTATCTTTACAGTAAAGCCGTTGAAACAAATCATTGCTCATACGGAGCCAATTCTAGCCACTTACATAAGGGTGCTGTTCTAAAAAGCAGTGACTGCCGCTTCCTGGCGATAGAAGGTCTGATGACCCTTGTGTAGTCTTGTGAACGATGCATATGTGCCCTCGAAGCGACGAGGATTAGCATTGTAGAGCGGACGTGTGTGTTGTCTTGTATGTTACATCCTCAGTGTCTAAGAAATAATGCTATGTGACTGCAGGGCAAAGTTAGCTATCACGTGAATGGGGTATGCTTAACAGAGCATAGAACCTGTTGCTTTCCAAGTGAAATGCAAAAGGGAAGACTTGCATAAAGCACATACATATATAGACAGAGGAATTGTGCACATTGTGAACGCAGCTCAAAACCACTTCTCTTGGAACATGAACGTAATCACCCACAGACACCTTGTTCTTCACAAAACACCTTATGATGTGGTCTTTATTCATGACAGAGATGCAAAAAACCACCTCCCCGTTTCCCTCCCAGCGTCTTTTCCTCGCAGGCGGGAGAGTAATGAAAAGCGGGATTGGCGCTGACACATCAAGGTCTACTGCCTAAAAGGACGGCGGCGGCGGCGGCGGCGGCGGCGGCGGCGGCGGCGGCGGCGGCGGGGTTTTTACTTACCATATGACGGCTGAAATATGGATGCTTCTGTTGTGCTCATCATGTGACTGTACGGAAATAGACTGGCGTGAAAACACCAAGTTGTATGAGAACACGACTGGCAATGCAGACCCGACTGTCACATGGAGGAGATGGAGTCTTTATAAAGGAGATTTGTTTTTTGTTCCGTATGGCGCGTATATAAATGCGCGTACTTTAGACGTGGTCGAACTTAAAACATCCTGACTGTCTTATAGGCTGATGCCGTGAACAATATCAGCCAAATGTTCAGTAGTATTTGAATGATAAGTTATTTTCAACAGTATCTTGTGAATTGAATCATACGCCTGGGATGAACATGCCAGCACCATTGAACTGTCAGGATTTATTTTATTCACTCGAGAAACATACTAAATAGTGCCTCCATGACCACAAACTGGCAGGTATATTGGTTGTGAGGCTAAAGAGACCTGGCATGTCAGTCATAGTCCAGCTAGGAAACGTAGGCTCAGTTGCATCCCCCTTCTTTCACCAGAATTCATTTTCACATCTTCCACTGAGCAGACTACCAATGGCAATTGATAGACGATATCTTGCTATGGCAAGATGCATTTTCATGTATTTTCTGGCATGTCCACGGTCTATCTCTCATACAAACCCCATGTGATCCGTAATGTGCACCCCTTTCCATAAAAACTGGATCTGCCCGCATCAGCCACAGGCCTTGAGACCACGATCAAATTAATATTTTTTTCTTTCCCGCATCCCTCGTTTTTTTGGCAATCCCCCCCCCCCCCACCACCACGGCCCACACACCCACCCCACTTCCTTCCAAGCCCACCCTCGGGACGAGGAGCCCGTATTACTCCCGTCTGTACCAGTTTGTGTGTTTGCCCAAAATGCAAATTTCATTTGCTCGGCAGCACCTGCTCAGAATGATATTACATCGCAGCGGGAGAGAAGGAGACAGAACAGTGTGGCCGATATGGGCCTATTGCACTCATCGGCCGTCGTGAAAGCAAAGCGAGGCTGCTTACCACGTAACTATCAATATTTGTATGTCAATCTGCAGGAATTTATCAGCATATGTGCCGAGGGAGGCCACGTGTTGTTGGTACATGGACCTCCAGAGGCAGGCTAGGCAGCCAACTGAGCCTCTGGGGTGTGGAGGGATCACGCTAGCTATACTGTTTTCAAACTAGGTGAGTTCTTTTACGTGCCGAGAGGTGGCTCTCCTCTACAAGGACACGCCTTTTAACGAGGCTTCAGAACCTCACGTGACCACTAATACGTTTTCTGCTATGAGAACAGAACGTGTGACGTAATAAACCACGTGCGTAAAACGTGCCGATAACACACCTCGTTCATTTCATATGTAAGGTCGTAGGTCAGGGTCCTAAATGTCCTAACACGAGAGTAAAAGCATATGTAATTTATGCTAATGTGTATTAACTGCGACATTTTATACCTATCCACCATGCCTTGCTAAGCGATCCGCCGTAAGCTCCCTCGCCGCCGGCCTTGGAAAGTCGGTCCCTCAATCTCGTCACTTCCCGCGGGATTTGGCGAGATCGCGCGAGACTGCGCGGGATTTGGCACCAATTGGCAGTGACGTGTTATCGCGGGGAGCAGACGACAATACATGGGGGGGGGGGGGGTAGAAAACATGTCATTATGGAGACGCATCTATGCAGGACAATAAGTAGTTCAACCCACATCCTGAAGAAGCCCGTAGCTGTGGGTGAAAACACAATGAGTTTTCAAATGAATTATCCAGCAATCGTAAGTGTCAATTTTGTTTATTAATGAAATATAAGTGTATGGGGACATATGTAAGAATCTATGCAGGTTTTCAATGGAAGAAGTATCTATACAAATAAGGTTAACACTATTTTGTCATTGTGGAGATTATATCAATCGAGGATTTTTAACCCACATCCTAAAGAAGCATGTAGCTGTGCGTGAAAGCTCAATGGGTTTTCAAATAAATTACCCAGAGAAAGTGAGTGTTAAACTTGTTCATGAACAAGAAAGCAGTGTCCGCATTGAGATGTACAGAGACGACAATCTCTGTGGGATTATATTATACTGTAAAAAGTGGTTTTGCGCAAATCTTATCCAGATCACATGCCATATGATTCAACAAGAAGAGTCTTATGTTTCATACAGCAACACTAAAAGCAGACCTTACAACATGCGTCACCTGGGGACATGCAAGAGTCCGCGGGCGGGACAGTACATTATTCATGGTGTTCATCTTAGTTCCTTACCTACAGAATAGAACTAGCACAGTGTTTTATGATAAATAATGTAGCTATTTGTAAAATATAAAATCGACAAATGCGTGGTTAATAAGAAAGGGTAACAACAAATACTGTGTGTTGTGGTCAGTTCAGTCAGTCCAGTGTTCAGGTCATTAGGTGGTGATCTAGTGACCCTCTGGCCATCTCAGTGCTGAGGCTGTTTGTAAAGCATATAGGTCATTGTGTAGCAAAGTGCTTCCTGTGCGTTGATCCAAGTGTAACAGAGCTGTACACCTGTTTTTCACATACGTGGATTGTATACAGACAGTGTGTGCAAAAACGTGCTACACTGTATGTGCAAGATTTCTGGTGCTATCACTTAGGTGTCACAGTAAATGAACAGTTAATATCGCAGGTTTCATATGCTGTTACCTGCTTCACATATATATTTTTCATTGATGGACATAGATATTGTTGCCATTTGTCATGAATAAAGACAGTCAAAACAGCCGTGAACAAAAATGTGACAAATGAGTGTGCCCTGTATGTGGTGAGATGGGTATAGGAGGGTTGTGAAATCTGAACTGGTGGGACGCTGTACTAATGTGTCTGGCACTTGTCTGGGTAGAAACAGTACTGAAATAGTCATCAGAGTGAATGGTGGGATACTGTTGGCCTCCTGTAGGCCAGGTGGTCACGTTGCCGATTAGAGTTTCTGTGGCCCCCCCACTTTAAACCACCGTCTCCATGGACATACCCCCCCACTGCGTAAGCCATTTGTGGAGAATAAAGACGGTCTACAGAAACAGTACTGAAAAAGTCTGTCATAACTGTTATGTGATTATACAGGCACATCATGCACGTTAGTGTTTTTTTAGATCTGTGCTTTAAGTGTGCCCTTTGTGTAGTAAGATATGGTATCTTGAAGGGGGTTGTGAAATCTGAACTAGCAGGGACGCTATACGGATATAGAAGAGGTGATAACATTAGAACTGGCCCTTATTAAGGCCACATTGAGTTTACATACAGTGTAACCTTAAAGACAAGGCCACGGGACTGGTCTTTCAATAAAGATATGGTGCGGTGGGTTGGAGTGAGTAGAAAATTGTCTCATTATAGAGGTGGTCTCTTTTGTTTAGCCTCGCCTTTAAGAAACAAGCAAAGGCGAGGTTGAGTTCCTGATCATGGTAAACAGCATTTATGCAGCAGCACGGTTGTCAATTACTGGCTGTGGATGTGAGAGAGAGAAAGTGGTTTGTGGGATGATGGTGATGGTTGGTGAATACAAGGCAGTAGTAGCTCATCACAAGGCATTTAAATGATCTGACTTATATCTATTAGAGCAATTGCACTTGCTCTTCATCTTTGCACTTGCTATATGGTTGACATGAGCGTTTTTTTGTAAAAAAATATAGAAATCAAAACTAAGGTCTTTTGAAAGACTAGTTTTAGATGCACTAGCAGGATACCGTTCATGCCTGTGACCTACAGACCCAGATACTCACTGGCCATGGTTAATCCTGCATATCTATCAGTGGTGGTGACCCCCACATACACACTGACCAGGCGGCGGCTGACAGTGTCCTGATTGTCATCTGGTCAGTAGAGGTCACTATTATACAGGGATGTCCTTTGATTGACCTAATGACCCTTCACTTGTTTTCAACACACCACAGCTCTGACATATACAATAAGAGACAACAGAGAGACCACAGACACAAATGCATGGCTGTCACCCTGGGATCAGTGACTGTCACCATGGCGACACTGTGGCCGTCCACTTGGGTCCACTGTCCCGGGATCACTGGATTACTGTGGATCTCTATCATCACTAATCCTGGATTGTGTCTGATCCAGCGTAACAGCCGATAGAGTCAGTTTGCAGGGCCATATCGGCACGAGCATCAAATCCGGAGCAATGCATCAGAACCACCTCTATTAGAGTCCAACTCGAAATTTCTTCGGCAGATCCAGGTTTTTGGAGAGCGGGGATGGGGCAACAGGCACCTGCACTGATTCATAGATTCTCAACGGGGAAAGCCTCAGAGAAAAAAAATAGTTTTTTTTGCCGTCCAAAAACACCCATTGAGAGACCATTGGAGGCCCAGTGTCCAAAGAGTGAGACGTTATATCGGGTAGATTTGATAGCCACATGCCTGCTGTTAATGAACATCCGGCAGTTGTAAATACCTAATCTATAACATGGAGTCCAGTGTGTCATTACGGTTCAGGGCTCCAGGGCTGGATTGTGCGGATTTAGAAATCCAGCTTGATGACGAGAGGATCCATCCCGTCAGTATTTGGAGTAGATTTGTACACTTGATTCGCCTGTTATTGTACAGAGTGAGATCCTACAGCCCCGTATCATAAGCAAATTGTATCATTATTGCCCATATAGTGGTGATGTATGCATATAAAGGCCATCAGCTCGAATTTGAGGATTTTACTATTGAGGTGATTAAATCAAACTGCAGTCATGTAGTGAGGATTCATAGAGGTCGTATGGGTTTATCCAGTATGTGAGGCGATACAATCCATGGTTACAACTGTTAGAAATTACTAAGTTGATGGTTTAGTATAGCGTCCATCTAGTCTGCTGTGTAGACATCATTAGCCTTTAATATGTAATTGTAGTGTACACGAACGTTGTTGTTGGATATATTCTACAATTCACATGCCATTAAAGTATGGTGACGGCTCTACCACTTTATTTGGTTTGGTGTCACGCAGCTGTCATCTTGAATCCAGAACTAGAATATGTTGATTCCCACGTGACCACAATGAAATGCACACATACCAGACGTTTTACGTCTGAACGTCAGGCGATGCTTTTTTGACGTACGCTACACGTGTAGGACGTCCCAGTAACGACAACAGAACGTCAGACGTTAAAAAATGCACGTGCTAAGAATGATCCCATTTGGTAAATTGTAGACACAGCGATCGGTGGGACATTGTGTGCTATGGCCAGGGCGCGGGGCATATTTATGCACTTGACATTTACTCCAGACATTCACTTAAGAGTTACTGGTCTCCTGGGCGCGTGTGTTCTCTTGAATTGAATCTATTCTGGGCGCCGGTTAACGCTTGTTTGTAAACGATATGAACACGATAATGGAGCAACATATTTAAACATTCAAAAGAAAGATGAGGAAGCTTCCAAGTGTAACAGGTCCTATTGAAAGGATGGACCCCAAAACATACAAGATGCTATAGGGAAATAAAAATGTAAGTTTACAGCATTATTTTGAAATGTGAAACATAAATGTGCTTGTTTGCATTCACAATTCACTATAAGAATGCTCCTCTTCAGGTTCACACCCGATGATTGGTATCACAACACTCCCCATAGATCACAAACCGTTTGCCACCGCAGTGAAGCTAATCTTGCATCACAATTGAGTTTCCCACCAGACCTCCCGCTGGCCATGTATTACCAATAGCACGGACTAACGGGCATTTTGCTGACCACTCCACTGTGATGACCCAAACATAACTGATCATGTACCGCGTCCCTGCCAATTAAGTGACCCTGAGTTATGTCAGCTCTAAGACAGGTGACGGGCGATGCCAATCTGTGCATCTGCCCTAAAATCCACCAGTCCAGGGCTGGCGGCAGCTCTTCATGTGTGCTTCTGTGGCCGAGTGGTTAGGGAGCTGGACTCGTGACCAGAATGTCGTGGGTTCGACTCCCGGTCGGGTCTGGTGGTGGGTGTTGAGCAAACTCATCCCTATAGCAGTTGCACAGTGTTCCGTGGCACCTACACGTAAAATAGGTACAGGTCACTGGGTTGAAAGAGTGAGTGAGTGATCGTGTGAATGATTAGCATTGTGCGCTGAATGTGCTGCCGATGCAAGCATATGAGAAATGATCAATTGAAGATCAATAAGTGGGCCAATGACATGGTGTTAGTTGTAAAGTCGTGAGATCAAAAACTTGAATCAAGACTATAAACCAAACATTTACTATTTATTTATGTTTTATTCATTTCTTATAGGGTGTAGACTGTGTTGTAGGCTTATCACCAGTAAAGTACTCCACACACATCCCGTATATATTTTTTGTTTAAACCAGCGTAGCAGAGCTGCATTGTATTAATGAACCCACAATGAGGCGTCAAAATGAAGCTACTTGCTTATATTTGTCGTAAGATAAACGTAGGTGGCGATAATATGGGATTTGAACACGTTTATTCGTACTAGAACTGTTCTTTTGCACTTTGGCACCGGGAAAACTATGGTGTTCAAGGTATTCAAGGTAGTAGTATTATTTGGTGCTTATTTGGATGCTATGTATTAAAAAAAAAAAAAAAAAAAAAAAAAAAAAAGAAAAAACAACAACATGCGGATATGTGTGACCTACGGGCCCTGTGTGTGAACTGCTCTAATTGTTTTGTCTTTGCCCGGGGGTCCGCTGTCAAATCTCTGCCCCCCACCGCCGGCCCTCTGTGAGCTGGATGATCCATGGCGGCTAATCCACAAGGTCACGTGCCGGCTTAATCCAGTCACCTCATTTACTGCCAAGGTCAAAAGGCGCAATTCAATCTTGGTCACAAGGTCAAACGTGAAACCCAATTGTCAGTGTGTTCAGGGTCAAAAGAGCTTTTTGTCCAACACTCTATGTGGTAGTGACCATGAGTAAATGTTACCTTGAATTGCACGAGTTTTCACAGTTTAGCAGGTTTGAACAATCAGAGCAGTTGTGTATATTTGACCTTCTCTTGTTTTCGTGGCATTTTTAGTTGATTATCATTCACATTTCAGTAAAGTGCGTACACATTATGCAAAGGTGGACTTTAATAAGCTGTTTTCTCCCGTGAGCACCCGACCAAAGGTTACGTGGGCCTCGCTGTGTTGTGTTTACTACGGACGTAAAGGTCACTTTGGTGGGTGGCTAGACAGGCTACTTATCAAAATTAATGCCGTATAAATACAGTGTTTTCTGATGCTATTATCAGTGTAGTAGAACTTTAGATTAAGACCACCTCTCCATGGAGACCACTTCTATAATGAGATAAGTTTTATGTTGTCCCAAACCACCGTAAAGAGACCATTGTGCACCTCAATAAACAAGCCATCTCACTATCTAGAGTACTGGTAGACTGAGGGTTGGTCGTAACGGAGGGGTTCTACTTAATATATGATAGATCTTTGTATGCCATTGTTAAATAAGTGTTCATATATAGACCTCCTTTTTTGTTTCAGGTTAGTCCATTTATACATTATCCCCTTCTAAAGGTACGTACATTTGCATATACAATAACAGTCCGACATCTGATGATGATTTCAAATACTCTACAGGTATTCAATTTTGACAAGTTAAATATAGCTAACTTATTAATAGATAAATACTGTTCTATCAACGCCAAATGGCCATCGCTAAAGTGCGTTAAATGACAAGGTTAAGTCAGCAGTTTCATATGGCACACCTAAATAGTACTTACTGTGGAGAGAGACATTAAAACTCGACCCGTCACCATCACTGCTGGCTGCCAAACATAGGCTGCCAACTCTACAGGCCTCACAAGCGGAAACTTTAATGTAATACCGTGGAACGTGCAGAAAGAATGGAACAGGGTTTTACAAAAATCTTTTGTTTTTTGGTCTTTGTCTTCATTTCTACATGTCTTCATCTTGCCTTACAAGCTATCGTCTATCGCTGTAGTCCTCAAAGAATCCCTTACCAGTGTAATATGACATGTCTCTAGAATCAAGAGACATGGCATCTTAGATGTACGCACGGGCGGGACAACATTAAAATTATGTGGGCACTGAGTTGAAGCAGATTGACTTCAAATGAATGACGTGTTTATTCAATAGCATTTAAGTTCTATCAGAGTTAGACTGACGGCCCCAGCTGATTCTCATTGTGCATAATCTGCAGAAACGGGCAAATGGTCACACATGTAGCCCACCAACACACAACCCAAGGACTGGAAGATGAATGCGCATATCTTTCAACCTACAATTTCATTTTCATAAGGTGTTTGACATCTCCGCGAGCCTTCCCGCGTACAAAACCAATTAAATCCTGCGAGTGCACGTCCCCTTTTCTAAAAAAAACAAACTAGACCACATCATACCTGCAATCCCCGTTGTAGGAGTTGCCAGAGTCAGTATCCACAAGGCATCCCAGTGTCAGTGGTTCCGTTTAAAGATAGGACGCAGACATCCACATGTATGTGTGTAGCTACGTGTACCTTGAGTCTTCTATTTATATCCAGCTTAGTTATGGTTCGTACTTTAAAAATTATCGTGTCATTATGAGTGTTTGAACGTTTCCCCCTCTACAACCATTCTATATATCCACACTCAATATCATATGTTTAAATGTATCACCACACACGCTCCGTATATGAGTGTTGAGTGACACAGTAGCTGGCTATGTACACTGATGCAAGTCAGCTCTTCAAAAGGCCAAGCACCGAGCGTCTATTGTACGTGCATGACCCCCACCTGTGATGTGGTGCACACGTGAGGAGCTGGTTTTAGGGTTGGTTCTATATCCTCTAGCAACTCAGGACAAACTCTAGTCTACCCTCAAACCTGAAGCTACGCATGCGGTCTTATATGTAATCCCCGGCTGTAATCACCCAATAATCTAATTTCATAGCAGCTAGTCATGATCCACACCAACACAACCACAATATCCTGTAGCCGCCACCCCGAGCTCACACTCGCTGGCTGCGCCTGTTGTCAACCCTTCCCATATAGTCTGTCTGTGCTAATTGGAGGATTTCACATTTTGAGTGGCACTATATGCATTTAAGTGTAACTCACACTAGTATGAACACGGCGTTGATATCCAGCAGTGTATAAAGCCAATGCACCACCAAGGCCTCCCTACACGCAGTAGGCTCCCTTCAAGCAGCCGCCGCCATATACGGTCGCATCTGTGCACCGTGTGTACTGAGTACGTGCAATTACGACCTGGCAAAAGCCACCTGTAGCCCCGTGCCGCGTCCTGTCCGCCGTATACCGCTCTCCCCGGCTCAGCCCGAGCGTGCGGCGCCCTCGTTATGGTGCAGTCTAATGTGGCATGTCTCAACCATTGATTTTCACTTTTTTATGGATGTAGGACGCATCACATCCATCTCCGGTGGAGTGTACATTGCATCATGCATGGCTCTGTGTGTACATATATATAACATAACACGTAGTAGAAAATGTTGTGTGTACAAATACAGAACAGAACACACATATTGCACATCTAGTGCTGGAATGTGAACGTGCGTTATCATGCAGTCTGCCGCTTTGTAGCACCCACACCTTACAAACAGCAATGTGTACACCACACCAATGCTCTAGTGTATACACACAAACATTCTGCAATCACCGATTCAGTGAGCAGCCTAATAGAGAGGCGCCCCTCAATATCCCGCCTAAGCTGCCCCGGGCTGTTCAAAGGCTCGCCACCTGCACGCTCTTTCATGTATGTTTTCTAATTTACCGTTTGTTTAGATTTACGCATCACCTCGAACTCCACTGACAACCAGACGTTGATGCAGCACACAATGTCTCTGCATGTGCTGATTGCATTTGAGTATTGCTCCCCATATAGACTGCATGCACTTAATATGAGGAGAGAGTGATACCTAATAGGGATGTGCCCCTTTTAGGCTCATTCATTGGTGTGTTTCTGTGGCCGAATGGATAGGGAGTTGGACTTGTGACCAGAAGGTCGTGGGTTCGATTCCCGGTCGGGTCTGGTGGTGAGTGTTGAGCAAACTTACCCCTACAGATTGCACACTGCTCCGTGGTATACTTACACGTAAAATAGGTACAGGTACGCGAGTAGTTAGCACGTGTGCGCTACAGCAATAAATGCTGCATGCAGCCAGTGTTGTATGCTCCCCAGGGAGTTGAGAAAGTGACAAAGACGCCAATGACCTGGTGTAAATGAGTCGACTGAGCTTCTGGATAGTAGACTATAAACCTACATTTACTTTTACATTTATTCTAAAGCGTCTACCTGCTATAGTTCACACGCATACATATATAAGTGTTTTGAAGTACTTTTTATGAGGTGTATTTTCAAGTATAATGTCGCATGCGCATCAGTATGTCGGAACCCAGCCATTTCCGCGCGCTCGATCCACCTTTATTGAGCTGAGCGGCTCAGCAGACGTGCTGCTCAGGCGGTGGGTGACACGCGCCGTGCGGGCGCCTGTCGGGTCACACCGGGGGGCGGCTTCCTCCCGCCCAATACAGTAGAACCTCTCTATTAGGACCACTTTTGGAATCAGTGTTAGTTGGTTTCAATAGAGAGGTGGTCTCTATACATGGGCTAATTTTGGTAGCTTTATGAAGGTTTGGGACCGTGAAAATTGGTCCTATTACAGAGGTGGTCTCAATAGAGAGGTGGTCTTAATTGGAGGTTTTACTGTACGACCACTTCCTCGTGATGCCGAATGTGCTTCTGTCGGCGGGTGGCTAGGGAGTGGCTGTTGTGAGCAGAAGGTTGTACGTTCGATTCCCTGTTTGGGTATGGTGGTGGGTATGGAGAAACCCATCCCTAACTGATCCTATGGTGCTTTCGACTTACGTTAAATAGGTGCGTACAAGCCAGACAGGTTAAAGGTAATGTTCTAGTGATTGCACGTCTGCGCTGATTCAGGTGCGATGTGCTGTATGCTCCAGACAGGGAGTTGAGAAAGATAATAGAGTGTGGGAAGAATGTCCAATGACCTGGTGTGAATGTAGTCGTTTGACCTTGAGCGGTGGAGACGCAAGACCAAACATTTTTCTATAGTCTTGCATGTTCACTTTTTCCAAGCCGCCCATATGAACGCTACCAAATTAACCATGATTGTATTTTGACAAGGTCATACACAAAATATTCTCGTACACTTTCAATCCAAACCAGAAATGAGCAGCCAGTCTCATATTTCGCTACAATACCCCGCCTATATGAGTTGGAGCATTTTTACCCTCTCACGCACACATCACCAGTTCCCCATCAGACACCTATAACTCTTGGTTTGCGCCTTATGAAAGTCTGCTGCCCCCCAAAGGCCAGGCCGTACATGGGCCGTACGTCTCCACTTGTTCTGATGCACTCGTGATGTGCACTTGGTTTATTCACCAAGTCATGAGTTTATTGCTCCAACTCACAGCGTGCTAAGCTTGGATCGTGGGTACGGCGCGTTACTATTTCTGGCGCCCATACTTTTTTCAAACCTCTCGTGATATAGGACATTCTCTCTCGCAAAGGGTCTACATGTATCACATAGGCTAATAGGCAATGGCAAGAACATGATGACAATATATTCAAGTGTAACCAATGGTCTAGTCACGGCAGAGGCTATGTGATATCGCCCTATAGTCATGAGAGCAAGACTTCGATCAGGACTATAAACCACCACATTTACATTTATAGACTTTATACTTGCAACCACAGTGGTCCATGGTTCGAGTCCCGATGCCAGCACTCACACACTAACCCTTAACTAATTACAACATGTTCAATCTCTCTATTAACATAATAGTAGGGCTGGCTTCAAGTGGTCTCTATAATAACTTCACGTTTCTTGGAGGTTGCACTAAACGGACACACCTTCCAGCAGCCTGGTTTCCTAATAGTATCACCGTTTGTACACAGAACATCAAACCGCACACAGTAAACGCCAGTAACCAGCAAATAACCCTCACACAACCCGTGCGGCAGAAAACTCATTCCTGGCGTAATGACCTCAGCCAAATGACATGTCTCTGATGTACAGGGTGTGCAGGAAGCCACCGTAATCACATACCGGGTTTCCCGCAGCTATCGCCAGGAATGAGGGGGATTGCGCTTCTTAGCAGGATCATGCGAGGAGGGGGAAAGTGATGTCTGTGTTTGGTGAGCAGAGTTTGTGCTTTACGTGACCATACCAGGGCTAGATAAACCTCTGGTAGTGGATTTTTAACCTTGCACCTATCAACTTAAGTATATAGATAGTGGACGTATTTTGAAGAGTCCCTTATTCTGTCTACACAAATCTTGAGATCGACTCTTCTTATAAAACGGCATTCTCACTTAAAACCATATAAGGCACCTAATTTGAAGTTGGGTGCAACGAGCAGCCTCATCATTCCTATGGCCTAGTTGCCCGGCGCCCAGTATGTACAGCCTTGCATACGTCACACCTCGGTCTCACCACCTGGTACGGGTGACAGAGGCCTGGATGCAGATGTGAGGCTTCGGTTATGTACGCGCGTGCAGTGTAATCTATTCTGGCAATATGAGTCGGCCACCTCTGTTTACACAAGGCTGGTCTATTTGGGTAACTCACTTTCCTCTGCGGGAAAACACGGTGAGTTTGCTTCCTCATTTTAATATAGCTTATATTGGTCTTATAATGAGCTCTGCAAATGTGCATACTGCACACAGAGTGGAAATACAATGCCCCCCCCCCCCCAGTCCACATTAGAATATCTCGTCTGCTCACGTTGCGCCCAACCCCATCTGCACTCCTTACAGCTAATTATGACGAAAGCTTGTGCTAATGTGCAGAGATAAGATTTGCGTATGTAGACTAAGCCAAAAGGCCTAAACCGCCTGCCTCACCTCCTTGGAGCTGCACCAACAACCCACAGTGGCAGGTTATAACGTAAACATTTACAGGTGGAAACACACTACGTATATAGCATGTCTATTGGGATTCTTGTCAACACGTTTTGCTTTCTCAACGTCCTGCGGAACATGCAACTCAGTGCTGACATTAAATGCTCAGTTGCCGGTTGGTGTCCAACCCCCCCATCCATGCGGTGTTGTAGCACACCCGTGCCAACGCATAGAATTGCCTGCACAAACCCAACCAACTAGCACACTAAGAAGCCTGTTTGTGTTGCAGTTCAAACTTCAAGAACACACAAAGTAACCAGTTTGTATCGCATACATACATCACGTGTCCCGCCTGTCCCGCTCTCCCGGGCTGTGTCCGCGCCCTCCCCGGGGAGCGTGATGTATGCCCGTTGTAAACGCCATACGTATAATGTGTACCCTGACGTCAAACGTTAATCACGTATGACGTAGGAGCGTGATTGATGCCCGTATTATACTGCGCCATCTGGCGGGAGACGCTGTAATTACTTTGTGTTCTGTGGCGGACCCAGATGACGCGACTCCCTGGTCTGTAGGGATGGAAAATTAAGGGTTTACCTGGTTTTAAAGCGGTTTAGCCCCAGAAAAGGTCGGAATGTAATGCATGGTTCGTTAGACTTTTAATAATCGCTTCCAACCATACAGGTTCATTTTTGTTTGTGCTTTATTCCTATATTAAATTGATCATCTGGACACTGAGACAGTAAATGGACTGTAAGTACGTCCGTGATGGCACAATGTGTCAACGCAAACTGTACCTGTTCAGGGTTCAGGTGCAGACAAACATTTCCACAGCATAACCACAACTACAGGAGCGCTGCTGACTCGTCATCCGATATCGGGCATGTCTGACTCTAGCAGAGCCTGTGAGACCAGGGAGGACTTACATGACAGAGCCAGCAGGAGGCTGAATAATGTAGTCTCCACACCACGGAAACGGCGTCATTAGCTCGTAGTTTTTGGCCATGTATTATGACAGTGGCGGCTTGCGCTGGTGAGTGACGTATGTGGGACGGAAATGGCTGCACTATGCAGGAGCCCCCACTGTGGGGTGGTTGAGCGGGGGGTAGGGGGGGGCTTATTGGGTTGAAGGAGACGGCCTCCTTCTATGGGTACATGTACATGCGTGGCTTCTGAAGTGAAGGACATGACTGTAAGTCTACATGCATAAACTCAAATGCTATGCAGTAGCAACATTTTCAAGAACAGAACTGACGACCTCCCTAACCACTAGAGACAGGACCTTCTGGTGTTTTTCCAACCTTCCGGACACTCCTCAGAACGATGTTTCGGTGCTTCGCCTCATTTGCACACAGACCTCTCGTATGCAGGGCGACGACTCAAACCTTCAACCATGGAGATTAGTATAATATAGCTCTTGTTAACGCTACATAAGCTTGTTCATTATCATCAGAAAAGAGCCAAGAACAAAAAAGATGCTTTACAAGCATGGTGTCCATACAAACGTCCAGCACGAATCACAACGTCCTATTTCTCGTCTGTCTCAGCAATACGTCACACGATGTGGTGTGAGGTGTTTTATGTTTTATCCACGCCCCAGCTCTTTCAGCAGATGGGCAAAAACATGAAGATGCGATCCATCCTGTGAGATGATGATGGGAGGGCGCCGTGGTTGTCATGGTGCCGTGTGGGGTGTAAGGGGGGGGGTATGATGTTTGTTTTATCTGCTCACTAATACCATAATAGATACTTAAGCTGTCATTAACATATTGAATGACATTTACCGTGGAGAATGATTATGTTGACAAAGAGGTGCACTACCAGTTTCTAGCAGAACCGCTGCATATGTCTACTGCCCCCATTGCCAATTAAGAAACAAATGCCTAAATTACCACGCCCGTGTGCCTATGTTATACTGAAAAGCAGAATCTGTCAAAGAAAGCCGTTGCTCTGAGCTGGCAAGCATGCAAAGGATACTAAATTGCAAACAAAGAAAACATACTATTCAAAAGTACTCAGAGAGCACAGCGTCGCTACAACAATGTTGACTCACGGGCATTTAAAATGTTTACTTTGCAATCAAAATATGAAAGCAGAAAAAAAGTCTTATTTGATGTGTGATTCACCCTACATCTATATTCTTGGCATTTGATTGCAGGTGCTTTGTAAACAAGGCTAAAAGTAAATATCTATCGACCATTAGTAGACATTGGTATGGTGTTGCTGTGCTTTCTGAACATACATAGTTACTTACAAATGAAACAAACACAAGTCTTTGTTGCAGCAGATGAAGTGACGCAATGAGAAGTACAAACGTTAAACCAATCCAAATATGTGCCTATGTTGCTATGAGACCTCTTGAGAAATGAACATTGCCAATATAGAATACATAAGTGTCCAGTTGTTCACTGAACCATTCAAGGATTTGTCACATTTGGAACTAATTTGGTGCATGATCTCTGAAGATTATGTAATGTTTCCATGCTTGATCAACTCTACACTTGCACACTATTGTTTCAAATGTGACAAATCACTATTGTTTCCATATTCGCACTTTCTTTTGTCAAACTGTTTTTACCACTACAACTTTGCAAATTGACATATGAAATAGGGCTAGTGAGAAACACAGACTTTAAACCAATCTGTGTGCTTGTTGCCAAAGCCTAGTTATTACTAGTGCCTTTAGTGGTTGCCATTAGCGTACGTTGCGCGCGCACTTGGGACGTCATTTCCGCCGACCTTGGCATTTGCGGGGATTCTGCTCTTTTGGGGTCTCGCGGGGTTAAGGCGAGAGCTGCATGATTTATAGGGCCGGGAATCGCAGGGCGGGGGTTAATGTGGGTATTGATTGGTGTGGGGAGTCGGCAAAAGACATGTGTACTAGTGGTTGTTTGGATGTATGGATTTGGAGAACCGATGTACCCGTCTTAAAAAAGCAATAAATAGCAGGATTTGCATTAGTCTTCAGAATGCTTTCAAAGTGCTTAGAGCCTTAAGACATCATTTTGTCATATGCTGTCAATATGCACTATCAAACCCACAAAATGAGAAAGAAAAGGGCAACATTTTGTTGTTGTTTTTTAAATCTGGCTGCATGTGCAGTAAAAGACAACCCCGTAGACCGTTTGGTCTCATATTTCACGTCTGACTGTAAGCTGACACATCTCTGTGTCGCAGATTACGACCTGGCCTCGGGTCACAGTGGCGGTCACTAATTAAAACGTCTCATTAGCGGGCGGTGATTAGTGTGGCCACCTACTGCGTAAAGCGGACACTTGTCACAACAGTGTCCGCTGACACGATACCTTGTAAGCAGGTCCTTAGGACGCAAAATCAGATTGATAAGGTCATTTAAATATTGTGGTCCATAATTATGGATTCTTATTTTTCGCAAATGATTGGTCAGGCCATTTGAATTATTGTTATTTTTTCACACAACTATTGGTCAGGCCATGGCATTTTACAACAATTCCTACGGGTGGTATAGTTGCTTTAGTCCTGTAGTATACCATTTACAATAATGGGTTATAGAGTCAATAGGCCTCTTGTCTATAATAGTAGCTGATGCACGGATCACAGTTGTGCGTTGACACTGGTATGGTTTAGTGGTGAGATCATCCTATTTAGCTTTGCCTTCCTATGAGTGAGCCCTAGTCAAATTGGTCCATGTTGACCTGTAGTGAGCCTGTACCGTATACGTAGATTCCCGGTTCTGGCAAACCGCGGATCTAGCTCTGTCTCGTTTGGACATCACAATAGAGTAATCAGAGCGGTACAAAGAATATATTATAAGTGGTACTAATGAAGTGGTCCTGGTATGAAAAGCTCCTGGAGCTGCTCGTATCATATCTTATTAAAACAGGAAAAGGTGAAGAAGCATCGATGATGCGAAAATTTGTAATTTAGATAAACTTTCATATGTTTTTTACTTTATATACTGTTCTGTTTGAATAAAGAGGTGTCTGTAATGATGGTCACCACTGTAAGAGGTGGTCACCACTGTAAGAGGTGGTCACTGTTTGCGTTGGTCAGTGTAAGGTCAGCGTGAGGTGAGAACTGACCACTGTATCCGCGTCATCAATCACTGCCACATTATATTCACCACCCAGCTGATTACGGTCATGTTCTCAGGGTTAACATGGTTAACGACTGGCACAGAAACTCGCTATGGAGACCACTTGATCCACACGGGGTGTGTGTGTGTGTGTGTGTGTGTGTGTGTGTGTGTGTGTGCGTGTGTGTGTGTGTGTGTGTGTGTGTGTGTGTGTGTGTGTGTGTGTGTGTGTGTGTGTGTGTGTGTGTGCGTGTGTGTGTGTGTGTGTGTGTGTGTGTGTGTGTGTGTGTGTGTGTGCGTGTGTGTGTGTGTGTGTGTGTGTGCGCCTTAAGGGGTGTGTGTTATGCGAGGCGATATATAAGGGCAAGGAAATCCCACACCCGGACAGTTTTGGTCTAATTTCCCACATCCTTGATTATTTTTGGACTCTTCCTCCAACATCTGTCAAAGAAAGCTGTGGCTCTGAGTAGGCACTAGGCAAGGACGTATAGGATACAAAAAAAGGCAAACAGAAAAAAACTACAAATTTTCAGGCTTTTCTCCCACATCCATATATGGGGGGTGGGGGGTGGGCTTTCCCCCCAATTTCAATTTCCACTTTCTTATAACCCCCCCCCCCCCCTACCGTGTCCATAGAACTGGGCTTTTGTTGATGTTTTGAGCTGGTCTTATTACAGATGTGACGTGATCTCATGTAACGGTAGCATCCTTAGAGAGATGGTCTCTTTATAGAGGCGATCTGAGTATGAAGATAGAAATAGAGCACATTGCAGACCATTCATCACCAGCACCGTAAGCTAGAGCGTATCAACAGTCCAAACCAATGATGATGTGTGTTTTTTATTGAGACGCCGACACCGAGACACCCGCAATTGGCTCTCGTTGGACGCTCTGACATTGAAAAGTTGTGAATCTAAATTCAATTGAAGCTTTGCTGATGTAAGGCGGCGGTCAGCAGTGGTGGTCAGTCTGCTGTTAGTCAGCATCTCTGTCGAAGTCTGAAAGGTGAATGCTGGTCATGGATTGGACGCGTGTTGCTAGATGTTATGTATACTAATTAAAACTATTGACACAGGCCGCTTTACAAATGGTGGAAGGACGGTTTACTTGGAGGTTTAAATATAGCTTTTTAAGCTTCGTGAGGATTTTTGCCCGTTGTAATGGGAGGTCGTGAGTTCGATTCCACGATAAAAGTTGGACTATTTATCTTCAGTATTAACTAAGGCCTAAACTGGAGTTATTTGAAACTCGTCTCGTTAAAAATGAACAAGAAACAAGTTATAGGCTGTATAATGTTCTCCGATGTGAGAAGAAACGCACGAGATGCATTCTGTTCTCCTAACGTTTGTTGTTGTACCCCCTTTGCAATCATCCACAGGCAACAGACCACTACCTCTGGCTGCTTACATGGTCATTTGTTGTGTCATCACTTATGATGTATTAATGTACACCATCAGCCCCACTTTGGCCGTCTCAGGTCAGTCAAATATGTAAATGGAGAACCGACCAGACCAAATTCACGAACACTGTAAGATCCCAAGATCAGCACAATTCTTGGCACATTTGGGTCATTCATTCATAAATAAGTCACAATCCTAATTAAAATATTTCTTCAAAACATGTTCAACGTATTTAGATATCATTTTGCCAGTCTTCGTTCTACTGTCAATACGTATGTTCAGCACCCTTGACGGTGTCCTAGGACACGTAACATGCATTAATGCAGATCACAAAGTTTGGTATATTGTAGTTGTGTATTTCTCGATATTTTCAATATAGTCACCGTATAAGGTAGTTTGAGAGAACCTACCTTCCAGCACACCTCCTGGATCCCCGTCACTGCAGGATAATACACGTTACTTCTGTTATTATCCAATACAATAATGAATTGTATATGACAAATACCTTGATTGAAAAATTGCGTGGTCCAGTAGGCACAGTCTCAGTACTAATCACATCTAATGAAACAGCCACAAATATCCACACTCATCAAACCCCGGTCTCTTGTCATTTGTTTCTTCCATGTGTAATCCTATGAGATGTCACAGAGAGTTATCTGCCTGTCGTAAGTCCTGTTTTGGTCAGATGGCATTCTGTGTGAACATTAGTATGTCTATATTGTCGAAATGCTCTCAGATATGCATGCAGAAATGTATAAACTGTAGCAGTGACTTTGAGCAAATGTTCAATCTATTCTCTGAAAGAAAACCGTGATAAACATTATACATGGAACAGACTTTGTATGTACCGTGCGGGAGAGTAGATATAATTACAAAAATTACAAGTACATAAAAGATTGTGAACATGCATATATTTGGTGTCCGGTGCGGGTTCCCCTGTACACTAACAGCACAGATCACATGTTACTGCTACTCTCACCTAGTCACTTGTGTGTGATGTAATCGTGCAGGTAGAAAGAAACACTGGCTTTTTTCAAGCATGTTCACTTCGTGTATCAAAATCCATAATATTGCGCCGATGTATTCGTAACGTTGTCCAAGTTAACACGGAAGGTTTGGCTGCCAAAAAACAAAACACATCACTCCAATCCATGTGATGTTCCTTTCCCCGCAATGGTGATATCCATGGCTTAGTTACGTCCTGCAGGAGAACAGTCTTAGCACCCAGCAGACATGGCACCCACAGCACTGTTCACAACCCTGCACTATATGAAGTCTTCATCTGATACTCACGTCGGCACACCATTTCTTTATGATAACTTACTTTTTATAATGCAAAATGTTATGATTCCTCTTCACACTGCTATGTCAAAATCAATGAATTATAATATCGTTCACACGTATAATTAGTTTAGTAAACACAAAAGCCTCAAATTTGTTGTATTTCTGTGCAATGCGTCATCCAACAATCACAGGTCAAACCCCGGCTCTCTACCACCTTGGACACTTCACGGGGTCACAATCACTATAATAAAACATATCAAAAACGTAATCAAAACCGTATGAAAACGTAATAACTGAGAATCCACCAGTCCGTGAGGTTCGGCAGCCGACCGCTGTCTGAATGCCGCCGCTGACCGCCTCTCTTGGCCGCCGTCATCTCAACTACGGCATAAGTCACGGCAGCGGCAGCGACTTGGCCGGGCCGGGGGGGGGGGGGGGTGTACGGACCGCCGGGAACTGTCGGGGTATCAACAGGACGGACGGGGTGTTCTCTGCCTAACAGTCTCCAACAGCGAGATGTGAACAAGATCTTTGTACGCAGCACAAAATGAAAAAAATGCAGTCTTCTAAATACAGTTGCATCATCTAAGTTGAATATTTAAGTGGCTGTGTTGTGCCTGGCAGCGATTGAGACCGTAAACCAGCCGCCGCCGCCGCCGCCGCCGCCCCGGGCAATGACGCCGGCGAGCGAGAGAAGTCTACAGGCAGCAGAGAAGTGGTGGGTTAAATCGCCGTCAATCAGCGCTCTTTAATGGGCCGTGTTCTAGTCTATTATGAATTATTGCGGATTGAAGACTTTGTTTTTTGTCTTTGATTGTGCGTATTTGATGTGAATGTGACTTATTCTGTCGGGCTGTTGGCAGCAATGGTGGTGGTCGGATCTACTGTTGGTAACTCTGCTCTATGGCATTGACTTCTTCATTAAACACGTCTACATCTATATCTATATATATAAGCCGTTTCACTGCTTTCATTCTATTATACATTGCCCATTGGTTTTGCTGGCAGCTACGGACGGACACACACACTGTGTATGACCCATAAACCACGGTGACAATACGCGTTACATAATAAATTGGGACTGCAGCCACCCAAACCACACAGTTCAACGTCATTAGCGGGTATAAGAAGCCGGCCGGTGCTGCAGAAACAATACTGTCCGTAAACGCCAAGTACACGCTGATGAAGTAATTAGCGTGAATGTCACAACGTACAACGTAAACCTTTGGTGTGACGTAATTACGTAATTACGTAAGACGTAGGACGTAATTACTGCACTAATGAGGCTACAGCGCGACCGCCGGGAGAGGACACGCCACAGGTTCTGTTCCGCCACCAGTATGAATGCATTATTGATCAAATCTAGTGTCAGTACAGTAAAACTCACCCTTGGGGGAGTTGGTGAAATGGTTTCCTGTACTGACATGTCGCCACCTCCCAAACAGGGCGCTTTCTCCTCTATGCCTTGGTCAAAGTAATACAAGTAGCAGTCGTGTAAGTACACTCTTGGTAACACCCACGGGAGTGAGGAGCAGCATTCCCATTACTGACACGCCACCTCTCTGAACACGGCATTTCTCACGTCTAGTGGATGACCATTCATGCAGCAGAAGCTTGTGGGTTTATTTTGTTTCTATCTACACTTGTTTTATCGTATACATGGCAATCACAATGCACTACACCAATGACGGCACAGTACCATCCACGTGGTTCAATTATGTCTCCATATATAGCAGAAACTACCAACATTTTAACTGTGTCAATGTTGTTGAGTATTTTTAACGTAGGTTTGCCATTTAGACAAATTTAATTGTGGTTCACTTTTTAGAAAAGAAGGTGAAAAACACCTTCATGTTTTGAGTTTGGTATATGTATGCATTATGAATCAGCATTCATGCACTAATGAGATTTCTTATGTTTTGCATTGCTTTTATTTTAAAAACCGACGTGAATCCTGTTTGTATATGTATGCATTATGATTTGCATATTTCTAAATATTCATTTAGCTCAGACGCCATTTTAAAAAAGTGTTTATGGGCTCAGCACCGCATTAATGTTATCATGGTGCAGTAATAGATTCGCGCGTAACCTATTTAAGACATTCTCAGTGCTATGCCATAAAGCTCTCACTGCCAATAAAAACAACAACAGTAGTCCACCCAATCCACCAGGTTTATGGGCTCGGCATGTTTTGTGTTATACACGAAAGCGCCCCATGCATTTCACGTGCTCTCACAATGCGCCTCTGGCGGTGTGACCGTGACACGGAGCACCGCTGAATTTGCTCAATGCCAATGTGGTAGTTTATGAGTCGAGATCCAAGTCACAACCTTCTGATTACAATTTACACCAGGTCATTGGCAATCTTCAACTGATCATTTTCTTTGTCAAACATATGCCAGCAATCAATCATTCATGCTTTCAACACAATGACCTGTACAATTAAAAATGTGTCACGGAGCAGTGTGCAACTGTTTGTGGGATGAGTTTGCTCAACACCTATCCCTAGACTTGACCATGAATCGTTCACCCCACGACCTTCTGGCATGAGTCCGACTCCAGCACGAACCGCCCCGTCATGCACTGACTCCTCCAGCTTTAAGCATCTGTTGTTTTTAAATGTTCTTTAGGAGTCATTACTCCGTATTTGAACGATGCTCTTACATTTGTACGTTTTTGGTCATATGCTCTGGCAACTGGGAACAACAATTCATAGTTAAAGACTTATTTCGAATTCATAGTATATACGGCTTCACAGTTTACAGTTCCAGGACTCATTCCGACCACAGTTCACACTTTACATTTCATACTTCACATGGTCACACTTCTGCAGTTTACCTCATAACAGGTGCAATTTGTTTCAATAAACTTTTATGCCAAATCATCTAAAAAATGCTGACATTTGATATTACTTTTATTTATGCAGTTTCATTTCTTCAAGACAAATCATTTATCCCGGTTTATTAGTTGACCAGTTGTCCCCAATGTTTTGTAAACAAACTGTACTATACAATGCCTTTTTAACTATTTCACAGTCTCATTTCTGACCGTGAACCAGCAGCACTGCTAATAAAATGTGAATGTGGTGGTTTATAGGTGCGATTCAAGTCTCACGACTTTACAATTTACATAAGGTCATTGGCCCATTTATCGATCTTCAATTGATCATTTATTATATCAGCGCATTCAGCACAAATAATCGCCCACACAATCCTTCACTCATGCTTTCAACACAATGACCTGTACCTAATTAACGTTTAGGTGCCACGGAGCAGTGTGCAACCTCTGTATAGGGATGAAAATAGAACACCCACCAAATCAGACCTAACCTTCTGAACACGACCAACCATCCACTGGTCACGAAGAGTCTGAACACAGGGGGGACGTGCAAAGCTCCATCTGATGTGTTTTAAATGTTCTGTTAGGAAGCTATTCATTACGAATGCCCCGTAGGGACATAACATTTCACGTTTTTGCCAATGAATGACCTGTGAACACAAACTATAAGGGACACTTTCACAATTCATAGTTCACACTTCACTGTTTACAGTTCACACTGCACAATTCATATTTCACAGTTCACACTTCACATTTCATACTTCACAATTCACACTTCACAGTTTGTACCTCAAACGGTGCAACTTGTTTCAATCCAGATTTAGGCCAAATCATCAAAGTGATGACAGCTGATTTCTATTTGGCCGGTAACCTTTCAAGACGAGTTATTTTATATTAGTTGGGTTGTCCCCAATTATTAATATACTGTACTATACAATGTCTTTCCTATACCTCATTTGCTCATTATGCTCTTCTACTAAGATATATTGGACTTAATTGGCCGGGTTTAACTATTGGCATTAAAGAACTCTTTCTACAAGTCTATACACGGCTATATCACTTAGCCTCTGCCAGGACTTGAACCCCCGACCACTAACTACTGTCGCACCTATTCACCTAGCACTTGTGTCAGGATGATCAGGTGCTCTACTACACTGCCTCAAGTGCTGAGTGAATAGGTACTACACAAGGTGATGATGATGAAATTGAGATTTATCCTCTGCAGCAAGAAGAGTACATAGTTCTCATAGTTCCATGTTTCCCCCAAGTGCCGTGCATTCCAAACACTGTACACTCCCCAGCGCGTTCTCATAGTTCCGTGTTTTCCCACCAGGTGCAGCGCGTTCCAGGCGTACGAGCACCAGTTCTGGCGGTCGCGGCCCTCTCTCGGACCGCTCACCTTCCAGTACCCGCAGTACGACCCCGCCGTGTTCAGCGACGTCATCACATACGTGTACAGCGCACAGGTATTGTAAAGCCACATTTGCACCAGCAAAGCTAGATTTTGATTCTGTATGCATTATTAGAGGAAATCTACTCCAAAACCAATTGGTGCTGTCAAATACTATATAAAAGCCAACATTACTCAATAGAAGCTAGATATCAGTGTGTATGCACTAATTGAATTTATAGTTCAAACGTGCGCTTAAATGAATTGTTAACATTATTAAAGCATTACTTGTTTGATGCATGCTGCAGTTTTGTGAACCTGTATGTTGTTTTGTGTGTGAGTCTCTGACCATCACATGACCGCTTCAGATCTCGCTGAGTGACCGCTCCGTGTTCCCGGCGCTGACCATCGCGCGGGACCTGGGCGTGCCGAGCCTCGTGGCGGCCTGCGTCGCCCACGTGCAGGCGGCTCTCAGCCCCAACAACGCCTGCGCCTTCCTGCAGCAGGCCTGGGACGCCGAGGACACCGCAGCCGACTCAGGTGCCAACTTCACCTTGAAACATTCAATTGGAGCTTTGCAAAACTTTGAGCAGAGTGATTTATGACGAATGGTCATTTAACCCCGTTATTCATAATTGAGCTCCACTGTATGCTATAAAATTCAGCTGGCTTCTAAAAAGTTGGTACTAATACTATGTAGATCTTTTCAATATAGGATTTATCTCAATCCGTCCTCATGCTACTTGTAACACATGTCTCTTGTGCCTTTTAATATTTGTGAAGCATTTTGGTAAGTTTATTCATCAAACCGGCAAATAAATTACGCTTCTGATTGATGATCCTATCATTTAGATAGCCGCAAGTTTGTATAGCGATGTTTGCCAATACTTATACTAATACACCCCTACCTGTAGAGCGCCTGGCGACGCCCCTGGTGCGTTCCTGCCTCGCCTACATCTGCCAGCATGCTGCCAAGTGTGTCCTCACACCCGCCTGGCGCCACCTGCCCAAAGCTGCCGTCACCGCCCTCGTCAGCTCCCAGCAGGTCAGTACCCAGGTCATGATTTGCGAAATATAGTCATGGAAGTCTTGCCCAGAGAAAATATTGAACTATTGTATGAAAAGGAAGAGTATAAACAAGCTGAACTATAGAAATGAAAGCATGCACAATAGCAGAACGAGGCTAGGAAAATGATAAAAAATAATACAGATATTGACATAAGACGGATCCAACAAAACATAGACTATCCCAGCATGCTGGCTGGTGACGCGTATGACAATATATAAGCAGAACTGTAGTAAGATGAACATGAAATAATAAAAGATGGCATGAACCCACAGAGTTACATATACAACCCCTCCTGCTTACAGTTCAGCATGGAGGAGTGTGTGTGGTATCCATACACTGTCTCACCATGTACACCTTGTTACAGTTCAGCGTGGAGGAGGAGTGTGTGTGGCGCGCGGTGATGTGCTGGGCGCGGGCTCAGGCTGGGGTGGGGGAGGACGTCACCCGGTGGTCAGCAGGGGACCGGGACAGGATCGCCCAGGTGAGACGCACACTGGCAGACACAGGTTTTTTGAAAAAGGGGCTAAATGCAAGAGGTGTCACGAGTTTTGTAAACAAATAATCTTGTTTTGACTCATTCTCCCATCTTCCAAAATTGCTCTAGCCTCTCTAACATCTCCCCCTTTGTGCAGGCCAAATTCCCAACTCCCATATCCTTAAAGATCTACCCCCAACTCATGCCTTGCATATATTGTTCACTCTGTGCTTTCAACTTATATCAGATTTTTTATATTGTTGATTGATTATTACTGTTATTATCGTATGAAGCATACTTCAGTGTAACATTTCCCACTTTGCCACCAGGCCCTGGATGGTGTTGTGGAGCATGTCAAATTCCTGCTGATTGACAGCAAAGTGTATGCAGAGGAGGTGGAACCCACGGGAATGGTACCCATGGAGCTATCGCTGGAGAGGTAAGAAGCGACCAAGAGGAGGTGGAATCTACAGGGATGGTGCACATGGAGTTATCACTGGAGAGGTAAGAGCCAGTGAAATTTCATAGACAAAGAGGAGCAATTTGAATGGATTTAGATAGAGATCTACCCACTCCAGTCCCTGCCTGTGGCCTTCTGTTTTCATGCGACCCAGTATCTGCCAGTCACCAACACAGTGTGCTAACCAATGGGTAGGTAAATTGAAATGAACTGGTACAGTTTTCAAGGATGGTTAATTATAATGGCAGCCATTCTGAAAAAGAAACATCAACATAACACAAGTTTCAAATAATCCCATGTCTATATCCATATCTAACCTGCAGTCTGCCTCCAGGTACCATAGAGCACTGTGACTCTGTCCACCCTAACCCTCTCTCCAGGTACCGTAGTGACCCTCTCTCTACCGTAGTCTCCCAGGTACCGTAGTGACCCTCTCTCTGTCTCCAGGTACCGTAGCGCCGCCGTCCACCACGACTCTCTCGACTCGGACGACCTCCGCCTCCAGCCGCGCGTCTGCTTCCGCTACTTCCCTGACTCCCTGATCCTGGGCCGCGAGAAACTGCAGCACCAGCGATTACTCAACTCATGGTGAGAAGAATTTCATGTCTGTACTGGCATTTCACGCTGACAAATTAATAGTAACAAGTTAACTTGTGGACAATGCCATGCTCAGGTAATGCCAATGGAATTGGTGTCAAGCTACAATGGTTAGCATAGTCAGACACAGCCTCAGTAGTTTGATAAATGTTAATGCTTTTCAAAATGATATCAAAATTCAGAATGTACCCCTTAAATGTAAAAAAGGGAAGTTGTGATTCGAGTTCAAATGGCACAATGAGCGTAAATATTGGTATTTTCAGTTTCATCTTATCATCAATATATGGCACTTAATGCTATACACCAGTTTTCGTAGAGCTAGGAAGCATGGGAACTAAATAGAAAAACAAACCAAGCACGTATACGTGGCTGTTTTGCATATGCATGAAGCTTTTTCGCTGTGTCATATGAAATATTTATGTACGATCGTAGTGGTGTCTCAAAATAGTTACTACAATTTTAACCTGCACATGGTGCAGTCTCAATCAACCAAAGCTCTGTGATGCTACGGCGTTGCAGAAAGAGATGATAAATTCTGATACTGTTGTCTATTTTTCCCAAAAAAATGCAATTGTTTTTAGCCACCTGCTGGTTTTAGACAGGAACTACGATTAGAAAAACAAATGAATACATGCAACAATATTGTAAACCAAAGAGATAATTCTGAACCCACACCACCAGGTCATCGGACATCCACTCATTGGTTTGATAAATATTTATGCTTTTCAAAGTGATACGCACATGTCATTATCATTCGATGATGCCAAATGCTATACATGCAACAATAATGTAAACAAAAGCGCTGACTCTGACCCCACACTGCCAGGTGTGGACGAGCGCGGCAGACGTGGCGGCTGCTGTACCGCGGCTCGCGCGACGGCTTCTCCGCGGCAGCATTCCACGCGCGCTGCGACGGACGCGCGCCAACCATCGTCCTCGTCCAGGTCCGTGGCCTGGTTAATGTCACAGCAAAATAGTGTAACATTTGCTTTGTGGCCCAGTAAGGGCAAGTTGCAGGACATACAGTTCCCGTTTGTCCTCGTCCAGGTCCGTGGCTTGGTTAATGTCGCTCAAAATAGTTTTGTAATATATTTTCTTTCTCACTGCTTTATTTTTCAAATAAACAAATCAAAGTGACAAAAGAGAAAGAAAATATATTACATAATGAGACCTTATGCTGCATACCAGATACACGCAATTTTACAACTCAAAATAGTGTATTATTTGCTTTGTGCCCCAGTTTACCTGTAAGGGCAAGCTGCAGGACATACAGCTCCCTTTTGTGAAATAGGAAGAGAGTTTTTGGAGATGACATATCATCATTAAAATGTCTATATTGCTTTCGATCAGACAGGTAACTTTCAAACCTGTCATTTGCTATGCTCTGAAGAACACTGTGGCTAGAATTGTCTAGCAAAATTTGATCGTTAACTGTATCAAATGCTTTTGCAAGATCTATAAATACACCCAACCCAAATTCCTCATTATCAAAACAATTTACAATGTTATCAAACATAGAAATTAATGCAATATCAGTAGAGTAATTTTTCACGTAATGCATATTGATGTAACAGTGATATTCACTTTCATGTCAGGTACCCACAAGACCAGATCTCTAACGGTTTCTCTTAGTAAATGAGCAAACTACCATGTTACACACTACATCCCTTGTCACCAATCACAGGGCCCCAAGGACCAGGTGTGCGGCGGTTTCTCGGACGTGCCGTGGTCAAGTCCCGGGGGTGGGGGGGCGGCGGGGGACCGCGGCCGCTTCGTGCCCTCGCACCGCGCCTTCCTCTTCACGCTCGTCAACAACCAGGACGTCGCCCCCACAAAGTTCCCTGTGACCAACAGCAAGTATGCCACGGTCCACCACCAAGAGTGAGTATGCTTCTAAGAGGTTGTAGGAAGTGATATGTAGCAAAACACGTTGAAGAAAATATGCATTGGGACAAAAAGGGGAAAACCTCTAGTATACAAATGTATGTAGTGCTGTAACTCACTCAACCCCATCCACAAGAAGTAAGTAGGAAAATCTGCCTAGTCATGATAAGTACTCAACTAAGAAGTTGATTGAACTCAGTTCATTTTTCTCAAACTGCAGGGCTTTTATGCCTGCCAACAGCATTGTCTTTAGTGGGATGAATATCAGGAATTCTGGGTGCATATGTATCAATAAACCTTGCCGTGCTTCAGGTTCGGTCCGATGTTTGGTGCTGGCGCGGACCTGTGTATTGCTGACCACGCGGACGCGGGAATGGAGAGCTACTCCAACCTGCCCCACAGGTACGCATTGGCAGAATTTCCAAAATGTGATATTGATAATGTTATGGGATAAATTCTAAAATGTGTCTTGTTTTCCTGTGTACCTGGGACTTACCTGAGACCTAAGTTACATGTAGCCTCTGTGTACCTGAGTCTAACCCTCCCACAGCTACCCGGAGCCTCACAGTTACCTCATGGGCGTTATCTTCAGCGTCACCGACTACATGTGTTCACCACCGAGACCAACTCTCTGCCTCCCTGTGATCAGCCGGACGGCGGGTCCGAGCCTAAGACCATCCTCATGGGCGACTATAACTTCAGATGGAAAATACCGACTACGTGTAAGGTGTTCACCACCGAGATGAAGGTTGTCTAAAATTGGGGGAGAGTGAGATGTGATCACTCGGATGGAGCGTGTGTAAAGACAGAGAGATATCACTGAGATGGAGGTTGTGTTAGTTAAGACAGGAGATATGATCACTCGGATGGTGTAAAGACATTGAGAATTGATCACTCGGATGGAGATTGTGTCAATTAAGACAGTGAGATGTGATCACGCGGGTGCTATTAGAAAAGTCGAGGACTGTTGAAGATGCTCCGTTCCTTGGTTCCATGCAGTGACTGATGCGGGTCTATGACTGGATGATACGACGGGTCAGGTTCGATGCTGCTGTAGCTCTGAAGCATGAAAGTGAGTGGTGTAGCAGGTGCTCTCGTCACGCGACATCAAACAATATTTTGAAAATAAATATTAAGGAATATGCATCACAAATTATAATAATGACTAGTGCTTATGGAAAAATAAGAGGCAAACCAAATGTAGATACTGAGTAGAAAAGAACATTGGACATTTTGTAAGGTTGACATAACATGAGTTACTACTTACGTTTGATGGTTTTGTCTGTGTGTGAATTTGATAAATGTAGATGGAAAAATGTCTTAACATGATAAGTGCCACTTCAATAGTCCATTTTCAGCTCATGAAAATGATGCTATGTCATACGTAACTCTGGACCTACTACACGCACGAGTTCATGGCATCTCCATCACTGAGATCAGCTAAAAAAGAACAGATGAATTATATGGTAATCCACGGTAAAATTAGGAGGTCAATTTTAGAAGGCTCTATTATCCAATATATTATTTTATTATTTAATCTATATTAAAGATAGGAGTTGCTAGACGTCTGATTGAGCACATTGTATTTGCCTCTTCCTGCTGGTGGTGTTACATTATGTTAAATCACAGTAGGAGGGAATTAGTAATTGACTTTACCTTTGTTGAAAATATACCAGGATGCATGAAATTTGTATCAATAATCATAGGTCAATGTAGCATTTTGTTTGAATTGTAATCTATTTTTTCATTACTTTTTAATATTGAATAAATATAGATTTGCAACACGTGCGTTTTGCAACAACACATTTGCACGAGTTCAGCATGACAGCCCGCTAACTGCCAGGTCAGTGAACCTGGGCACCACCACATTGTATCATACACAATGGCGTACACTCTGTACACCATACAGCTGTGTACACAAAAATGCTCTTGACAATTACACAACAAAGAACATGGTGGTGGCAATCTTTGACTGTGCAAATACTGGGTTTTTTTTCACACTTTCCACGCGAGTAGATGATGATGATTCTGTTTGAACAACTCATTTTGCGTTTCTACTTCTACACAGTGCAGCCCTCGGGGCAAATAGAGGTTCCTGAGCGCATGACTCACACATGAATAGCTGATTGTTACTTGCTCAAGTCTCAGTGTGAAAGAGAATGTACTCACAAACGTTTTTACTTAGTGAAGCGTAGGAGATTAACGTATTTATAATTTACCGACGAACTCTTTGCTGCAAAGTGTATAGTTTATTAAAGCAGTAATGAATCTTATCAATGTAGATTATTTTTAGAGACCAACAGAAAACACAATGCAACCGCCTTGTTGTTCACAACGCACCCACCACACTTAGTGCCTGAAAAGGACAGATGAAGCAGCTGTTATTTTTCACATTTGTTTAAAAGATATTCGAAAATAGAGCACAAAATTGAAAGACAATTCATATATTTTAAGAGATGCTGCATGCCCATGTGAGTGTGAAAGTACATGATTACTGGCGTCTTGTGGCAATGGAAAGCAAGAGCAAGTATGCACATTATTTTGTCGACAGGAAGCAAAATTGAATGTTTAGTTGTCAAAATAGGCTCCATGCAAACATCCATATATTTCAAATCCGAATTAATTATTATGTTTTTAACGTTTTTTGTAAGATTTTCAAATGTTCAGTATAAGTTTTATTAAGTTTCATTTTGCAAGTTTGTGTATAAATGTAGGGTTTAGAGGGGATGTGTTTTTTCCCACAGCGTTGCAATTATGTGAATTGTTTGTGAATATGTTATCCAATTTAGCCAAATATGTGTATATAATTATGTGATGTATGTAACGTAAATTGCATATGAAAAACAATAGTCGTGATTCTCAAATTTGTAATATTATTTATGTATTTGACATTGTTTCAGATGATAAAATTGATTATCACAGATATAAACCTATGTATTAATGTGAAATGTACTTGAACGTAAAACCTTTCAAAATATTAGTATATAAACTGCTAGCTATCTTCCAAATTTCTACTCTTCATTTTGGTATTCAACCAATACAAGATGTGAGGTATATGACGCCATAGACCAGACCTCTTCATTTACATGGTTGTCAAATTTAGAAAATTACTATTCTATACTTTTAATGTGTAAAAATAATATGCCAATGGGTATGCTTTCAGGCCACATCACAGCAAGTGGAACACTCTTAACTCGGCCGGTGAGTCTGTCTCTACCATGACTATGGGGGCATGTCAAACACCAAATGGTCCTCCCAAAATACTGATAAAGTTAATACTTTACGAGCTGTACAGAGCAGAAAATAGATTAGTGTCCCCAGAACGAAATCTAAGTGTACATTTACAGCTATGCACGTGATATACGTATGTTTTAAACGTTTTTAAATTACTCATCTATTCTCCTAAAAGTAAGAGAGAAAACAAAGGCACATGCATTAAAAATATTTCATTCCATCCTCCTTACATTGCTGCATTATTAATATTCGTTGAATAGAAATTTGCCATATTGTATAATTTCATATCTTATTCGAAAATAATTTTAAAAAATTTGAACACTGAAAATATGTAGGTAAAGTTAGATATTTTGTTTACAACAGGCTAAATTGTATTCTCATTTGAATGAGTTATATACTTAATATTTAAATTATGTAATACACAGGATGACACAAATAGATAATATTTGAGATGATAAATATTATGTAAGAAGGATGAAAAAATGTCTTGCTTCCCAGACATTACTGTGACTGACGAATGCCTTTCTTCAGGTTTGTATTAAAAAAACTTACTCACTTTGAGGAATGTTTCAAATGGGAATAGAGCCGTGATAATGATTTCATCTTCTTCATCACCATCTACATTGCTGAACTCTTCTTATTTCAAATAAATGTATTCTGATATTTGAAATAATACTTTTTCGGTTTTTGTGCCCATGCTTATGATTTTATTCAAGTCAAGTTAAGTCAAATAATCATTTATTATATTGACATGTGATATACATATTCTGATTATATCTAAATACATCAATAATATCACCTAGCCAATTATGGATTATAAGTCAGTTTAAAACATATCATATAATTAGTGTGCAATAAAAATATTTACATTTGTTACTTTTACAGTTTGTCTTTTCTCATATTCCAGGTATTTTCTATGTATTTAGCTACATAATTTCTTGATTTTGTCATTTATAACTATTTTTCTTGATTGTTATTAACATTGTTACATTCATCTATTGTTTTTTAAAACAGTATAGTACGGGGTTCCTTATTCAAATCACAATCTAGTAGAAACTGAACTTTATTTTCAATTTATTTCATTTCTTTCACAGAAGATACATAGACGGTGATTTAATTCAATATTATCAACATGACATGTCTCAATTTTTAGCTGTAAACTTCCACATCTATATTTTGCTAATAATGAACATTGATATTCAATTGCTTTTGCAAAAACCATATCAAGTTAAAATAGAATAAATTCATCAAAAGTAACTTTAGGTTTTATTTTATTCTTTGCATACAAATCTAAAATCTAAAAGTGTTGAAATTAAAATTTAATTCAATACAATCAATTTGAGTGAAATTAAGATCAAAATTGTAATTCACCATTGATACAGCCATGCATTAAAATGCTAAAGATGAGACAAAGTCATGTATGCCAACTAACTAGTATTTTCAATAAATGATATGTTGGATATTTATATTTTTTAAGTTTGTTGAGGGTAGAAGTTTGTAAACCATGCTATGAAATAAACAATAACAAATACAAAAGGAATGCATTTTATGTTTTTCATAATGCACTCACAAGAATGTTGCTGCCGTATCTGCCATGAGGTCTGTTACCTTTCAATGTCACAATGTTCTCTCCTTGATCATCATAAATAGAAACCAGCCTGGTTCAAATCCTCAGAAGAATCTGCAATATGTTATAATCCAACATTATAGTACTGGAATGATCTTGATTTCCTTACGTCACACATTCAACTCCCAACTGTTGCTTATGTTTCACAACTTTTTGTATAGCAGACAGTATTACCGGCTTCATTGAATACAAATTACAAATCACAAATAACATAATAAATAATGTATATCAAAATTTAGAAATTACATGTTATAGATTAAAATGGCATGTATCTCAAATTATACATTACACTTTCCATGCAATAATTATAATTAAACAAATTGTACAAGGTAGACAAAAATTACAACTTTAATTCATACCTATACCAATAACAGCAAAGGGATGGTGGTGTTGAATA
>CM032662.1:3684025-3715956 GCA_019095985.1 Streblospio benedicti
TTTTAGTTAAGCTCAATGTAAGTAAGTTGTATTATTTTTTTGGTTAATAATTGCACTAAGAAATAAATAAGTATCATTATTTTTGTAATACACACAATGCCTATTGTCTGTCAGTTTGAAAGTACTTCATTCAATATTTTAGAATGCAATCCTGGGAACTCCAGAGGAGCAAGCGCGGTTTGGTTACAGTGTGGCACAAGTAGGAAAGGTAAGGCAACAAGAAACCTATAAATGACATTGTGTGCTGTTGTCACCGGGACATGGTTTAAATGGTTTAAAATACCTACAAGTTAACTAGATCTCTTGTTTTCAACCTTATACAATATTTTAGATTGGTATTTTTTTCTTCCAATATATAGTTTTATTACTTTAATTTTAATTGTTTATCGTTTGGAACTTTGCTACAATAGAACTTATTACCACTCAATTCACACTTTTTACTTCTTTCTTTTTTATTTCATTAATATATATTGTTGGATAGGTGTGGTTTTATACAACAAATAAAATATCTAAACGAGTAGAATTTCACAAATAAACAATACAGCAAGAATATAGATTAAAATTAATTAGGATTATTGACCAAAGTTTACTTCTTACCTTGGTATTTTTGTCGTGTCCAATGCCAATTACACTGCATATATTACAAATTAACCTAGTTTAAATATTAGTAGATACCAAATTATACAAATTGACCAACAAGGTCAGCATAATGAATGATCTGCGGGAAATGTGCAATAATGGCCTCTACATTGTATATTATTTTTGATAAAGTAGAAGAGTAATATTCAAAAAATAGTTATTTTGATTTTATTTTATCTTCTATCTTTGTTGTTCGAATATCAAATAAGCTAAATATCAAATTACAATTAAAACTTTTAAACATAATATATTTTGCACTCTTTATAGGTGCCTTTTCACCCTAACTACTAACTTGAGTAGTTAGTGTGAAAAGGCACCTCCTATGAAGAGTGCAAAATATATCATGTTTAAGAAGTTTTAATTGTAATTTGATATTTAGCTAATTTGATATTCGAACAACAAAGATAGAACATAAAATAAAATACAAATGAGACCACATGTTGCTCACTACATGACAAGACTCTTATATAAAAATAGTTAGTTTAGCATATGTTGATCACTTGCATATCTGTCTCTATATACCCACATACTATTGTGGGGACACTGAGCTATTTTCATCCCCATACAGCTTACAAAGTATAAAATCTGTTTGCATTTTTGTAGGACCAGTTGGTATTTGGCATGCCCCACAGTCATGGTAGAGACAGACTAGCCGGCCGAGTTGCAGTTTTCCATCTGTAATGATGTGGACTGAAAGCATGTGCATTATGCGACTATGTCTGAGTATTTTATGAAATCATATACCATACAATACCATGCACCAAAATACAAACAATTGAAAAAGGAAAGATAAGCCACATGTACTTTCTCCCACTAAGTATGTAAATTCATGAATGATTAGAATGGGAGATTTTTTTTCAAAAAACAAACATCTCCCCACTTTTGTGGATGACAGACAAAATTAATGATATTCATTTTTAACAGCTATGAAACCGAACTGCTTTACTATTCCTCAACATGCAACAATTTTATCTTTTATTTAAACCCTGCTACTAAATCCACCTTTTTGCAATATCTGAGAAGCCCTATATTTTTTGAATAATTTTACTTGTGCAAAAATTTTAGATGAAATTATTTATTTTTTTCTATCATCCAATATTACAAATGTCACTGTATTGTGTAATTGTTTGTTCTTCTGTCTAGAATCCACCCTCAGCACAACTCATTTCTAACCTAAATGCATACCTCTGGCATATTTCAACTTGATTTTAACTAAATGTGGAGCTCATTATATGGAATGATCCAATAAGAACATGAAAATCTATAAAGGAATGTAAAGGCTTTCATATAAATTTAAAAATTGTCAATAAAAAAATAATGCAGGGTAAAATGTTTTCTTCACCTTACCGGTAGCTATAAACAATTTTATTTTTAAGGGAGTTTTTGGAGATTTTTATTAACTATCTTTTTTGTACATTATTTTTTCTATCAAAAAATGCGAGTTTAAATTAATCAATAGTTTTGAGTTAATGTGTATGTAAGACAATTGCATAAGTAAGTTTTATTTTGTTTTTTAGAAAGTAAAACAATAGCTAAATAAACACCAGTAGCACTGCCTGCTATAAAACACATTTGTTGCCGCTTTGAACTTATGTTAAGTTTTCTGTGGTGGTGATTTAATATTTTAGTTCCGACCCTAGGGAACTCCAGAGGAGCCAATCAGCGGTTTGGTTATATAAACATACGCAGGTGCGCTATCGTAATCTAGACAAGCTTTGTCTCCTCCCCTGTATAAATGGGGTTGTGAGAAATTGGCATTTTTGAATGGTTTCTTGTATTGAAGATGTGCAAAACGTCTTAATTTTTCAGTTGGGATGCACTACCTTTTTAGATTTTCTTTTTGTATCCAATGTATACCTTTCAATTATTGATTTTAATTGTTATGAAAACTGACAACTTTGCTAAAAGAACATTACCACACACTGTCACTGGCATTTTGACAGTTTTATTTCATTGAGACAATAACGGTTTCTGTTATCTCCATAAAACTAAATTTTAAATAAAAAAATCCTACATGTACACAGAATCGATTGAGGTTCTTATTTTCAACATCTCGTTATAAAATATGGATTTTTATGTTTAGATTATCTTTCAAAACATGTTGGCGAGTGCATGTAGCTAGTGCTGCAAATTCAATGATCGGTTCGAGGTTACACTTTATAAAGACAATTTCTAAAAGTTCTCATATAACTAATATGACTGCTGTGAGTCATCATAAAGGGGTACAGATGATACGAAAATGAACATAAAACAAAATTTACTTGAGTTTTAGATCTATAAAACGATTCAAATATGTGTTTGATATTCGAACAACAGAGTTAGCTGTCAAATTTCTTCACAAATGACACACGCATGTTGCACTGTGATTTTCGAAAAGATTCGTATTTAAAAATATTAGTTTAGCCATGTTGATCACTTGCATAATTGTCTCTATATTCTTGCATACTATTGTGGGGATGACACTGAGGATATTTTCATCCCCATACACTATTACAAAGTATAAAAACCTGTTTGCATTTTTGTAGGACCAGTTGGTATTCGGCATGCCCCACAGTCATGGTAAAGACAGACTAAATGGCCCATTGCAGTTTTCCATCTGTAATGATGTGGACAAAGACTTATGCATTATTGCAATGACAACTATTTTTACACAATTAAAACAAGAAACATTTGTTTATGTCTGCAATAGTCATGATTGTTTTCTAAAAGAATGTCAAGCAAATGAAAACTATTACATGTTTGTAAATCAGAATTACTTTTGTCAAATACAATAAATGTTATATACATATTTTAGTTTCGAAACAAATGTTTCAATACGTTGCACTTACCCTCTGGCATTCCCACGATCACATTCTAAAAAACTAAATGAGGTACATGTACTTTCAAACTGACAGAAGAAATAATGTATCCTGTGCATTACACAAATAATGACACTTATTTCTTTGCGATCGCAAGTACGTTTTTGTGTTTGCTTCTTGACATATTCTCATAGTATCTATGCTGACAAGTATATAGAGCTGTATATTCTGACTCATAGCCTCATGAAAGTTTAATTCTTCAAAATTGTCAGATGTCTTTTTAAAACCTAATACATACACGTTTGCATCATTATTGTTTAAACCAAGTTTCTCTAGATCTGTGTGTTTTCTGTCCATGTGGTACAATGATCTAATAACAAGATATTCAACACCACAATCTCTTTGCTGCTATTGGTATAGGTATGAATTAAAGTTGTAATTTTAGTCTATCTTGTACAATTTGTTTAATTATAATTATTGCATGGAAAGTGCAATGCATAATTTGAGATACTTGCCATTTTAATCTATAACCTGTAATTTCTAAATTTTAATATACATGATTTATTATGTTATTTGTGATTTGTAATTTGTATTCAATGAAGCCGGTAATACTGTCTGCTATACAAAAAGTTGTAAAACATAAGCAACAGTTCGGAGTTGAATGTGTGAGGTAAGGAAATCAAGATCATTCCAGTACAATAACGTTGGATTATAACATATTGCAGATTCTTCTGAGGATTTGAACCAGGCTGGTGAGGTTTCTATTTATGATGATCAAGGGGAGAACATTGTGACATTGAAAGGTGAGAGACCTCATGGCAGATACGGCAGCAACATTCTTGTGAGTGCATTATGAAAAACATAAAATACATTCTTTTTATTTTTATACCATAGTTTTGAAAATCCACATTTCCTTCCAAAACAATAATTTTTTGATTGATAATATCCAACATGTTATTCCTAAAATTATTAATTACTTGGTATTCTTGACAATATCACATCTAAAGTTTTTAGTGCATTGCTGTATCTATGGTGAAGAATATTTTGAACTTGATGTTTTTTTCAAATTAATTTTAATTGAAATAAATTTTGATTTAAACGTTAGACTTTTATATACAAATAATAGAATAAATGTTTGATTTTTTTGTAAATCTATTCTATTTGAATTTGATTTAATTTCAAATAAAACAAATGAATAAAGTCAAATGTGAAGCCACATGACCGCAAAAACTAAGTATGTATAATTTCAAATATTAGTATATTTTCATTTGAAATACAAACAGTTCACTGATGTCGATGGCGATGAAGAAGATGATATCATTATCACAGCTCCACTCTGGTCTGAAACATTCCTCAACATGAGTAAGTTTTATTTTTACTTAAACCTGTGGAACATTTTTTCTGCAATATCTGAGAAGCAAGACATGTTTCATACATCATTTAACCTAACATTTATAGTCACAAACTATTTATTTTTAGATCATCTAAAATATTACATACTGTGAATATTATGTATGTTACTCATTTAAGTGAGAATAAATTGTAGCCTATTATAAATCTATAGTCCAAAATATATTTCATTTTGATTCTAACTAAATGTTTATTTTAAAATTGTTGTCTAATAAGAACATGACATTAAATAAGAGTGCAAATGTCTATCTGCCGAAAAAAATGCAGCAATAAAAATAGGATTGGGTAAAATATGTTGTCATGTATATACATGTACCTATTTTCAATTTTACTTTTAGGGGAGTCTGGGAGAGCATTTGTACACTACAGCTCAGTAGATGAGGTAATTCTATCAGTATTTACAAATTAATTAATATGTTTAAAGTTATCATCAATGTAAGTAAGTGGTATTATTTTTTGCAGTAAGTAATTGCAATAAAAATGAATAAGTATCATTATATTTGTAATACACACAATGCCTATTGTCTGTTAGTTTGAAAGTACTTCATTTAATATTTTAGGATGTGATCCTGGGAACTCCAGTGCAGCAAGCCCGGTTTGGTTACAGTGTGGCACAAGTAGGAAAGGTAAGGCAACACGAAACCTACAGATAATATTGTGTGCTGTTGTCTCCAGGATATGCTTTAGATGGTTTAATATACCTTCCAAGTTAACTAGATCACTTATGTTCAACGTTATACAATATTTTTAGATTGGTATTTTTCTGCCAAGAAATAGTTTTGTTACTTTGATTCTAAATGTTTATTGTTTGGAACTTTGCTACAATAGAATTCATTACTACACGATTCACACTTTTCATTTTGTTTGTTATTTTATTAATCAATATTGTTGGATAGGTGTGGTTTTCTAAATTAAATAAAATAGCTAAATGAGTAAAATTTCCTACATTAACAATACACCTCGACTATTGATTCATTTAATTATGATTATTGACCAAAGTTTACTTTTTACCTTTGTATTTTGTCATGTCCAACGCCAATTACACTGTTTATATTACAAGTTCACCTAGTTTAAATATTAGTAGATACCAAATTACACAAATTGACCAAAAAGGCCAGCATAATTTATAGTCTGTGGGAAATGTGCAATAATGGCCACTACATTGTTTATTATTTTAGATAAAGTAGAAGAGTACTATTGAGAAAATGGTTTGTAAAGCATATGTTGATCATTTGCATATCTGTCTCTATACACGCCTATGCTATTTATATTACAAGTCAACCTAGTGTAAATTTATTTAATTGTTTTATTTATTTATTTATTTATTTATTTACACCAGACAAGTGGTTACACTGTCCATATCTTTAAAATGGATAAAAAGATAGAATGATATAATATAATATAATATAGATTAATATAAGGATTAAAAAATATCTATTATCACAGTTAGATCACCTATTGCTAAAATTGTACAAAATATTATTCCAAATATTAGTAGATACCAAATTACACAAATTGACCAACAAGGCCAGCATAATTTATGGTCTGCGAAAAATGTGCAATAATGGCCACTACATTGTAGGTTATTTCAGATAAAGTAGAAGAGTAATATTTAAAAAATGGTTTGTATAGCATATGTCGATCACTTGCATCTCTGTCTCTATACACCCACAAACTATTGTGGGGACACTGAGCTATTTTCTGCCCCATACAGCTTACAAAGTATAAAATCTATTTGCATTTTTGTAGGACCAGTTGGTATTCGGCATGCCCCACAGTCATGGTAGAGACAGACTTGCCGGCCGAGTTGCAGTTTTCCATCTGTAATGATGTGGACTGAAAGCATATGCATTATGCAATGACAACTATTTTTACACAATTAAGCAAAGCAATGTATGATTTAGCTATTAAAATGAAAAAGAATATGTTAGAGTATTTTATGCCTTCAATATACCATACAATACCATACACCAAAATACAGAGTAAAATTATGAAAGATAGCAAGTATTGTATAAACTAATATTTTGAATGATATTACATATACGTGCAAGTATATGTAACATCAATACATGGGTTTATGTCTGCAATAGTCATGATTATTTTCTAAATGAATGTCAAGCAAATGAACAATATTACATGTTTGTAAATCTGAATTATGTTTGTCAAATACAATAAATGTTATATACATATTTTAGTTTCGAAACAAATGTTTCAATAAGTTGCACTTACCCCTCTGACATTCCCAGGATCACATTCTAACATACTAAATGAGGTAAATGTACTTTCAAACTGACAGAAGAAACAATGTATCCTGTGCATTACACAAATAATGACACTTATTTCTTTGCAATTTCAAGTACATTTTTGTGTATGGTTCTTACATATTCTCATAGTATCTATGCTGACAAGTATATAGAGCTGTACATTCTGACTCATAGCCTCATAAAAGTTTAATTCTTCAAAACTGTCATATGTTTTTTTAAACCTAATACATACACGATTGCATCATTATTGTTTAAATCAAGTCTCTCTAGATCTGTGTGTTTTCTGCCTATGTGGTAGAATGATCTAATAACAAGATATTCAACACCACAATCTCTTTGCCTTTAGTCTACCTTGTACAATTTGTTTAATTATATATATTGCATGGAAAGTGTAATGTATAATTTGAGATATATGCTATTTTAATTTATCAACTGTAATTTCTAAATTTTGATATACATGATTTATTATGTAATTTGGGATTTGTAATTTGTATTCAATGAAGTCTGTAATACTGTCTGCTATACAAAAAGTTGTGAAACATAAGCAATAGTTGGGAGTTGAATGTGTGACATAAGGAAATCAAGATCATTCCAGTAAAATAATGTTCGATTATAACATATTGCAGATTCTTCTGAGGATTTGAACCAGGCTGGTGAGGTTTCTATTTATGTTGATCAAGGGGAGAACATTGTGACATTGAAAGGTGAGAGACCTCATGGCAGAGAAGGCAGCAACATTCTTGTGAGTGCATTATGAAAAACATTAAATACATTCCTTTTGTATTTGTTATTGTTTATTTCATAGCTTGTTTTACAGACTCCTACCCTCAACAAACTTTTAAAAAGCTAAATATACAACCTATCACTTTTTTTAAATACTAGTTAGTTGGCATACATGACTTTGTCTCATCTTTAGCAGTTTGATGCATGGCTGTATCAATGGTGAATTACAATGTTGATCTTAATTTCACTCAAATTGATTGTATTGAATTAAATTTTAATTTCAACACTTTTAGATTTTAGAGTTGTATGCAAAGAAGATAAAATAAGATCTAAAGTTACTTTTGATGAATTTATTCTATTTTAACTTGATATGGTTTTTGCAAAAGCAATTGAATATCAATGTTCATTATTAGCAAAATATAGATGTGGAAGTTTACAGCTAAAAATTGAGACATGTCATGTTGATAATATTGAATTAAATTTCCCATTTGAAACATTCCTCAAAGTGAGTAAGTTTTTTAACACAAACCTGAAGAAATGGCATTCGTCAGTCACAGTAATGTCTGGGAAGCAAGACATTTTTTCATCCATCTTACATAAAATTTATCATCTCAAATATTACCTATTTGTGTCATCCTGTGTATTACATAATTTAAATATTAAGTATATAACTCATTTAAATGAGAATATAATTTAGCCTGTTGTAAACAAAATATCTAATTTTTACCTACATATTTTCAGTGTTCAAAATTTTTTTAAAATTATTTTCTAATAAGATATGAAATTATACAATATGGCAAATTTCTATTCAACAAATATTAATATATGCAGCAATGTAAGGAGGATGGAATGAAATATTTTTTTTCATGCATGTGGGTTTTGTTTTCATTTTTACTTTTAGGAACTTTGTATGAGTGATTTAAAAACTATTTAAAAACATACGTATTTCATCTTATTAATAGCTGTAAATGTACACACAGATTTCATTGGTGACACTGATTTATTTTCTGCTCTGTACAACTGATTAAAATTATTAGCTTTGTCGAATTTTTTAAATGACCATTTGGTGTTTTGTTTTGACATGCCCCATAGTCATGGTAGAGACAGACTCACCGGTCTGAATTGGAGTTTTCCATTTTCTGTGATTGTGCATGGAAAGCATAATTTATTGGCAATTATTTTTGGCACACATGACTTTGTCTCATCTTTAGCATTTTAATGCATGGCCTTATCAATTGTGAAGTACAATTTTGATCTTAATTTTACTCAAATTGATTGTTTTGAATTAAATTTTAATTTCATCACTTTTAGGTTTTAGATTTGTATGCAAAGAATAAAATAAGATCTTATGTTAATTTTGATGAATTTATACTATTTCAACTTGATGTGATGTTTGCAAAAACAATAATGTCAATGCTCATTATTAGCAACATATAGATGTGGAAGTTTATAGCTAAAATTGAGACAGGGATTTTAAAAATATTGAATTAAATCACCGTCTATGTATCTTCTATGAAAGAAATGAAATTAATTGAAAATGAAGTTAATTTTCTAATGAATTGTGGGTCTGTATAAGGAACCCCGTACTATACTGTTTTAAAAACAATAGATGAACGTAAAAATGTTAATAGTTTAAATGATCAAGAAAATGTTATACATCTTATGACAAAATGTAAATATTATGTAGCTAAATACATAGAAAATACCTGGAATATGAGAAAAGACAAACTGTAAAAGTAACAAATGTAAATATTTTTATTGCACACTAATTATATGATATGTTTTAAACTGACTTATAATCCATAATTGGCTAGGTGATATTATTGATGTATTTAGATATAATCAGAATATGTATATCACATGTCAATATAATAAATGATTATTTGACTTAACTTGACTTGAATAAAATCATAAGCATGGGCACAAAAACCGAAAAAGTATTATTTCAAATATCAGAATACATTTATTTGAAATAAGAAGAGTTCAGCGATGTAGATGGTGATGAAGAAGATGAAATCATTATCACGGCTCTATTCCCATTTGAAACATTCCTCAAAGTGAGTAAGTTTTTTTAATACAAACCTGAAGAATGGCATTCGTCAGTCACAGTAATGTCTGGGAAGCAAGACATTTTTCATCCTTCTTACATAATATTTATCATCTCAAATATTACCTATTTGTGTCATCCTGTGTATTACATAATTTAAATATTAAGTATCTAACTCATTCAAATGAGAATATAATTTAGCCTGTTGTAAACAAAATAACTTATGTTACCTAAATATTTTAAGTGTTCAAATTTTTCAAAATTATTTTGGAATTAGAATATGAAATTATACAATATGGCAAATTTCTATTCAACGAATATTAAATATGCAGCAATGTAAGGAGGATGGAATGAAATATTTTTTCATGCATGTGGCTTTGTTTTCTTTTTAACTTTTAGGAGAGTAAATGAGTAACATAAAAACTGTTTAAAACATACGTAGATCACATGCATAGCTGTGTATATATATACACATATTTCGTTCTGGGGACACTGATCTATTTTCTGCTCTGTACAGCTAGTAAAGTATTAACTTTATCAGTATTTTTGGAGGACCATTTGGTGTTTGACATGCCCCCATAGTCATGGTAGAGACAGACTCACCGACCGAGTTAAGAGTGTTCCACTTGCTGTGATGTGGCCTGAAAGCATACCCATTGGCATATTATTTTTACACATTAAAAGTATAGAATAGCAATTTTCTAAATTTGACAACCATGTAAATGAAGAGGTCTGGTCTATGGCGTCATATATCTCACATCTTGTATTGGTTGAATACCAAAATGAAGAGTAGACATTTGGTAGATAGCTAGCAGTTTATATACTAATATTTTGAAAGGTTTTCCGTTCAAGTACATTTCACATTAATACATAGGTTAATATCTGTGATAATCAATTTTATCATCTGAAACAATGTCAAATACATAAATAATATTACAAATTTGAGAATCACGACTGTTGTTTTTCATATGCAATTTACGTTACATACATCACATAATTATATACACATATTTGACTAAATTGCATAACATATTCACAAACAATTCACATAATTGCAACACTGTGGGAAATACACATAACTCTAAAACCCACAATTATACATAAACTTGCAAAATGAAACTTAATAAAACTTAAACTGAACATTTGGAAGTCTTACAAAAACGTTAAAAACATAATAATTAATTTGGATTTGAAATATATGTATGTTTGCATGGAGCCTATTTTGACAACTACCGGTAAACATTCAGTTTTGTTTTTCTGTTGACAAAATTATGTACATAGGTGCTCTTGCTGACCATTGCTACAAGATGCCAGTAATCATGTAATTTCACACTCACTTGGGCATGCAGCATCTCTTAAACTATTATATGAATTGTCTTTCAATTTTGAGCTCTATTTTCAAATATCTTTTTAAACAAATGTGAAAGATAAAAGCTGCTTCATCTGTCCTTTTCAGGTGAAGTCCGCCACTAGTGTGGTGGGTGCGTTGTGAACAACAAGGCGGTTGCATTGTGTTTTCTGTTGGTCTCTAAAAATAATCTACATTGATAAGCTTCATTACTGCTTTCATAAACTATACTCTTTGCAGAAAAGAGTCCGTCGGTAAATTGTAAACATGTTAATCCCCTACCCTTCACTAAGTAAAAATGTTTGTGAGTACATTCTCTTTCACACTGAGGCTTGAGCAAGTAACAATCAGCTATTGATCTGTTCATGTGTGAGTCATGCGCTCAGGAACCTCTATTTGCCCCGAGGGCTGCACTGTGTAGAAGTAGAAACGCAAAATGAGTTGTTCAAATAGAATCATCATCATCTACTCGTGTGGAAAGTGTGAATAACCGAGTATTTGCCACAGTCAAAGATTGCCACCACCATGTTCTATTGTGTAATTGTCAAGAGCATTTTGTGTACACAGCTGTATGGTGTACAGAGTGTACGCCATTGTGTATGATACAATGTGGTGGTGCCAAGGTTCACTGACCTGGCAGCTAACGGGCTGTCATGCTGGAACTCGTGCAAATGTGTTGTTGCATATTGCATGTGCATGCATTTATGTATTGAATCTGCTAAAACTTTGATTCTTTATCAATACAGTATCACTTCCCATTAAGACCACCTCTCTATTAAGATCACCTCTAGAATAGGACCACTTTTCACGGTCCCAAACCTTTACGAAGCTACCAAAATGAACCTCTGTATAGAGACCACCTCTCTATTGAGACCACTTGACTGGTCCCAAAGGCCGTCCTGATAGAGAGGTTCTATTGTATGTATATATATATTTTTCAACTGTGTTGGTGGTGTGTATAATGGAACTGTGCTCAATAAGGTTCGTTAGTGGGTCGCTTCCGGGTCTAACAAACAACAACAGGTACACTTCCGCTACCATGTGAATTATGAAAAAGAAAGCTTGAATACCAGACGTCTGTAAACAGAACCAAATCTCAAAAGACGGCCAAAAGTGATAATTTACTTGGCTAACTGTTCAGCACGGAGATAGCAAGATAACTTTCAATGGAACATAGCAGTTTTGGAAGGTTATGTATTATGAATGACGTGCTATTGAAATGTAAATGTAAGTGTTATATGTTGACATTCTGACTCAGTAGTCAGTAGACATGAGGTCGTTATGTAAACATTTAAACATAAACAAATAAATGGGGGAAAATTTAAAAAAAGGCCAAAAGGCGAAAAAAACACAGAAATAACGTTCGTAGAGAGTGCAGTAAAATACTTGTATTTTCAACGCGTTGCTTTGTGTCTAATGTAGAATGTAGAATGTAGAAGATAGAACAGACAGTGTACATAATATGCCGTTTATTGTGTTTGTCACCACATATTATTACATCAGCACCCTCACATACACCACACACACACACAGTCCTAACACACACAAACATTGAAAATGAACATAATATGAACAGCACACTAGCGCTGACAACCAAATTTCCACGTAAGGACTACTACAATATAAAAGCAATAATTTCCTTTTGATTCCATTTCCCCCTTGAATGTCTTGACTGCATCCATACAGCATCGTCTAGAACATTGCCGTATTTGAACCACATGACAAAAGTAAATTCATTATTATATGTGGGTTTGTAGAATTATTTGTTGCTAGCACAAAATCTTTTGCTATCAGAGATGAAGCAATTTTCTGTGTCGATCATCAAAACCAAAATATTTTAAATTTTTTACCTTACGTGAGGTTAAGAAAAAAAAACTTTAATATGATACTATAAGCTTCAGACAAAATTGTTTATGCAGTTTTAAATATCTTTACTAATACACTGTCAATAACCTATTGGTATAGTTTTATATAGCGCAAATATTGATATCAGAAACATACAAGTTTGAACAGTTTAAATCTTTCCCAGCATTCTGATGCCTGGTGACCCCTCCCTTATCCTTTCGTATATCACTTATATAATGTGGAAATTCTACAGTACACTATAGTACCAGTCTACAAGTCAGTGGAATACTGCAATATGGACAGAAAAATAACAATATAGTACACCAGTACTTAAACCAGCATATTCATTAAAACTGTACAATTTCTTATATGGATACAATAATAAACAGTATACTTCTCTAGTATGGGACATTTTTATACTCACTGAGTTACATTTGATCTGGTTGATATACAACTACTTATCACAATCATCTCTGCTACAGACGGGTGGCAATATTGAGGCTACTAACTGGTGATGTAAATTTGGACAACAGACACCTTTTTAAAAAACAAACTAACCAGTACATTTGGCAAGGATATTTGGCCCTTCTTCTGAGCAAGTTTTGCATATATTTGCATATATATTATGTGTTTCCATTGCAAATATGTTTTTTTTTAAACTAAATGATTTCAAAATAATAGTGTTTGAATTTATAACATATATCTAACATGGCAGCTAACACCAGTCTTTATTGATAATATATCTTAGCTTCAAAATTATGTCTGACACCATCTCATTGCACATCTTATTTAGTCAAACCTCTTTTAAATTAACACTGTATGTCACATTTTATGAAAATAAGTACAAACTCTTAATGATTTGTCACAGGAGAAAAAAATATGTCAAGTCTCTGATAAACACAAACAATTATATTTTATGTATGATAACAGAAAGTGGCTAGTACTTGGTATCAATAATATCATGGCGAATAATCTCATCGACTCAATATCAGTCTCGACAATTTGCAACAAACACACAGTACAACTGGGTGATATAACAACAAATAGCAATAATGTAGCTCCATAATAAATAAGTGCACCTATTGCAGGACAAACTGGTGAAAACTTAACAAAGACGGTGCGTGTGCTGAAATCCTGACCTAACAACAGAACTCTAATCTGTATGCTTTCAAATTACACCAGTACTCGTCTCAAGTACTACTTTGTCTCTGCTGCACTCCACGCCAACATCCAGGGTGTGACTGGGCCTTAACTATCCGCAACACTGTTCACGACCCGTGTCATATCATTAACACTGCTGCTCTCAACTCCATGTAGAAATAGCAGCATTCTATTTTTTTTACACCTTGTGTTCTCAGATCTTGCAGAATTACATCTTTGAAGTCATCACATCCACACAAATCTACAGAACAAAGCACGCGCTGTGGTCTGTGGAGGCGCAGCTGGTTATTGCACGAAAATCAGTCCTCAGTTCTGTCTGTGACTTTCCTTTGAGTGGCCAGACATCCCTAAACAATTACGATGGCGCGTATTCACAAACACAATCCATACACGGCCCGTGTTCACAAAGCCGTTGTCCTCTAGTGGTCACTCGTGAGCGGTCACTTCTGACCAGTCAATCACTGTCCGAAGCGCCACCCCCGAAGACAATATTCATGAATCCTCAATGGCCCATATTCACAAACAGGAATCATGGCTTTGGACCGTATTCACAAAGAGGTTCCATGTCTGGCCCATGTCTTCACAAATTCAAAATGTGACCTGTCTCACAGGCTGTCATGAATCATGTTAACAGAAGAGGTTCCATGTCTGGCCCATATTCACAAACGTGACCTGTCTCTAGCGGCCCGTCTTCACAAACCGGCGGGCGGCCGCGTCACACGTGACTGAGCGGCATCTGTTTGTTGCTGCCCGAGTACGTCGAGCTTCCCTCCTCCTACGCCCCGGCGCCCGCGAGCAGCCTGCGCCGTTGTTTCCCGCCGCGCTGTTGGGCGAGTACTTGTTGAGGCGCGGCGCCGGCTGGTACTGGGCACTGGCGCCGTTGCCATGGCAGCAGCAGCAGCGCGCGTAGAAGCGGCGCCACGAGTCGAGCGTCTTCCCGCTCCACACCCAGAAACCAGACGTGATGCCCACCACCAGCGACATCAGGTACCTGGGGCGGGGGGAATCGGGAGGCATTAAGAGCAAGTACAAGTATAACTCAAGATGAATGACAGAACTTTGAACAAATGAATATTCAACATTCTACAATGATGTGTGGTTGACAGTGTCTTTGAGAGTTTGTTGTATTAATCTTACTTGGGAATGAAGATGAAGTTCTTACTTAAGAAGAAAGGCTGAGAAATTCTTACTGAGAATGAAGACTGACGTTTGTAGTTGAGAATGAATACCGTGAACCTCTTACTTTAGAATGAAGAGAAAATAATTTCTTCAAATGAAAACTGATGTCTATGGTTTGGGAATGAAGATGTCAGAAAATATTAACTCATGTCCATTAAACCTTTATACTGTCCATGAAACATCTAGTACCTGAAATGAAGGCTGGATTAAAATGACATTTTCTATATTATCTTGAGATCTAAGACTGAGTTTTACTTGAGAATGAAGATTGATTCTTTATTGAGAATGAAATACAGAGAAAATTGATTAATAATGGATCAATTTTTTTAAGTTTTAAAAGAATGAAGTAATGAGTTCTTGTCTTGGTTTGACATTTGATATGAAGTCTTTCTAAGGTGAAGACAGATCAGCTTATAGAAGAAGACTGGGGTTTTATATAAAGGAAGAGGCAGAGAATGAAAACAGAAAAATTTAATCTTTCCTGAGGCAGGAATAGGACGGGAGCTTCTTACTTGAGCGATGGGGAAAGAATGGAAGTGGGGAGCCTGTTCAAACTGTAGAGATCTCATGTCTAAATGTAAACTCATGTCTGCGGGGGTCAGCTCAAATATTAACTCATGTCCATCAACCCTTTACTCACTGTCCACCAAACATCTAGTACCTGCCAAATATGCATGCTTAAAGTCCACATTTTCTATATTATCTACATATAATATTTTGACTTTGGGATCTTGCTGATGTTAGCAGCAACTTCTTTGAATGAAAACATAGAAAAAATTGATTGAAATGGATTTTTTTATTTAAGTTTAAAACTGGCTGTGACATATTGACGATGGGGAGGATATTTTTCTAAGGTGATAGATCAGCATACCAGTTTTTGTCATATAAAAGGTTCATTCTGACCGCAGCGAAATGAAGGGAGGAATTTAATGTGAAAATATATGGCATTTCAACTTTTAGTAAATCATGTAATGGTAGATAAGTCTTTAAAGATAACTGATAGATTGGCATGAATCATGACTAAGTCAAATTATGTTGCAATGCAAATGATTTGTTGTTCTTTTTCATCATTATTTAAAGTTAAGAAAATACTGAAGGTGTAGTTTGGAATGTCTATGGTGTACAGGAAAACCTTAATGTCAGGACCAGTGTTAGGTGGTCTCAATAGAGAGGTGGTCTCTATACAGAGGTTCATTCTGGTAGCTTTATGAAGGTTTGGGACCGTGAAAAATGTTTTTATTATAGAAGTAGACTCAATAGAGAAGTAGTCTGAATTTGAAGTTTAACTGTATCTTGTTGTATTAAATGTATGTAAGATATGTTTAGCAATAAGCCTGGTGCTCACAGATGCGGATCATGAGCTTCTCGAGCTTCTCTCTTGCTGCGGCCCTGCGCCTTGATGACGGAGCGGATCCGGAACAGGGACACGAAGCCTGCGAGGAGGAAGGACACGCCGAGCAGCAGGTAGAAGCAGAGCGGGGCCAGCACGAAGCCACGCAGCGTCAGTTGCTCTGACGCTTTACCCACCTGGTGGCGTGAGACGGATTAATATATGTAAATAAACATTTATAGATATATAACTTATTTTGAAGATGTTATTTGTAGTAAAATGTTTATTTGTTTTACTCTATCTACCAGAGTAAGAAGTGAAATGAAATCATCCCACAAAATGAGAATGGTCAGAAAATTTACAAACATAAATCAGATTTTACAACATTTGGGGTTTGTCATTTGAATTATGTTGTGTAAGTTAATTATAAAGAAAAAGTTCACGATTTATTTTATTCTCACAGCAAGAGAAATAAGAAATCCTTTACGAAATTACCTCGGGGGCTCGCCAGGATTTTCATATTTCAAAACAAAACTCAAGTTTCAAGTTTGGATGAGATGTCTGACAGACGAATGACATCAAAACTATTGAGCAGAAGTTTACTTGCTTATATGCGGGTGTGTTGAGTAACTCACTGAGCAAAAGTATTCACTGTACTTTTGCTTTTAAGGGACGGCGATACTTTGACGGACGGCACGAGCCACGCCGCCAGGTGGAAGTGGTGCGAGTACGACGCGATCGCCTCCTGACCCCACTGAAACAAAATGTAAATGTAAGTGTGGTTATTTATAGTCACAATTCACTGTTATCGTGTTCTAGCGATTTTACATATTTACACCAGGTCATTGGCAGCATCCTTGTCACACTATATCTTTCTCAACTCCTCGGGGAGCATACAGCAACACGCACAAACACGGCGGTTATCTATCTGGGGGCTTTATATATACTTATATGTATACTTTCTAAGCTAATAGATCCGCATACCAAATTTGCATTATAAGATAAAAAATGATCTAATTCTTGAGAAAATGTATGCCATTTCATTTCAACTTTTCAACTTTTAGTAAATCATGCAATCGTAGATACGTTTTTAAAGATAACTGATAGGTAGGAATAAATCATGAACAAGTCAAATTATGTTACAGTGCAAAAGATTAATGTGCTTTTTCATCATTATCGCATCAGGGGCTTGACCGCAACTACATAGATGGTGGTCAGTAGGTGATGTAGAAGATGAAAGCCATTAGATTGTGGTGGGCTAAGAGTTGTCGGTGTTGGGGGGGCGTCTACTGCTATCATGGACAATGGGCTGGTGATATTTGAAACTATGAGATGGACGTATGGTTACACAATGCACGCACACACATGCACTCATGCACACCCACTAAAAGGCGCACTCACACTCACACACCCTCACCCCCACACTCACGAACCTTGAGTCCGGCAGAGAGGAACCAGGTGAATGAGAGCACGACCCACCAGATGGACGACGCCATGGAGAAGAAGTAGGTGAGCAGGAACACCACGGTGCAGGGCGCCGGGCCCGTCGTCCGGTACCTGGGGAGATAAATGGTGGTCAGTGGTCAGTTAGTGGGCGGTCAGTGGGTGGTCAGTGAAGGAATACAATGATGCCAGGCCCATGGATCCAGTATCCCAAGTCATTTGCAAAATTCATACAGTCTATCACTACATTTATTGATTCTAGTAAACAATAGCCTCTTCTTGCCCAAGTACTCAATGTATCTCAAGAACAATTCTAGCTCATGTAGTCCCATTCCCACGAGCTGCCTCTAGTACTTAACGTATCTCATAAACAAGTCTATCTCATCACGCACCTGACGGTGTCTCCATCGCAGGCGACGGCCTCGTGTCCGAGCGCGAGGCGCACGATGTAGCCGACGCTGACGGCCGCGTAGCATGCCGAGATGAACACGATGGGGCGCTCGGGGTACGAGAAGCGGGCCGGGTCGATGGCGAAGGTGAGCAGTGTGGTGAGGGTGGATGCCAGGCACAGCGCCGACCACAGCCCCAGCCAGAACGCCGCGAACCGACGCTCGTCAGACCTGCAACGGTGGTCAGTGGGGGTCAGTGCATAGTGAGTGAGTGGTCTAAGAATGTTGTTTGAGTGGTCAATTTGTGATCGGTGTGTGGCTAATGAATGTTAGTCCTAGACATCATAAAAATTGTCTAAACATCATAGAAAAGTGAAAGCTGAAAACAAAAGGAAGCAGTTCTTCTTTTTCCTTGATTACGAAAAAAGCATGATATTTTATGGAGTTTTATCCAACTAACTTTGATTTAAATGGAAAATAAACCAAATGGATCCAAATTATTTATACTGTGGTAGATATCAAGATATCAGTCAAATGTTATTTCACTGGAAGTACATACATGATATATGGGAAAAAGTTTCAACATATTATTTTCAGAAAGTATGACATTTTGAAAGAAATAATATTTGGAATGTCTGGGAAGGAATTAGAGATATTAAATAAACATGATACAATATCTATTTATTTGTTATTCTGAGAAAAACAATATCTTATTGATAAAAATGATGACAATTACCTCTATGATATAAGTATGTAAATAAAAAAAAGAAAGAAATTTAAAGATAGAGAAATAAACTATTGACATATTTATGATAAAGTATTTGATACATTGATACAAATACAATAGAAGGACCTAAATATTATATTGGAAATAGCGAAATAAATATTTTGTAAACTTATTTTTGTAATCCAAAGCAACTAGACCAGGGCGGTCTAAATTTTTCATTAAAAAAATTTAATCTTTTTTCCTATTATTTTAAAAAATAAAACTATTTTTCTCTTAGGGGTTACCAGATTTTTATAGGGGTTATTCTTTTTATACATGTGTGTATGACTGGTTTGTTTGTGTAATTATGTATTGATACATCATTTCTTTCTATCTATCTATTTTTAAATTTTGGCATATTTTTTTCTCTATTACGATATTGATGAAATACGATGATAAAAGCTTCTCTGTGATTATACACTTTATTTGATAACATGATGAGACATATGTACATTTATATATATGAAGTAAGTATTGCAAGTATTTGTTGAAAAAATAGCATATAATTAATTTAATCTAATTCAATTATTGTATAATTTTCAAAAAAATATCCCAAATTTGTTCTTATTGTATTTTTTATATCTATTGGTAAGGTGATAAAAATATAGAAGTTCTGTATCGAGAAGAAACAGATTAAAAAAGAAAAAAGACTATCCTTGTGAACATTTACAAAAGTTTATATAGGCTATTTTCTAATGAATTCAGTAGTGATAGTAGATAAAAAATATCAGCTAATAGACTTAAGTAATTAATAAATAAGCCATGAATTATCTTAAAACGCAAAAGTGTTCGAGTTTTTCATCACTATTTTAATTATCAAAAAAATGAAAAATGAATGTTTATTTAGTTGTCAGTGAGTGGTCAGTGAGTGTTTATTAAGTGGTCAGTGTGCAGTAAGTTGGTGGTCAATTTGTGGACAGTGTGCGGTAAATGTATTGAGCGGTTAGTGAAAGTTTATTGTGTTATGTTAGTTAATGGTCGATGTGTGTATGTGCATTGGTCAATTAGTGACCAGTGAGCATGAGATAGGATGGTGCTGCTGGCTGCTGAATGATCAGTGAATGATCGGTGAATGATAATTTAGAGGTCAGTGGTCTGCGGTCAGATCCTACTCAGTGCTACTACTCACGTGAAGTAGGGGGAGTGGCAGTTCATGGCGCAGTTGGGGACGCCGCCGGTGGTGACGGCCCCGTACAGGGCGTGCGTGGTGTTGAGGACGGGCACGTGGTTACAGCGGCACTCACACCCGCCCACCGCCGGGCCGCCCGGACGCGGGGAGGGAGCAACGTCTGTGGGGAGGAGGGATAGAAGGATTTGTTAAGAACAGGCAGCTCTATACTCCCAGAAGTCAACGTCTAACGCTTTGTAGGGGTCAATCAATTACATATGTTGTATCACAATGGACAGGCAGGTTAACTTAGAGTGCAACGCATGATTCCATCACATCCCTACAACACTACTCTCAGAGAGATGAGACTGTAGTGTGCATTCATTATATATTTGGACGTTAGAGAAGTCCTCTAATAGGACGCATTATTGAATCTAACTACAATTGCCTTCATCACAACCCCCAAGTTTGATTGGTTTTCCATTCTCCACGACAGCCATGAGCACTATAACCATCGAGATCCCCCCTTCCCTCCCCCTGACCTACCTGTGCGGCTAGGCGGGGTGGTGGAGGCGGGCGGCGGGGTGGTGACGTACCTGTGCGTGGTGGCGGGGTGGTGGTAGCTTTGGGCCGACCTTCCTGTGTGCGGTTGAAGTCCATACACAGCTGGTCCTTGTCGCCGTAGCGCGGAAGCTCGTCACACTTCATGCGCTCCGGCCACGCGAACCCGTACTGAAAACACACGTGTGGACACTTATCTACTACCCTCAGTCAATGTGCTACCTTCATTCAATTCTACTCTTATTTAATCATCTACGATCATTCAATGTGTTACCCTCCACACACGGCTCAAGTCGCAGTTTGCCATGCCAAATCTTTTCCATTTTTGAAATAAAATATGTTTAAACCCTCATTCAATGCTACCCTAATTAATGCTCTACCCTCACTCAATAAAAATTCACCCTCGACTTTTAAATGCCCCCCCCCCCCAAAAAAAAAAACAACAACAACAGAAAAATAAAGATGCGTTGTATTTTTTCCAGTCCCCCTCTTGCCCTAATTTTTTTAAACCCCTAAAGTCTGGTAGAACAAAACATGTACTCTGTAAGCCAACCATGTCAGAGATGTACATATTGGTCATTCAATTGCTCTGGCACGCACCTGTCGCATGAGCGGGGCGCACCCGGCCTGCGCGCGCTCGCACACGGCGCGGCACGCGGGCAGCGGCTTGTGGTACGACGCCATGCACAGCGGCGTGTACATGGAGCACAGGAAGAACTTGAGGTCCGGCGAGCACTGGATCTCCACCAGCGGCCAGAACTGGTGCACCTGCGAGCAGAGGGGGCATATCCATGTAGACATGTTATAAGTAATCAACAGTTACTGCTTGGTAAAGATTGATCCGGAAAAAGTGCACCTGGGAGTAGAGGAGGACAGTGTTAGTAGTGAAAGGGAATGGTCATGTAACAGTCACTGTTTGAATGCTGATTCTAGAGAACTGGCGCTCCTGGAAGCACAGGGAGACGTGATCATCAACAATTACTGCGTAATAAGGAGTGATCCGGAAATGGTGCACCTGCTACTGGAAAGGGTAAGATCATGGATCTCCACCAGAACTGGTGCACCTGAGAGAGCAAAGGGGAGAGTGTCAGGTGAAAGTTACTGGTCAGTGGAAAGTACACGTTCATTTTAACCAACAGTGCTGCTTGACGATTGATTCTGGAGCATCAGCTGGAGCTGCAAAATTAAGAAAACATAGTCGTAATGGTCAGAGTTAATGTTGATGGTGTGTGGAGGCCATGCCGACAAAGGACAAATTGATTCTACTTTTCTTAGTCTCCACCAGAAGGCAGATGTGAGAGCAGCTGCCAGTAGAGGGAGACAGTGTCATGTAGACGTTTATGCCACCAGACTTTGTGCACCTGCAGGGAGGAGCAAGATGTCACTTTGATTAGAGCCCAGATTAAATGCTTTGTATGTAGGTTTGTGCAGATTTTAACCATTCCATATCCTTGGATCATGTCCCAATCAATGTAATGTTAGTTCTGTTTGGGTGAAGGAAAGGAGTTCTTACTAGTTTTTCGTAAAAAAGAGTTTAGATTGAGAAAACGTATACATCACCTTTTAATATTCTATTACAGTGGCTGTTATTTTAAATGTGAACACAAATATCGGTTGTCTCACACTATCACCAATATTACTGCCAAATCACCACCCAATGTGTTGCCAAGTTAAAGAAGAAACCACCATGATTAAGACGATACATGGACCTGTCGTGTGAGGACACCGGGAAGGTGACACCCTACACGGGATAATCTCTGTAATCCCCACTTCGTCACCCTCAGACCAGTTTAGCGCTGAACTGTGATGTAATGTGATATGCGACCCGGAGCATGTGCAACCTGCCAGCAACTAGTATGGGACAACTAGTATGGGACAGCCCGGGTCTCACAGCCACGAATGTCCAAACCTGAATGTCTTATGTCATGGTACAGTAGAACCTCCAATTAAGACCACCTCTCTATTGAGACCACCTCTATAATAAGACCACTTTTCACGGTCCCAAACCTTCATAAAGCTACCAAAAAGAACATCTGTATAGAGACCACCTCTCTACTGAGACCACCTAAAACTGGTACATCAGGTGCTCCTAATAGAGAGGTTCTACTGTATATGAGGAATCCGTTATAAACATATGTCTTGTCTGTAGTGAGAGGATCTTTCAATGAGCAAATGCTACAATACAATGGCTGGTTCGCATTCAACACACGGGGCTGTCTGACAGACACTTTCTAAAGTAGCATCTGTCATTTATGTAAGAACGCTTGCCTCAAGGAGCGGAGCGTTATGTAAGACGGCGGGGCGTGCGGGGCAAAGATCTACTGTGACTCCAGGCACTGCCAATGTTAGATGGACATTGATGGGACACCCCTTGGCAATGGTTCAAATCAGTACTTGTTTGTGTCACTTGAAGAGGTTCTGTCCCAGTAAGGGGGGAAGAGGGCATTGTAGGTGTGTAAAGAGGCAGAGGCTAACCTGTGGCCGACTACTGGAGAAAAAATAGCATTGTTGATGACCCATTCTATTGGCCAGCCCGTGTTCCTAATACGGAGTGTGCTATTGAACGAAATCAAGACCAAGAATCCATGCAGTGTAGGAACAAGCCAAAGGGAGTTCAACTGCTGCCAAGTCATACTACCCGACACACTATGGCATTCCTATACACTCTAGCAAGCAGCCTGCTTGGACTGTGCCGGCTTACTGCCGCGTGGCTGCCTCCCGAGCCCTGTGAGACGGAGGCGGAGAGGAACTCGGGCGATGTAAGGAATCTGCTACACAAAACACGCGAGCCGCGGGGCGTGACACGCCGTGACAGGCCGGGCCGGGAGGGGCAGGGAGCCGCGACACCAGGACACCGCGATACGGGGACTGTCCTCATAGTAATACTCCTCAACATATATAGTAGAACGATACTCATAATAATACTCCCCTTTAGTAGCACCTCCATACAGACCACCTCCCTACTGAGATCACTTGCACCCACGGATGGTACAAGTTTTGCTACAAATGTCAGCATGACCTACTGCAAGAATGTAACTTTTCATGGGAAAGGTTGACTTTTTAGACCTCATTAGACTACAACATGATGACTGAGAATGAATACAATTCCCACGACAAGATATACTGTGCGCACTTTTTAAGAATATCACTACTTGCTGGTGTTGCAGAGAGAGTCTGGTCCATTGGTACATACAGGTACATCTAAATATCTAGCTCAATAGAAATAAGTTTATCCCTGAGCACGCTGGTGCCACCTGGCGGCGGAAACACGCACCACCTGACCACGTGACGGCGCATGCGCACTGGGGCGGAAACTGCGCAGTGATGCGTGACGCAGACGGCGTGTGTGTGGGGGGGGGCGGCGGTTGCTAAGGAGACGCTTGATTGCGCGATTGTTGAGTCGAAGGACAACAGCTGTGAAGCGTAGGTTTTGCCGACTTCGCTTTTGTATACATCTTCTTTTTTCTCCACACACATGCATGAGGAGAGGATGATTTGTGAGTGAGGAGGGAGAAAACAGCTGGTTTTAAAACCACTGTTGCTGGGAAACACAATGATGTTACTTATCAAACAGAAGAGAACAGCGAATATAGGGCTATTATCGCATCACGACAAGCTGATTCTATTTGTCCTTACGGCAAGAACGTTCACAATTTAGTAGCAATTGTCCATGCCAAGTCAAAGTGAAATCAGATTTTAATGACACAAACTGGGGCATGAATCTGTAGAACATGTTCAACGTGAAAATTAGAGTGTAGTAACTGAGGCACGAATCTATAGCAATGCTCTTGGCACGTCAATACCGGCCCTGTGTAGCCTGTGCGCTTGGTACAAAGCCATGATTCACACCGCAGTGTGCAGTCAGCATGCTGAATGGCTGCTAATTGCCCCGTGCATTATTAACCCCCACTGGAAGCGTGTGAACAGAAGGGAGACTGTGGCAGTATCGACGTGTGTCCGTGAAGAGCCTCTCGTCACAGCTGGTGCTGAAGGCGTCAGGGGCTCCACAGTCCCCCCATACTCACCCAAACGGTCCCTATACTCAACAGCACGATCAGTGTGCTGAAAAGTCACACTCCATGGTGTGGTGGGGGACTTAAAAACAAAGTTTATATTCTTTCATGTTTCATGAATATCTTTGCTGCATTTGTCACATTTGTTTGTAACTACATATATTAGTCTACTGTATATGATATTTTTGGATTCGCCACCAGTTTCAATACTACCACCTAAATACAGGAGGAAATGCTGCGGCTCCCGCTAATATAGTAACACACAGACAGACAAAACAAACACCTTCACTTTCGCTCACAGATCTCTAGAGCTGGAGTGCTGTAACCTGAATACAGGAGTCAATGTTGTGGTTTTGCTTCTTTAATATCGGTGGTAGTGAACCCCCAAAATAACCAGAGCAGGCATTTTACATATATATAAGGTATGTTGGAATTTGGTGTCTATGTCTATATAATCTATGCTAACACCATCACAGCACTTTTGGGTTACAAGCATTAAATACCACACTCGCGCCCCCCGGCCCAAGCCCCGTGTAACACCACACCGTGGCTACAGGGAAAGGGAGCGAGCATATAAGAAGCTTGGCGGACATCCTACCCCGACACAGGCTTCGTAAGAGGATTGAACGGGCAGCAATTACTTAATGGGCCATTATAGGGTTTGTGTTCAAGATGGCCCCGTCTGTGCCAATAGGAACCCATGGGTTGGACAGATTATATCTGACAGAGGCAGTGGTCATTGATGGTGTTACTTGGCTGCTGGTCTGGGTATTGAAACCGGAGTGATGATAGAATAGGATTTCAGATCTAATATCATCAATTACAACATATATGATATATCACAATGAGTAATATTAGAATGTGTTATATAAGTGAACACTTTCACTATCGAGCACCAAACCTAAATTCAGTACATTTGATATGTGACATTCGTGTTGACACAGCATGCTGGAAGATTACATAATGGCTCATATAACATAACATAACTAGAAACGCACTCATTGGAGTACAAAATTAGCCCCAGCACCTTTGAACGTTTGATAGTTTTTTTGTTGTTTTTTTTTGTATTACATTATAAGCATGATGTACAGGCCCGTAACCAGAGCCAAAAAGCGAGGAGGCGAATTTTTTATTTTATAAGCGGGGGTTGGGTTGGGGGTGCGGGTGGGGGGTTGTCTTCACAAATCGTATATAATATATAGAAGTATTTCATTATATCATATGATATACTAGTATATTTTAACCAAATCGCTCACCAGTCAGTATTAGACATAATAAACTTGTAAAATAGTTTAGCAAAAAAGCGAGGAGGCGAAGTCTAAAAGTGAGGAGGCAGAGGAGCAGGCATCCAAAAAAGCGAGGAGGCAGTCGCCTCCTCTGACTCAGCCTAGTTACGGGCCTGAGTCAGGAACACTACATAGGAAGCGTATGATATAAACACACATAAAGCGTAAATATTTTATTATACCAACATTCTCTCCTCTTAATAATAGTAATAGTTTGCCATTCTCTACTGTTTATATTTGTGAAACTTATGACGTTTCGCCATGGTGTACTGCATGGCTTTTTCAGATGTTGTTTTGTGAGTATCACAACGAGGCTGGAGTAGCTGGAGCACAACAACATCTGAAGAAGCCATGTAGTACACCATGGCGAAACGTCATCACTTATGACATAAGTTTCACAAATATAAACAGTAGAGAATGGTAAACTATTACTACTGGTATTATTATGAATCTACCTACTGTCACTAACCTACATTCGATCATTCTCTCCTCTGTTGTCGTCGCCGTTTGATAATTGTTACTTTACTTAAGGGCATTATTTCACATTTAAAATAATAAACATTGATCGGCATGGATTGTTTATTTGATTCATGACGTTCGCAAGAGTTTACGTTAAACGTGCTGTATCTGGCGTCTGGCGTAATTACTATCAAATGGATAAACGTTTGACACATTTTACGTCATTCTGTAGATTTACTCACTGACGCTCGACGTACCATGACGTACACTTCAACTTTAACAAATAAACAGTCAAAAACAGTATCAATATCATAACATAACCATAGGCTGTATAAACACCAAAAATGACTGGGTCCATCTAGGGTTCATTCTTAGGGGGATCTGAAAGTTTTGGGTCATAACACTCCTTAGTTTTCTTCAAATCGTCGGGCATAGGTTAACGCAAATCGAAAAACTGATAGTCCCTGTCCCAGCTAAAGCTGGTGCTGGGACTAAATAACCAACAATTTCCAAATCCCTTTATCACAGGCCGACTTGCTGCCACTGCATTCTGACGAACCAAGGCAGCATTCTTCCTGGAGAGCCAGACTGCTCCCTTTGAATTTTCCTACAACCCCTTCTAATGGATATTCTGTCGCCATTGTGTCCATACATTCGTGCATTCTCAAGTGGAACTATGCCCTTATTATGAAGCTGGTGGACTTAAAGTTTATTACAAAACTAACTTAAAGAGTAGGAAAGTTGAAAAATGATAAGCGTCTATGTGGGCACGGGACCCGTGGCTTTCCTCCATACCCCCCGCCCGCGTGCGAACAAACAGCTCCACACAGCGCTGCCACTGTCAGCTCTCGAGGCCCCCAACGTAATAATCGTGTTGATCAACACAAAACATGGCGTATTGAAGCCGCTTCCTTCACCGCCAGTTCTACAGGCGGCTGGCACGAAACGGACACTTTTCCAGTGTAAACACGGTCAGCACTGTACGCCCAAAGGTCAAGTCGTAAGTGAGGTTTGAACCAATGCCCCCTATGTAACGTGACCACCTGTGCACGCCACACACACCCCCAGCGGCCATCACCCAAAGTGGCCGTCGCTCTGGACGCCGCCGCCGCCGCCGCCTGCAACCATTGATTCCGCCTGAATGGAGAAGGAGGCAAAAAAGTGGAGAATTCCTTTTCACTGGCGGCGGTGTGTGTATAAAGTAGGCGATGTTGACACATTAGGACCCTAATATGGGAGCCGCTAACACAGGCCACGCAGAGGTGGCGACTGGGTTATGGTGGTCCGCTACACGTGCTGTTTGGTGCTGGTTAGAGGTCTATTGAATCAAATACTTATGTGTACAGGTTACTTAATTCAGAGTTTTAAATGGTAAACTGCGTGTGGTCTCATATCAAACATATGTTGTTTTTTTCTTTCTATGCAATATTCAATCAATAATCCTAAATATTATAAAGTCTTTTTCATTTTGAAACTAGTTTCAAGCCAACAGGCTCATTTTCAATATGATATCAATATGTCTATGTAGTCTAATTCATTCAGTGAACCCGTGTGTATAGTCACATCACCTGTTTTCATTGTTAAATAACACACTAGACTGGGGCGGGGTAACCTACTTCCCACCGCCACCTCCCCAAACACACGTTTACACACAAGCTCAAGAAAAGTCAAAGTATTTGCTGTTATTCTGCATTAGGGACATTACAATGGATGCTGGATGTGGCAGTTGGTGGCGTATCACTATAATCATATGTAATGCATAAACAGCACAATATATGGCCAGGAACCCACCTCCCCCTTTGCCCGGCCTCACTGTAGCCTCTCCACCTGTCAGCTGTCAGCTCGAGAGGACGCTACCTTCTATGTCTGACGTTTACTCGGGCTTTAAACTTAATATTGACACGACTCGGTCTGTATAGTAAGTTGTCATCAAGTAGCAGAGGGAAGATTGATGGTGGCGGGCTGTGTGTGTTTGTGCTATATACGGTGCAACCTGTGTAAACGTCATACGTATAGTGTGTACCTAGACGTCAAACGTTAATCACGTATGACGTAGGTTAATTCCCAATTGCGCAGAAAAGTTGCGCACTTTCGTTATATTTTATAAACATTTGAGACACAAAAAGTCCATGGGTACTTCCGGTATATGTTATAAGCCCATTTAAAAATCGCATTTAATGCTATATCATTCAAAGTGTGTATTCTACACAACATTGATGGCTGTTACACTGATAGGCGTTGGAAAATTAAGTAAGTACATCTATTTAGCGCGTGCATTCTGTTAGATTTGTAGTTGAATGAGAACATTGTGTTAATTTAATTTAGTCATCTATAGAGGGCGTTATTGTTTCTTTGTTTAAAAATGCATTATTAGTATGTAGAATACTTATGTAGGAAGAGACAAAGACTGTTGTGTATTTAGTATGTAGAAAATTCTGTGACCTCATTTCAAAATCACAGGTAGTGGTCATGTGACCAGTGGTCAGTTAAAACAGGAGATTCAAATGTACATATGATAAAGAAGAGATAGGAGATGGGAGTATCAGGATAGAATCAATACAATCACAAATAAAGGAATAACTATTGTCTTTCCGCTTAGGATGCCACAGTATTTGTAAGTGTTTTGATATTTATTTGTGAGATTTATTATTATTATTAATGAGAGTTCTTGTGTATATTACATTTATGCGTTAATAGCTGGTTTAAATGTATATCAAATATGTTTCATATCATGTGCTTTCCTTCTTAGTGTTGTATTCAAATTAGTGTATTTCAAATTGTGTATTGAATGTAAAGGTAAAAGTTTCATGCCATGTATTTATAAAAGATCCTTAGTTAAGTATATTATAAGTAGCATTAGTCATTAAGGGAAATTGTTTATTTTTAATTTTTTAGATCACCAATTGGATAAGAATAATTGACTTAGAAGATTGCGTTGATAGACTGTAGACAAAGTATAAATAAAAAAAAAAAAAAACAACACTTTGTTATGCCTGATGGTGGGGAGACAACAGTGATAAATACTAGCGCCAAAGTGATAATTATTGCTGAATCAAACAGAAGTGAGAGTGAAAGTGAGAAGTAATACAGTGAATACAAAGAATAAAGTGAGATGGCAGGAGAAGAGGATATAAAGGCTCTTAAGGTGCAAAGGGCCAAGCTCAAGTCAGCCATAACTAGACAGTGTGGAAAAATTAGAAGTTTAATATCAGATAAGAACAAAGAAGAAGTGACGAGAGTAATTGCAGAAATAAAGCAAAAATTTAATGAATTGGAAGAGGTCCATGACAAGATCCATCAAAAGCTTGAAGATGTTGAAGCCATAGAAGAGAGTGATGCGTACCTGGAGGAACTGAGGGAAAAGAAAGATGAAGCTTGTGAGAGAGCTGACAGTCTGGCATCATCTTCAAGCAATGCCAGTAGCGTTTCAACCACATCCATAGATGAGTCTTCCAGAGCCCTTGTGGAGGCATTGACCATGCCCAAAGTGGAGTTAGCAGCGTATGATGGGGACCCTATGCTATACCATAGTTTCATGACCATGTTCGATAACATAGTGGACAAAAGAACGAGGGATGATTCTGCAAAGCTGGCTCAACTAATCCAATACACCAAGGGTGCAGTGAAGGAAACGATCCAACCATATGTTTTGCTAGGCGGTACGGAAGGGTACCAACTTGCTAGGAAGGTACTGAAAGAAAAATATGGCAACGAGCTCTTGATATCAGAGAGGCTGCTATCATCTCTCCGGGGCGGAGGAGCAGTGAGGACTTCTGCTGACCTCGAATCACTTTACAATGAGCTAAATAAATGCCAGATGATGTTGCTGCAAATGAACGAGGTAGAGGAGCTTCGCTCACAGCATCTCATTGCCTCAATCATCGATAGGCTGCAACCTTTCAGGAAGACGAAGTGGCGTAAGATTGCGATGGACACGAGAAGAGAAAAGGGCCGATATCCCACGTTTTGAAAATCTCGTGGAGTTCATCCAACATTAATGCATGGCCTAAAATAGGCCTAAAACACACGTTCTTCAAACCCTCGTATCTATCAAAGTGTTTGCAACATGCATCGTACAAGACCACGTGATGAATCAAAATCGCCTACTCTATTCATTAGCCATCACCTTATTACGATATAAACCACTTTTTATCGCAAATAATATATTTTTTTCAAAGAAGACATACTTAGAGATGAAATACCAGTTTTTGGTACTCAACTTTGACCACTAAATCTAATTATTTGTCGTCAGAAACCCCCATCGGCTTTGATGTCAAAAGAATGGCCATCCATTTTCCTGTCTGTTTGTAAACATCTCATTAGCATGCGGTGAACCCTGACCTCACAAAAATAATTTATTCCTTCATTATATTTCGTGTATTTACGACCATTTCCGAGGCTGTAGCCTCTGCCAACAGCGTTTAACAAGCATAGCAGCATTGCAAAACACGCATGCTGTGGCAAGGCTACTGTTTCAGCCAATCAGAAGTCTTTCCGATGACAAAATGACACCCATTTCATGTAAGTAAGCGGAAAGGAGCATGGACTGAAAATATTTCTCTGTAAAATGTCGATTTTAACTATAATGATGAAATGGAAGCATTTATTAAGTCCACCAGTGTTTGGCGGATACGATATAGAATACACCGGTAAAGTTTCTGGAATGTTCGATTAGTCTACATGTAGCAATAGCGGGAGATGAGTCATCAAGTACACCAGCACTCGACAATATAGACACGCCGGCAAAGCAACAGGACTGAAATCGCTCATTTTGTGAATGAAACGTATGTCCAATATTGATATTAACCATTTTACCGCATGTAGAATGCTCTTCTGCAAAGAATGGTAGGTTACATGTCACAAAACACCTTGCTGTCATACCATAACATGGGATCACCTCGGCCTGTCAAATGTCAATGTTTTGAAGCGAGAGATGAAACTTCGGTTGGCTTCTATGGCCATTTCTTTAAAAATGCAACATATTATGAGCTCTAAGTGTGAAAATAAGAATCTGCATCGCATGTCATGTCTCCTGTGTAAGTATTATAATATTTGAACTCTTCAGTATACCTGTAGAATTCGCAGTATCTACGACAATAAAATCTTAAAATCAATGACATTGTGTGATGTGAATGTACGTCATACGTCCAAAATACGGCGAC
>CM032662.1:3716056-3770722 GCA_019095985.1 Streblospio benedicti
TCTATTGAATCAAATACTTATGTGTACAGGTTACTTAATTCAGAGTTTAAATGGTAAACTGCGTGTGGTCTCATATCAAAACATATATTTTTTTTTCTTTCTATGCAATATTCAATCAATAATCCTAAATATTATAAAGTCTTTTCATTTTGAAACTAGTTTCAAACCAACAGGTTCATTTTTCAATATGATATCAATATGTCTATGTAGTCTAATTCATTCAGTGAACCCGTGTGTATAGTCACATCACCTTCTTTTCATTGTTAAATAACACACTAGACTGGGGTTGGGTAACTACTCCCACCTCCACCCCCAAACACACGTTTACACACAAGCTCAAGAAAACTAAAATATTTGCATTATGTTAGTTTCAGACCTTTACAATGGATGCTGGATGTGGCAGTTGGTGACATATCACTATAATTATATTTAATGCATAAACAGCACAATATATGGCCAGGAACCCACCTCCCCCTTTGCCCGGCCTCACTGTAGCCTCTCCACCTGTCAGCTGTCAGCTCGAGAGGACGCTACCTTCTATGTCTGACGTTTACTCGGGCTTTAAACTTAATATTGACACGACTCGGTCTGTATAGTAAGTTGTCATCAAGTAGCAGAGGGAAGATTGATGGTGGCGGGCTGTGTGTGTTTGTGCTATATACGGTGCAACCTGTGTAAACGTCATACGTATAGTGTGTACCTAGACGTCAAACGTTAATCACGTATGACGTAGGTTAAAAACATCATATACACATACATAAAGTGTTACGGTGCAACCTGTTTTATATCCTTATTTTTCTTCTTTTGTTTATTCCAACAAAACAAATTTACTAAAAACAAATATATATTTGTTTTTAGTTAATGTTTTGGTTATTTGGAATCCATTTGATATATACCAGTTAACAACAATATTGAATACGGTACAACCTGTGTTTTTGTGATACACTGCAACCTCTAATGCAAGGCAGCTTTCAGAAGTGAACACCTCTATAAAGAGACCCTTATTTGCAATCCCAAAGCTACTTTTGACACGACCTACACGCACAGTCATAAAGAAATTACCTCTTCATTTAGGGAACATAAAACTGCTGTGTAGGTTACTCATAAATAAGATTTTTTTTAACTTGACCCCTAGTGAAAAGTGCAGGGGTAGTTGTCATAATAAAGGGGTTATACTATCTGGCCAAGTCAGCTAATCAAGGCAATGTACCATACAAACCTGAACTGTTTTTTTTAAAAATACTTTCCCCACCCACAAAGCACATTTCCCTGCCCACCACAGCTCCCCTGCTGAGGGAACATAAAACCAACTATGCGTATACTCATATATAAAAGTTATTTTCATCTTGAAACCTAATGGAGGGGTTATAATCAAGGGGTTATACTATCTGTCCACGTATGTTTGTCCAATGCAATGTACCATATAAACCTAACGTGTATTTCTACAGTGCATTCCCCACCCACAAAGCACATTTCTCTTTACCATATAAAACTAAACTGTCTTTTTACAATGCACTCCCCACCCGCAAAGCACGTTTCTCTGCCCCCCCCCCCCCCTCCCCGCCTCGCTGCTGTAGCAGGCCGTAGCGAGTGACCAGACCTTCCCCAGACCTCCGCCGCCGCCTTGAAGTCGGCTCGGGTGTCCGCGTGTTGCTGGAAGCCGACCCGCCAGACGCCAGCAATGCGTAATGCTCATACGTCTTTACGTCCTACGTAATGTACACAGCAGGCGCAATGCGTTATGCTCGGGTTCGGCTGTGTCGACTCCAAGTTCGTGTTTTAGCGCGTGTTTACATTGGATTTTCTATTGTTTCTGCACTTTTCTCGGGGATGTTTGTATTTTGGGCACGTTCAGTAACCTATTTTCAATCGCAGAGCCAAGATTCAATATTTTAATGTAGAGTTCTTGAAATTTTGAGACTAATTTTTTCAAAATGTCCAGTTGACTCATTTTTTCATGAACGTCACTAAAAAACAATAGTGGGTCCTCCATGATTCAACTCAGTTTTTTACTGCGTGCTTGAAATATCTCAGTGCCTTTTAAAAAGAAATTGGTAAAGACAATTAAATAATTGAATCATGCTATAATTGACACGTCACTATTGAAAATGTAATAATGAGAAATAAAAACTTTAAGGTCTTTTGAAAGACTACATGATCTCATGACCTTTTTTGCTGCAATCATCAAATAACTTATTGCCCGAGGAATGTAAATCAAGAACAAAGTCTTGGGGTGATAGAGCCTTTAAAAAGCAGCACCTAAATTTTAGAATAGAAACTTCTCTGTCCATGTCCATTTTAAAATCCCTGTAGGTAGCCACGAACATTTATTGGAATTTGCGCTATGAAATATTACTGCATTGTACCAGTGTTGGAAATATCTGTCCGCCCCTCCACCCGGGGCAAGTAACTTTTAGAGTTGCTTGCCCTGATGACAGACAACTTTCTGCTATTAATTTTTAACATTGAAATTAGTATTGTGTTTAAAACCAACTTTACTTATTGACTTTAATGCACTTGTATCAATTAATTTTTATGTTTTGTTGAATTAATATCAACATTGCAGATGTGATATATTGCATATGAAAAGCCACAAATTACACCCAAAACCATACTATTTCAAATTGTTTGTCAAGACGATGCCCTCTCACCCTTTTTGCATAATATTGTCAGGGCAAGTAACTTTCATACAGGGCAAGTAACTTTTTTTACTACTTGACCTGATGTCTGACAACTTTCCCCGTGAATTTTCAACCCTTTGTACTTTTATCGTTTCTGCACCACATGCCTACTACATCCAGACAGAATCAAACCCATGGCCTTCCGGTTTGCTTTTCGTTTTGCCACACACTCATCGGTTTGTTTGGCATTGGTATATTTGTTTGATTGTGTTTTGTTTAAATGAAGCAAACAATCATACGTGACTACAACACGTTACGCGGAGTAACAACTCAACAACCCACATGTCCACGGGACCAGGATTGTGGTTTGGGGGGACTTGGTATTTCTAGACATTCAAATCACTGTCAATGTGGGACTGAAGTTAAATGTCACCATTTTCTTTCTCTGTATACATTAAAGGAATGGCTTGCAAAATCACCATGAAATATTAATAAAGTAGAATATTTCAAACATTATGGGTTTACAATGTATATTGAACTAATGAATTATGGATCAGGGCCAAATGTGGACATTGTGAATCGGTATTTCTAGACATTCAAATCATTGTAAATAAATTAAGTTAAATGTCACAATCTTCTTTCCCTTTATACATTAAAGGAATTGATTGCAAGATTACCATGAAATATTCATAAAATAGGATAATTCAAACATTACAAATGTATATTGAAGTCATGAATTGTGAATCGGAGCCAAATGCCTGTAAATGTGGACATTGTGACTTTGAGCTGTGGGGTATAAAGGGCTCATTGTGCGAGAGTGATCAATATGAAGAATCGATTCCACAAGAATGTAGCACCTAAATACGGCTACTTTTATGTGTTTACAATCTCTGTGTCAAATGGTTTCATTAGGAACAGGAGACACGCCTTGTTAGTGTAGAATCGGCTGCTTCTTCCATAGCGCTAACGGCGTTCGGCTTCTAAAGGCTGGAAACTTGTTAGAAATGTGTAAGGAAAAAAATACAGTAGAACCTCTATATTAAGACCACTTGTGGGACCAACTTAAAGTGGTCTTTATATGGAGGTTCTTATTGGAATCATTTTGAAGGGTTGGGACCCCGAAAAGTGGCCTTATTATAGAGATGGTCACATTATACAAGTGGAGGTTCTACAGTATATAAATGCAATGGTGTAGAAGGAACCTAATGATTTATACAGGGCACCCACCTCGAGCCCGGCCTCCTCCTGCGTGTCGTGGTTGAACTGGTTGGGCATGTACGTGAAGTTGTAGCCGATGCCGCGGCACATGGGGATGGTGATCTCCTCGCAGCGCCGGCCCGGCTCGCCCGCCCCGCGGCACCCCGGCGGGGCCAGCAGCAGGAGCCCAGCCGCGAGCAACGCCAGGCACGCGGCACGCATGACGTTAGGTCGGAGACGTATGCACGTCTGACAATGACGTAGGTAATGTGTTTTGCTCTGAACGGTCAACGTTCGTTGAAACGTTTAACGTTGATGTAGTATCCAGCAAATGGTATCGGGGATGTTATTCTACACTAATAGATTTGAATATATCCACGTAGTTGTATTGTTTCTAGACACCAATTTTGATTATGCTAATTCTGTCCACCTATTCCATCTGTAATTCACGTCGCATTTGAATGCATTAAGCTCCTGATTTTAAATCACCGTTTATCCATTGAAAAGATCGTTTAGACTCCACCAGTAAACAGCCAAAACACTGTCAATATTATCCTGTATTCACTGACGATGGTCAACACAGCGGTCACTATTGAAATGTAAACAGCGACCCTCCAAGTCTCCGCCCCGCTCGGGAGTCCTCGGCTGTTTCCGTGAGGGGTCGGGTGGCTCCCGTCAAACCGTGTGCAGAAAGTCGCTTGTGTGTTTGACAGCGGCTTCTTCAGCAAATTTGACGACAGCGAAGGAATGTGTTTGAATAAACTCAACACTTGTGCGGGGTTTGCCACTATTTAAGGCGAGTTGAAGCTGTGGTTTGGTCTCGGTGTTTGCAGATCTTTTGTCGTTTCAACCTGCAAATAGACACGGATAAACAGTTTTAGAATAATTACGTATTTACCTTTGTGAACTAGCTAAATGTGCCATTCAAATGTTAGCGAACAGAAATTTTAGAGTACTGAAACCGGCACTGAAATATAGTCTGTTTTTTATTTGGATGAGGTTAGAATTCATTGGGTGTCAACACATTCTGGCCTATCGGTACATTTTAATGGCAAGAAATAAATAAAACCCTAAATCAAACAAAACGCATTCCCAATTGCACCCGAACATAAACGAAACGCAAAGAAAAATAAAACAAACTCGTAAATTCACAAAGACAAACTCTGGTCGCTAAACAAACGAAATTTCAATCATTGCCAAGCGAACATGAAACTTTAGACAACATTCTGTTTTCAAAATATTATTTCTCCCTAAATACAGCCATAACCCGCAGACAATCTGTGCAAGTCGTGAGTTCGGTCAAACGTGAAATCCGCTTAACCAGCCACAGGCGCAGCTTTTTAACCTGCAGAAAATGTGGCTACAATTCAGACTTCTGTTCCAGATGTAGGGTGGGATTGGAATCGGTGGAATTGTTTTAGTTTACGCAAGTTCAATCCGTTTTTTTTACAGTGTATACGCAATGCATGTAAAAAGGTGTGTAAGATAGCTACGAAAGCTCAAAATAAGTTGTGTGGATAGTTTTAGAGGAAATGTTAGAAAAATGACTATTGTCTAATTATTTACTGAACCTCTGTGATCTAAGTTAGTGAATCCTCCTGAGAAAGAACAATAATAAATTAAATTATTAATAACTTTGCAATAAAACTCTTAGTCTCTGCCCCATTGAAACAGACAAAAGCAGTCCCTGTAAGCCCCTGTTGGGGACGGATCTCGAGAGGCAGAGTTTCTCACCACTAATAGTTTTCGAGTGCCGAGGCGCCTTTGAAATAAAGTAATTTTAGCTTCGCCAAATAGTATCCCTTAGAAAAGAGGCATATGTTTTTGTTTGAAGTGACTATTCGACTTTTAAATGGGGATTATGTGGTTCTGAATATTAAACGAACAGGCTTATTTAATTCAGTATATCTTATCACATTTCTAGACCATATTTCGACGGTTTGAAAATTCACACAGGCTTTACAAAATTCAACGAAAGTGTAACTTCAAAAGTCTCGAATTCTTCTGCCCAGAAAAACAATATGTTTAACACAAATAGTTGCTGACCCGAAATCAACGAGCGGACGGAAATCCACTCACACGCAAGTTGCCGTCAGTTTGTGCACAGTTCAAAATGCAGCCTCATCATTGAAGAAGTGTTCAGGTGTAATAATTACCAGAACAGAAAACACACAGGCCAGGTTTCTAAGAAAAATCACAGCCTAATTCTCTATGTGCACAGCCATTATTAGAGCTTAGGCTGAATCTTACGCGCTGTCAAAATATGGCTGGTAATTCGTAACACGTCTGACTTGTTGACAAAAGCGCCTAAGACCCTAGCTAAGTGTGGCCGGCGGCGGCGGCGGCGGCCCCGCCTCGCTGCACGTTTCACAGACGAACGTTAAACGTTGTGACGTGCGCAGAGGACGTGCCTGTTCGCGACGAGTGACGTGGAAGTAACGCGGGTGTAACGGGTACAACCAACAACTTTTACATACCTCTACCATCACCAGGCGATATATTATATTAGGAGAACAGTGGCAGTGTTTTGAAACTAGCGCATTAGTAGCGGTTTTTAGCCTGCCACCAACACTGGTGCTATTTGAACAACAAACACAGAAGGGTAAATGGCTCGTAAAGTGTGTAACCAAAGTCGGTAATCGGGCGCAGAGAGTACTGTAGTGGGTGGATACTTAGGGTACTGTAGCGTGCCTCCTATCTCCTGCACAGAATGACTTCCCCTGCCTTCAAACATTCGCTATCTGCCAATGTTTGGCCTCCGTTTGAGCGTGAAGATGGAATAACAGACGTGCGGCTCCAGTTCCGGCGGCGGGAAGTGTCCTAATCCCGGGGATTAAGGCGGATTAAGGCAGATTAGCGGCTTAAGCTGATGAGACATGTGGCTGATACAGATCTGTGGGGGTTTTACACTCACCTGGCTGTAGAACGTTGACATGTTACTGCTGCACATGTAACAATAAAATCCCTTCAGAGGGCAGGCGGGGAGTTTGTATTTTATATAATCTGTTGAGAACGTTCACATGCACGCCAATGACACGCTGACATTTTAGTTCCTTGTCTCTGCTTTGAATAGGCCTACTATGGCAATAGCCGTGCTTCTTTTCAACTATCTCTCTCTCAGAGCTTAAACACAAAGATTGATGAACTATGGGCGGTTGTTCTAGTATGAATAGTATGTTGGTCGTGATAAAGTCACTCACCATAATTCCAAGTCCATCATAACATTTAGAAACTTATTATATTACTCATATGTTATGGTTTGATTTGCAGGAAATCGAGTTTACTGTGACCTTGGCCAGAACTCTCGTTTAGGGCTTACATGTATATATAAATGCTGTACAAACGAGTGATTGGCCTATCAAAAGTGACACATAAGTCCATAGCCTGACAATGTATAATCATGATGTTAATAACATTCCAAAGCCTTGATATAAGCCCAAAAGTAGCCCCATTATATAGGCCTTTTCAATATGGTAGAGAGTGACCAGTATTGGGCTAATTGACGTTATTAGTGATTACTGGCTGGGTCATGTTACCGGATTCGTGTAGAGTTACTAGAATAGGCAGACATAGCACCTCATTATAGCCTCACTACGAGAATAGACCTGTCATGGCACCCATATTCTGACAATATGTAGGCCCTGTATCTGGGTTAGATATTTGTCATGAGCACTATAACTCACAATGTTGATCAGTATCTAAAAACCTATCGCTTCAGTATCACCATCTGTATATACTATAATACAATCACATACGCACATTCAGATATGCAAAGTCCAGCCACAAAGTCCTCCAAATTTTGTATTGTCTACATGTGTTAAAATCACCGTGCTTAACCCACATTAAGCTTAAAATCTAAGCCCCATCACCGAGTCCTTCACCCTGGGGTGAAGTCGCCCAAACTGCTCCCCAACGACCCTCCTTGTCACCCCCGGACGAGGCTTTTCACGGAGGTGTGATAGAAGCACGCGGGGCGCCAAGCAATTGAAATTTCAAATAAAACATATTACGCGCTTAATGTGTGAATTAGTACGTCCATTATGACCCAGAGAGGGCCTCGTTAGTGACGTGAAGCACCCATTGAGGGCCCCACAAAAGGTGCTGATGGCTGTAGCAGTTCTCTGGGGACAATCACGTGCAGCCGTGTCAGGGTGGGTGTGGACGTGCTAACGTACATGTCTAGTCATTACGTCTCGCGTTCTTCTGGAGACCGTCACTAAACGTTTTATACGTTCAACTTAATACACCAACGTTTAACGTAGGAAAATCTACATAAAACCAGAGATAGTTGTAATGCTCTTTGATAAAACATAGTCCCGATCAACCAGACTGCGATTGCGAGCTCTCACTTGCTAGAGTCGAGTTTAGGGAGGCTAGGGTTGATGTTATTTAGTGGTCATGGGGTAGAGGGGTCTAATTAGCAGCCTCTATTCAAACTGACCAGGCGGCTGCGTGGAGAGGTCCATTGTGTGGGTCAGTGTTGGACAGACTGACCACTGCGGGCGGTCAGTTTAATAGAACTGCGCAGCAGACTTTGGCCGGGGCTTGTGACGACCGTGTTTAGTGTCCACATGATAATGTTAGCATATTTCCCTGTCTAAGTTTATGGTTCTCTGATTATCTGAATATGGCAAGAAACTGAATGTTTGAAAGTGTTTGTTGACAAACTGAGAGCTCTTAAAATTCGGCGGAAGCCATGTTTACGTCCACTGTGGAGTTATTTGACTGAAGCCTCATGAATGGGGTCAATTAGAGACTAATTACTTACATAGTGACCAGAGCGACCAGTTAGAGCTAAACAGCACAATAGCGACACTGACGATCCACTGTGTAGTATCGTTCTCGTGTCACTGTTATCAATCATGCATCATTATGTTGTTTGTGACAGAGCTCGATTTGTCTATTCAACTCATTACACACTTTTGTTGCAGAGTTTCAAACATATAAATAGCTGCAATCTTCTATGATTGTGGTGTTGTACATGAACATTGTTTATGACAGACTTATGCCCCATATTTTGCACACCATATTGACCAATATGATCATCCACCAGTCTACTGATGAGAGTTTCAAGCTTATTGATTGTTACAGGTTCCATTGAGTTTTGGCCACACAGCCCCAGTGTTGTGTTCACACAGACGCTGGGATTGTGTGAGATTGCGCATTGACAAACGCGTCAATACAGAACACAAAATGTCTGTCACTTTTCCTTCACCAAGTTTCGGGATTCAATCATTGCACGCTTATTTTTTTGTAACTCAATTTCTGCGTGAACAGCGAGGCCACAAGGCGGAGGACAACCTAGTTAGGCGCCTCATCAGAGAGACGGCGACTTCACAGGGCCGCTCGGGGGGGGGGGGCAGGGGGGGCGGGGGTTCTACAGATCTATATGGATTGGTTTTACGGACAGGACTGCCAAATGCAGGACCACATCTATTAGGTCAAGTCAAAGTCAAATAATCATTTATTAAATACTGACATGTGATTTCGGGGATATTCTGATTATATTTAAATGCATTAATGATATCACCCCAGGCAAAATTATGGCTTATAAGTCAGTTGGTCCATAAACAACTCAATATTGAGACTACTGTCAATGGCACATGGACTCTAAAATAAAAAACAAGATATTTTTCCCCTCAGAATTCTAACATTTCCATATTAAAGCTTGTATGTAAAGTTTGTATTGTATATGTAACCCGTTGCCTGCGGTTTGCCTGTAGCTTACTCATCCGGTCCTGATAATCCGCTGAGTAAAAGATGGACTGAGCAGAAGCGGCGACATGGACGTAAGTGGCATGATTCACCACGCATGGGGGGACGGGGTAATGGGGCGGGGTGTGAGTGGTGGGGCGGGTGGTGGGGCGAATAGGAGGATGGTTGGTGGACTGACTGAACTGATTTCAGAAGTATAGGTAAGGCCAGGGTTTTACCATGAACTGGGTGTCGTATGGATACATATTTTGGTATATATTCTTTGTGAAACATTTGGATCCAAGAGGAACCAGACACAGATTGCGTATTTAGAAAGATGGGTTGAGCCGGATGTGTTGCACCATGAGATGGGTTTTGTTTTTATGGATTCTTATTCTGGTATTTTATCTAAAGCTACTGTTTCCAAGATAAGAGGTCGTGTGGAGCTGATACCAAGGGTGCATCCTTCCATAGGCCGCTGTGTACCTGTATCAATGTGTTTCATATATTACTCAGTGCTGTACACCGTATAAACAATATATATTAAACTACATCACTGGCCAACTCCACCCAGAGGCTGACAGCCCCAACACAATCAATACCCCATCGATCCCCACAGCCCGGAGATGATTAAATGCGTGTTGGGCGTAATCCCGGATTAGCAGGATTAGCGCTAATCTGTGTATGGTTGATCGGACGGGGGTGGGGGGGGGGGGGGGGGTGATGAGGGGGTGTATCGTGCTGCAGTCTGTGGGGATGTTGAATACCCTTGTTCACTATGAATTATGGAACAATGCACCCAGGGTAACATTGGTGTGTGTGTTCACTAGATACTGTGTCTAAATCAATACTCTATAGGTACTTGTCGGGTGGTTTAAGGGTTATGCATATGTAGATACTTGAGGCCCCTCAAGGGGTTTTGAATAGTACATAGCGGGGGCCATTTATTATCAAATAGCATACAGCAAAAGGGAATTTATTTCAAATATCACATAGCACACAGTTCAATTTTGAATATCACATAGCACTTGAGTTATTTCAAATTCGATACAGCACCAAGGAATTATGTATAGCAATTTCATGAATTGAATTCCCCACACCTAAAAATAAAAATATTGGAATTATTTGTCGGCCAGGGTAATACTTATATATCATAATTGACATCTAACTTCTCACTACATCAATGTAGTCGACTGGAAGCATAAAACCCATCTTCTGCTATGTCGATGGTGGTATAAATAAGTTGTTGGTGTGACTGTGGCAATTAAACAAAATTGTGCCCTTCATTTTCCAAAAAAATATTACTGACAATCACAAAGGAACTGGCAAGTGTCTTCAGCGAAACATTTAGAATCTATGGGGGTTTTCTGCCCTCTTGCAATTCTCTTATATCATACACCTACCACGATCAACACAGTTGAGATAACATTTTACAATTTACTGTGAATGCTCCTGAGCCCAACAAAACAAGAAACAAATCCTCTGTGGTATAAATGTAAGTTTCTCGGATTTGACAGTAAATCTTTCACACTGGCGTTGTATCTTCCTGACAAACATTTTAGATCTGCAAAACCTCTGACGGAATCTGACACTTTGCTGCCATAATCCTATGTGCGAGAGTCTCTAACCTAAAGTTAATCGTCTAAATCAGCAAACCCCCAAAACACGAAACCTAACACGTCTGGCAACACGTTGTTTTGTTTAATTACCGATTAGTCGGTTCTGAGCAAACACAAACCGATGTAACGGTTTCTTCTCGCAAACGTCAGACGTTTTGATGAACTTGTTATATTGAATTTGAGGTGCAGTGCTAAAAGATAACTTTGACTGTGTATATTTTCGTTCGTGGATGCACTGTTGAAAAAACAAATTCGATTGAGTTGTTTCTCGACTGTAAAATATTATTTTGTGTTAACTGTCAATACTAAACACGGGCTTACGAATCTATCACCACAAATAAATTAATTTGACAGATAAAGTCACAACTGAACTAGATTTATACTATTTTAGGTCAGCGTTTCTGACTAATTGATAGTGCATTTTCAATGCTCTCATTATTTACGTAAGATAATTATTTTTCTACAATTCCACTTAAACGTATTGTCAACATGTCGGATATGATCAGACATAAACTTATAATTCTAGTTTAACCACCAACATTTTCCAATAAACCGATGAAGACGTATTCAGTGTTTATAGTAAACTGGACATAAAGAATGGACGACTTAAATACAATGGCACTTTCTCAAGACTTTGTTACTCGGTCGAAGCTTTTGTTGTGGCTGACAAGAGCTTTACATGTCCCCGATATTAGACAGGAGCCGATTCAATCCAGCATTATCATTATTATGGGATTTTGGTGCGTATAAACACATTTAATATGCAGCCATTATCACAAAATACACTGCCACAACCCTGAATCTTGGCCAATTCACACTATCCACCTTTGAAACGACTTCTATTTCGATGTTAACATCTAAACCACGGTAAAAATATGATTAATCAATCCAAATAATGTGTAAACATATCTCTACAGGCCCATTCTAGCGATATCCTTTTTCTAAACTGCACATACTAACAACAACTCACCAAGACTCTCGCCTAATCCAGCACGAATCCCACAGAACCCCCGAGAATCCACAGACTGAATCACAAGCTACATCCAACAATCCCAAGTGGCCTCCAATTTACATCCATAATCACTGCTCTATCCCCGAACACACACACGTTATATAGTGTGAAGCTGAAGTCACTGAATCTCACGGTCGCTGTTGTATTCTCGTCTTTAAGCCGCCGCCGCCGCGCGCCTCGACCAATCAGAGACAAGCAGGCGGTCACGTGACGTCAGCGCACCGGCTCGCTTGTTAGTGGCGATATTTTCGGTTGCCATGGAAACGCGCACCTGCAGCGGGCACTTGCGGGGCTTGAGGGGGAGTTAATCAAAGGAACTAAAACCACTCTTCTGACGGAGTATCCAAAAACACACTTCTCAGTATCCAAAAACCTCCACAGAGTCCCCCACTTGGCCAAGAACGTCGGCAAATAGTTGAAAACCGCGTTATTGAAATTTTCCTCGGCCACTTGAACATTGGCAAATACTCGGCTGTTCGCACTTGGCCGGACTCGCCGTGTGTGCTCTCTGCCGGAGAGCAGGAGCCTTCTGTACGGGGACAATGGCCGGGGCGGGGACTGTTTACAGCACAGTGTTTACTCGTGTCAGAGCCACTGTTACACGTATGTACAGAGGTGCGGGTTTGGCAGTGCGGAAAAAACACTGGGACTCTGAAGGAGTCGCGTTTCGACGAGCCGATTGTTGTGGGCAGTGTACGGAAATCTGTTTTTGAGGGGGAGGCGGTAAACACCATTCTGGGCTTCAATAGGTGGTCGTTTTATGGAGGCTTGGAGCAACCCCGATTGCTGGTCTCTTACTATTAAGGTGGTCTGTTTATACAGGTGGTTTTTACTGGACGCTCTGCTGTACCATAGGTGGCTTATTTCATTGTTGTAGCTGTCACTGACACATGTGGATCAAGAGGTTGCTGATTCTCCAATAATAATTCGCTCTCTCTGTAAGGCCCATGTCTTATAGTCTCGAGTGTGGACGCCAAGTCAGTCAGTGTATTGTAACCTTGAGTAATTGTCACATTATTTGGTTAAGTGGAATAAAATCAGTAGAATCACCTATCTTACCCTGCATGTGTGTCTCATATACAACAAAGATTTAGAACAATAGGATATCTTATCTCACAGCAGTACAGTAGTTGATCAACATTCGTCATTGTTTGACACGGGGCTTGATCAAATGGCCCTCACACGAAACAACCAGTTTTCACGTTGGTATCTGCCAATGACACAGCATTAACAACACAGCATTAACAGGCCGCTGATTTCTCCACAATGCCCCTCTGTCCGCACGCTGTCTGTGTGGACTAATAATGAACAAAGCCGCACTTCTGTAAGTGTTTAATCCGCGCCCCACCATCATCTTCACAACAGACGCACAATAGGCTCTGTGAGGCGCCACATTCCAGTGACGGTAATAAGCAGGGGCTCTCACCGCCATTGCTGACAGGACTTGGCTGCCGGATTCATGTGCATGATAAATAATTGAAATAAAGCACTGATTGAGACACACTGACTTTTACCACTGTGCTACTGGTATGGCAAGGGGGAAATTGTAAAAGAGGGGATGGTTAAAAAGATGAGTCAAGTGTTTGGGTATTAAACAGTGTGCTAAGTCTTGTAACTAATCATGAGGCCATGGAACTGTATCTGGTAACAGTGCAGATTTCAAACACACATTGGACCTCAGGTATTCAAAGAAGGAATCCTTTCATTTGATGCAACACATGCAAGCTTCACTATTTCCTGTCTGATGACAATATGTGACAGAGAAGCCACGAGACGGCGGCGGCGGCGGGTCCGGCCTTGTACGAGACAAAGACAGGTGACAGGGAAGGAGGAATCCTCCTCACGCAGGAACTCAGCTCAGCGACGTGGCAGGTGGAAGAGAGACGCTGGGGAACGGAAACGACAAATACAGTAGAGCATCCAAATAAGACCACCTCTATAATATATTAGACCACTGTTCTCGGTCACAATCCTTCAAAATGATTGCAACAGGAACCTCCATATAAAGACCACATTGAGACCACTTTATAGAACGGTCCCACAAGTAATTGAATAACTGTTAATAGATAGGGTCTACTGTACCAAGCAGCAGCGAGAGACGGCCACAGAGCAGTGTAAATTGTACAAGCACATTGAGCTGGATGTTGTAAACCGGACGTGACGTCACGGAAAGCCCCACCTGTCACGATGGACGTTAATTGGGCGGGTGTACAACACAACGTGTACAGCGTGTACAGCACGTGTACAAACAGCCCGGGCACTCGCTCCACCGGGCAACATGTCAACTCCCAATGTTTTACATATTTAACACCCCACCATGATTGATAACGTGCAGTTAGGGCTGAAAATTGTGACAGATGATATTTAGTATGGTGAATGAATTAATGACAACATCAGGAACTCTACCGGAATCATGCTTGTTGCATTGTCCTGTGTATTGACAAGCTCGGGATATATGAGACTGAACTGTGGTAAATACATGATGTAATACGTTAGTCACAGGGGGAAACGCATAGCAAACAAACACTCAAACACACACGCAGACAAACAGGCATGCAATCACAGAGACAGACACCAGACTGACATGGCTGGAGCGCTGTGAGGAACAAGTAACCTCATCACGTGAGACGTCCCGCCCCCGCCCTATTTAAGTACATATTTGAGTACACTGTCTTTTCAGCAACATCTAATGTGTATTTTGTAACATTAACAAAACATTACCTATATTGAAACTATTTTCATAATGTACTAGTATATCAAATCACAGTCCCGCACTTACCAGTACATTTTTTAGTACATTGTCTTTTCAGCTAACAGCATGTAGAAAGTACATATTTTTATTACATTACATTTTAAGGATCATATTTTATGTATTTGAACACCAATAAAACATTACAAATACCAAATGAAACTATTTTCAAAGCGTATATTATATTATTCAAAGTTTTCTCGTATCAAAAGGGGGAAAAAGCAATGAAGCACTTGACAAACTTGACAAAAACAGAGCCACATAGTTTTCTGCTGCTAACTCCCTCGTCAACGTCATGTGACACATCCATATGACACGTGACCACAGAAAGGCGTGACGTCACATCGCATCGTGTCTAGCACCGCTAGAGGCGGCCAGGCGTGAAATGCGTACTTATACTGGCGGATTCTGAAGGTATTTAAATATTGAGTTATGGAAGGCTAGAACCGTCTAATATCTCGATCACTTGCAGATCAGTTTGCAACACAAATTTGGTAGTCGAGTCAATTCTAAACTACTTGTACAATGTACATATGTTTATTTAAAAACGTAACATGTCACTAAAATAAACACATCACACCATGAGATAATTTCAAAACAAGCCTATGTAAGCATTGGTAGCACCAGTGCCGTACTAAGATGGTTTGGTACCAGATGAAAGTTTCAGGTTTTCAAAATGTTGCAAAGTGCAAAAGGTACATTGGTTTGATGAAAATGAGAGAGCAATTTTGAATAGTGGAAATTCTGCCACAAGGTAGAAGCCCTGCATGTCTGGGGGATGGGGCCGTCTTAAGCCGGATTAATCACTTTGGGTCCTAATTGGAGGTTTTAATCCGGCCAATTAGAGGATTAGTAGATGCTAATCTGCCCCCAAGCTCAGTCTGACAGATGAACGCCATTAGTGATTAGATTTCAAGTAAAAATTATCATTAAACTGTGATACTAGCTCCATAAGAATTGAGAAAATGGCAGTAATATAGTGGCATAGCTATATTTTGTGGTGTACTTAACATTAAACATATATACAGATGTCCAACATTTCTGGTCATGGTTGCATTTTTCTGACTGGATGGAAGTGCGTCTTCCATGTTATTGCTGGTGCTATTATTTTCAAGCATAACTCGGATAACCAATGCAAATGTTAAGGGATTACAGTCCAGAATCCACACAATGTTCCCATTTTATTGTTTTTAAAAGTGCTACTTAAATTTCTATAGAAACGTTTATCACACAGTAGAGTAAATGCGCGTTATATAATAGACACAACATCTAAACATAGGCACGGCATGCAAACATTTATTTCTAGTCAATACACACCAACTAATAACACAAATCAGTCCCAATAGCCCACGACAGGCGCTCTCTTGACCACTGTCCACCCCGACACTGCGTGACCCCGTCTCTCGCCTTTGTCCCTCGCTACAGCACAACCTCAAACAAAGACCACCTGTATAACCAGACCACCAGAACAAACAGACTATTTAAATTTCAATTGACACAGTCCCAAACACAAGAGACCACTACAACATACGCGTGACGTAGTTATCTGGACGTAATGTACGTCATTCGTTCAAGACCTTACGTAACACGTTGTCGTCCCGTACTGACCGCTGGTCACTAATGAGAGCCAAGTCCGGCGCCGGCGGCAGGCAAATTACGGCAAATTGCCGGCTCGTGCTGTATTGACCGGCGGACGGGGGGGGGGGGGGGGGGCAGGTTGTTAAGATGCTTGATTATTAGGCTTTATGCTGCTGTTTGTGTAGTACAGTGAATGTAACTTTATGAATTTGTAATGTATAATTGATAGAGAAATTTTAATACAAAGTCATATAATAATAGTGTAAAGTTCTATTTTTAAACTTCTCTCTCTCACATGTGCACACATCTTTTTAGCATATTTCTACCAACGACAGATATAGATGAAGACAGGTTTTACAACCCTAAACTTCCATTTGACTATGTCAAGTGGCCCTGGCGGTACTAAAGTTCTATTTGATTGTTTATTCCATATAGGAATATGTGAGGAGTGGGGGTCTGGTTGCTGAGGCCTTATGCTTGATGTTACTTTGTAACTTTGTGATGCTATAGAGATATCATAACACATATAGTCATATTCTAAAGCTCTATTTGATTGTTTATTTGATTGTTTATTTATATAGGAAGACGCCGGGAGTGAAGTAAAAAGCATTTTGATAATGCACAATACGATCTGATGCGTGACCTTGACCTTCACAATCGCAGCATCGTGCATTTCAAAATAAGGTGCTCGAATTTCAATGTCTTTTGTTCAAGAATTGCGGCCCATTGAAATTGTAGGAAGATAGTTTTTGCTTTGTTTGGACTTTTTGATGAAGAATTGTTCTAACGTGCAATAGAGCAAAACTCAGAACAAACAGAGTATATACAAGAAGTTAAAACAGACACCTCAAGATCCACTGATTCGTGGATTCTGATTTGTCTACATTTGACAGTTATAACCCTGAAAATTATCAATAGCTTATAGTAATTTACATACTGTGCTGAGCATTATCAGATACTACATAACATAAGACATGGCATTTACCAACATAATGATTGAGCACAATCACCACCCTCCAATCAATACTCATGCTCATGTTACTCAGCCTATTGAGCTGTGATAGCTGGGAGTGAGCGTGACCTCCCGTGACCTCCTCTCCCATTGGCTGAGATAGTGAGCTCATGCATAATAAATACGTGATTCAACTAAACACCGGAATTTGTTACGCATAACGAGGGTTTGCCTAAGGCTCAAATATATGACTGCTGTAGTCACATTATCTGCCTATGCTATATACATGCAGTATCACTTATGATCAGCAAACATACTAATTCTTGACAGAATTCGTCAACATTGACTGATGGTGAAACACACGTATTTTCCATTTCACTGCCCCCATATATCTACAAGCCTTTATAATATCTCATACTGTCTCTGACCTGCCTACCATCTGGGACATCATTAAGCAGCACAGCCAACCTACAATGTATGATAGGCTCTGGCAAACTGTCCACTGTACACACACCTTTACTTATATTCAATCAAATCATCTACTTCCTACGGAAAACATCTTCCCACCTAATTGGCTCTTATTATTCACAACATGCACACCAGGTTAATTTGAAAAGTGTGATTTTAGCATCATTGGACTCCCGCGGGGACCGAATCACCACGTGTTGAAAACGCTCTGTCCGCTCCCAGCAGCCGCTTACAACAGAGCGTAAAACACAACAATAGGCCCGTCTTGTTAGGGAACATGCGGTTTTAATTAACGAAAACCAAATAGAGAGGAAACGCCAGTCAACTTTATTATAAAACCACAAATTGTGTAGTAAAATCTTAATTATTGTCACTTCAAGTGCGATTTTAAAAGTGACATGTGTGGTGGACAAAAATTATTTCATGTCCCTCACATGGTAGGTCTAAGAGGTCCACCATGTGCATTAATAGATACTTAAATTGGTTGATATGTTTTACATGTTTTAATAATGTGTACATCAGAATGCAGCGTCGATGCGAGTAGTTTCTATTCATGCAAACATAATGTACACAACCAAACAGACGCCCCTACAAGAACAAGATTTACATTTACCACCAAGCGAAGTTCCCCCGGACATAACCTCATCATCATGTCGTGAGAGTGCTTCACACTGCGCATGCGTGACTAATTGAATTCCCAACAAGCCCCCTCCCCCTCTTCACCCCCACCCCGTCACTGAACAGAACAAAGCAGCCCGCAAAACCCGTACAAAACGCGACGTTCAATCGCGGAGCCGTCCTCTTTGCGCTGACAAAAGCCTCGGTGTTCAGGCGGTCGCGCTGGTTACGTCCCTTTTACGTGTGACGTTTTGTTAAAGACGTTGGGCGTAAGGGACAGACAGTGAGGGCGTCATTAGGTTGTCAGGGGGACAAAGGGAGGACTTAGCGAGGCTGCCGAGCAGAAACTTCAGGTTTACCTGTGATGGCCGGGACTTGTACAGTAGAATCTCCAACTATGACCACCTCTCTATTGACCCACTTCTATAATAAGACCACTTTTCACGGCCCCAAACCTTCATAAGCTGCTATTGAAATAAACCTCTGTATAGAGACCATCTCTCTATTGAGACCACCTGACACTGGTCCCCAATGTGGTCCTAATAGAGAGGTTCTACTGTAATTGGGTGAATGGGGCTGAATGGGGAACTACTTAGTGACAAATTGTGGTTGGGGAAAGTGTAAGGAGACGATTAGAATGTTGTAGATCATTGGTCTATCAGCATGGCAGGTGAACAGTCTGTTCAAATCAATAGAAATAACACTGTGATATAGAGTGCGAGAGATAATAGACGGGATTGGAGGAGGTACAATGATGTGTGTGTGTGTGTGTGTGTGTGTGTGTGTGTGTGTGTGTGTGGGGGTGTATAGTGTGTGTGTAGGACTGTTTGTTCCAAGCACAGTGAAACTGAATCCAACACACAGATTAATCCATCGTCGGTCTACGGGAATCTCTCTTACACTTCACATGCAATGCACATGCAGTGATAATATCATACAGCCGATCACACCACGTGCCCCCGACTTACTCAGTGGCTGAGACGCGGCCATGCGTGAACCAATCAGCGCCAATTAGTGCGCGGCGGCGGCGGCTAACAGAAGGGGGCGCTCTCCTCATGGCCATGTTTGTCATTGGCAGCCAGACGTCGCTGTTGTCTGCTCAACTTCCGGTCACTAATCACACAGTGAGCGCAATCAAATTAGCGGCATTCACATAATCCGCTCATCACCACAGCAACCGTCCTCGTGCCCCCCCCCCCGAGACGTTTGAATACCCCCCACCGCGCGGCTGGGCACGCAGGCGGAAGCTAATCACGTATGACACGCGCGACGTCTTTAGCAGAACGTCACACGTGGTGCTGACGTGCTGACGTAACAGCTCATTCTGCGGCTGTCACGTTTGCGGGAATTCCCTCGGGAGGCTTTCCCGATATTGCTCATTACAACAGCTATAGCTACAATACTCAGATTGCAGCCGAACTCTCGTCTGCCTTTTGCACGCACTTTAAGACATGTGCTGATGAGTAATATGGAATATATGTGGTGGGCGTGTAATGATTTTGCTGTCTCATTTGCATTCTGTAACTATTTGAGCTTTTAAAGGTTTCTCAAACACTCAAAGCTGTACACTAACAAGACCAGGTGCTCTCATGACATCATAGCTACTGTGAAATCGCCAAGTTACTACATAAACAACATGTGAAGGTGTTCTGGTTCATACTGCAAAATGCAGACCAACTAATCATATGCGGCATATTCACAGATTTAAAAGAATGTACCTATAAACATGTAAAGAATAAACAAAAATAAAATGCAAATTATAATGAAATGCCTAAAAATCTAAAAATGTATTCTACAATAGATGCTGGTAGAATTGTGAACTCTATGAACAAAAATTTACAAAACTTGCTCATTAGACCTCCTCAACATTGTCTTTTTGTCCACTGACCCTGACCTACATTTCCCTGATGACGTCACACGATCCAACATGTAGCCCCCAGGGGCCTTTAAGAAGCCCCCCCCCCCCCCAGTGGCGCGTCTTTCATGTGCTGTAAGCCAATACAGCAGCATACGACAGCGCGAGCAGTCAGCGTGATTACAGGGCTCCAGTTTCATACCGGCCAATTATTAACAGTCGTGCAGAAACGCAATGGCAGATTCAGACGCTTTAATCTTACAGACTGAGGACAATTTGATTCCCTTTTGAAGTGCAGCCGCCTTACAAGAGGGTTATTCAATTTAATATTGGAATCATCATAATCATATAGGCAGTGGGGCAATTTGTGTATGCCGTGGAGTAGGCGTTTGACGCCCCGTGGAACCCTGTTGGTATGAGGGGAACTTCAAAAGCCTTCAAACCTTTCTGCCATGACAGCATTCACACAGCAATATAACAAACAGTCATGTTCTAGTTTGAATTAACATTACAGAGCATTTACAAGTAATAAGTATTCAGAATTTGCGCCTCGTTGGCTGTAACACAAAAAACTATACAGGTCTATTTAACATAGACCCAAACTTGCCCAATAACTAACGAGTAAAACATACTTTCCGATATATATGGTCTGGCTTGATACACACAAGATCAGTTATGTACGAACGAGTACACAAACAATGACATGGTGACCGAGCCTCCGTCTATTCTCATCATCCTTACGTACACCGAGAGTTCTTGTGATCTCCCCAACAATAGAAATATTGTGTCCCTCCCGGACCCAGCCACACGGACACGGGCACATGAACATGGCAAATATAGCTGTTGTTGGTGCTCGAGAGCCACTCCATGTCCGTCATAAATACAGTACAACCACCTCTCTAGTGAGGCCACCTCTGTAATAGGACCACTTTTCACGGCCCCAACCTCCATAAAGCTACCAAAATGGACCTCTGTATAGAGACCACATCTCTATTGAGACCACATAATACTGGTCCTAAAGGTGGTCCGAACAGAGAGGTTCTGCTGTACACCGGCGCGTAACGAGCCTCTATTTGACCTCTATTGGCGCCCATTAGTGATAATTTGGCCGGCGACTGTAGAGAGAGAGCGGGGGATGAACGGCGGGCTGGGGCTGGTGGGGGGTGATTGTCTGTAACAGGGACGGCAGTATGGCGTGTAACAGCAGCAGCAACAGAAGCAGCAGCAGCAGCAGCAGCAGCAGCAGCAGCAGCAGCAGCAGCAGCAGCAGCAGCAGCAGCAGCAGCAGCAGCAGCAGCAGCAGCAGCAGCAGCAGCAGCAGCAGTATTAACTTCCATGCACAACAGGAACGTTTCGCTGACAACAACAAGAATAACAGCAGCCGACAGCAGCACAACAGGAGCAAGCAACAATTTATGAGACTATGAGAGGAGAAACACTAACAGTTTGTTATTTCAAACATCAGTTATTACGCTGACGATCATTACCACTGACAGACGATGAAGCCCTCGTCTCACAGCCACAAGTATCCATGCCCAAGCATTAAACTAAGATGAGGAATACACCGAGAGGAAGATGACGGCACATTAATAAACCCCGTCAGTGATGAGACAACATGCCGATTGAGCAGCGGCTTCAACACCCAGCTGGTTCGGTGTCCACATTCGGCGCGGTGTGACGCTGGCAGCGAGTAGACAGATACACAGACAGAGAACACACACAAACATGTGTAACTGGACGCCCGGCGTTTGAGCAGACGCAGTCATCCTCAGGGGCTGGGCACCTACATTGTCTTATCCCAAGTCAATTTTGTACTTTTGAGCCCGTAAGATTTTGGGGGCTGCTTGTGGCTTTTTGGATTTTCATCCTATGCTATAGTGTACCCAATCATAAATATTGTTCAAAGGGTTTTTTTTAAGTGGTTCTACAAATTCATAACAATATGTAGATTCAATTGCTTTTTTTATGATGGGGTATAATATAGCATAGAAAGAACAACATAAAATACAAAATGAGACTGTATCATCGGCTATGTATGGGATGAGATTGATAATATAGCTAAAGACTGCGACCTCCTCGACAGGGATCGCGAAGAGAGATTCTGAAGATGGTCAAGTTTTCCCCCATCCTAATCTATTCGGAGATTATTATTCAGATCACAAGTTATTGAAAATGATAACATTGTACAGTGTTGTGTATCAGTGAGCAATAATGTCAGCGTGATGGACTCATTCACAGTATCGCTCAAACAGGAGGTCAAATACGAAATATCGCTCACCTGAAGATGTCGGAACGTGACCGTCACCTGCAAAGAGACAAGAGCCAATGAGCTGGTGTAAAATGTATAAAACATGTAACACACAATACACATCCACGATACCAAACGGTGTGTAGTTATAATCAACATGAAATATTCTGTTGAAAGTGCAACTTGAAAACAGATGCAATAGAAGAAAATATTCGTGATGGTTCAAAACCACCACATTTACCAGCTGCCGAATAATGCAGTTCTACAGTATCTCATTATATCTCATTATATGACGTTGTCCACAAACAAACAAACAAACAAACAAACAAACAAACAAACAAACAAACAAACAAACAAACAAACACCCCCCACACACATTTCACGTATTTACACTCTATTCCATGGAGACATCAGAGGGCGAATTCTCAAAATGCTCATCTCAAACACAATTAATATTTACCTCTATATCACACTGAGGGAAATCCACAACAACACAAATACGTCTATAAACCAAGGAGGCTCAATTCAGACGCTTTAACACAGTGTTGCCAGATTTCTCAGAGTCATATCTGGTGACAGCTCAACATCAGGCATTTCACCTGGTAATTAATCGCGCACTTTCACGATATCCAACATGCAAAACCTACAGTAATAAAACTCCCGCTCAGAAACCCGGCGTCTTATGGCGGCGTCACCCGACTCCATGACAACAGCTCGCGGGTCGCCATGGAGACGGCGAACACCTGGGGCGGCGGCGATACCGGCTTTAATACTGCGAACTCCTCTCAAACGTGGCGACTGTTCATGGCAATACACTGGCAGATCCAGGTTTTCAGCGGGGTCGCACTTTAAGGAATCTCATCGGTTTCGTACCTGCGATCGAAAGCGAGCATGGTAAAACAAAAACTCTATGATAAACATTTCGGTGAGGTGGAAAAGGGGGCGGGTGCTTACACGACCTGGATCTGCCAATGAAAAAGAATATATTCCATACATCTCGAAAGTTGCAGTCCACTATCACATTACACAATGCCGTAAAGACATTAGCTGGATTTCATTCTCTAAAGACACAGACATTCCATGACATGGTTATGGGGTGGTTACCTGTTGAGAATGTATCCTATTCACAGTTTAATCTTTCTTCACCAACGTATCTTTAAAAAAATGTCATTATCCTATACAAATCTCCACGTTTTATTATATAATCACTGTAGTTCGTTCTCACTATAGGTGCTCTCTTTACAGAGATGACATTCATTGGACGTTCCACTGTATTCGCTAACATGTGCAAACTTAAAACTTGTTTTGTGATAAGATTTTCTATTCAAAGTGCCGCTGAATACCATTTGTTACCAATACGATACACATAAGAAAGTGTTCCGCCTATCCAGCCCACCCACATGTACGAGCGAATATTGCACTGTGATTATATGGAGTTGTCAAAATGTGAGCCGCTTCACCAGTTTGTGCTGTCAATAGCGACTCATCAGTGCCCCCGTCACACGCGCACGACGTACTCACGTACTTACGTACGACGTACTCGACGTACTCCACTCACGTAACCACGCATGATTCTCCCGCCAGTCTAGACTACAGTAGAACCTCCAATATATATTACGACCACCTCTCTATTGAGACCACATCTATAATAAGACGACTTTTCACAGCATCAACCCTTCATAAAGCTACCAAGATGAATCTCTGTATAGAGACCACCTCTCTATTGAGACCACCAAACACTGGTCCCAAAGCTGGTCCTAATAGAGAGGTCCTGCTGTATGTGAACAGCAATGTTGGAAATTATAACACTCTATCTGTGACACGTGACACGTGACTCTATCCTGCATTCTGATTGGCTTAGAGCCAAAATCAGCCTAGCCTCGTTCAACCAGACTCGGTATTGCATACTCGGGCAATATACACCACATTCGGACATGCATTCATACATGGTGACCTCCAAACCATGACATATTTCTTCAACATACCCGCTGGCAAAAATAACAAGACAAACAGCTACAAACTCTCACTGGTGTGACCCTGGCTCCTGCTGTACTTGTGCTATGACGCGCTAACATTATGTGTCAAAAGGTGGATCATTGTATACGTAGCAGCCGCGGCCGCTACAATGATAGCAACGTACAGCAGAGCTTCTCTTACATGGACACTTCACAGCTGGGGACACCTCTCTGATATGGACACCTAAACTAATAGAAACACCTCAAAGCCATGGACTAACGTCTCATTTGCTTATCTGCTTCGGTATGTTACTGAACATATTGAAATATAGGACAACTGCAATCAGGATATTTGGTTCCTAATAGTTATAGCACTGTGTGTCATTCATAAGGCGGCGTCAGCTGCTGTCTTTACGTACACACCAGGTCATTGGCACCCGTCTTGCGCTTCTTCGGGTGACAGCAGAACGGATGGCCTCAAAACAGAGGTGGTTGTTTAGAGAGATATCTATACCCAACAACGAAACGATGGAACATAGGCTACCAAATGTAGCCGTGTCAAAACTACCAAGCAAAACACCTTTGTACCATCCTCATCTACCAGATACTGAGAACTTGCTGCGTGAAATAACCAGTTGTAAATGTTGTAGGGCTGCAAGACGGCGTTCTATTGTCTATGCTCCACGGGTCAATGACACTGAGGACACACAGTGCGAGTAATTCTGCTCCCACGGATGTTAATATGACATTACTGACTTGTATACATCAGGGACATGTACATAAGCTGTTAGAGAAATAACTGTCGCTATCAAAACCATCTTTGGGTATCTTTCACTAGCAACTGACGTCCAGAAAAAATCATGTGAGCGAAGCAATGATTCTACCCACAAATAGAGATGCTCAAATCAGCATAAACATGTCAGCAGCTTGTCAAACGACATCTGAACACCCACAAAATGTGCAGAACATCTCATAATACAACCAAAAATCCCTTCAAAGTATACAGTAGAACCTCCCTATCAAGAGCACCCAGGCCCTAGCTTAACCTTGTCTCAATAGAGAGGTAGTCGCTGTATGAAGGTGCACATCGATCTCTGTATGGAGAATCACGCCTATTAAGTTTAAGTCGCACGTCATACGTGATTAACGTTTGACGCCTACACATTGTACGTATGACGTTCACACACGGTGTTCTCATCACGTCCCCGACAGAGTGCGTGTGACAGCGAGCTCTTTATCGTGAGAGCTTCCCAAGGTCAGCGCGTCCTTGGCGGCGGCTTAATCAGCTTTAATACACCGGATTAGCTTTTCTGCTTCACAGCCAATGTTCTGTGTACTTTTCTCAATGCTTTTTATGTGCGTGCTTTTAAGGATTTTTTTCTATGGGGGTTTTACAATTTTGAAAGGTTTCAAAACTGTGTTAGGGGGTTGGCTGTAAGAGTGACAAGTAAATGATTGATGTGTCAGCATATTAAATGTGCCTATATGTGTCTCTGTAGACTTTAGAGGATTCTGCAGACCTATACCCACAACTGGGCCGCTAGTGGTCATACGCAGGTGCCTGGTAGTGGTCGTGGGTTCGAGTCCTGGGTCGTATACGTGGAGACGTGGAGAAACAATCGTCCATAATAATAATAATTACAATTGTGTCAATAAATAAGTCCAATAAAATTGTTAGCTATTAGCTGTTAGTTTGGCTGGCTGTTTGTTTGGCTGGCTGCTGGTGTAGCGGGTCTTAAGTGGCCGAATCACAGTGGACGCCCACAGCTATCTCTGGTGCAGGTGGCCAAAGGCGCTCCCCCCCCCCCAGAGAAACCCTCGTTTGTTGTTTTCCCCTCACAGTCGAGACACAAACTCTCTCTCCCAGCCTCAAATGACAATGCACTAAGTGCATGATTCTGTAACATAATGCGCTCCATCTGCGCATCTTGTGTGTAGTTCCTGCCACTGGCCCATTGTCTAGCCCCACCCACCACCCACCAGCCAGCAGCCACCGTGTTTACGCCGCCTAGCGACTGTCCCTCTCCCGTTACCACCTCACATAAACATCTCGGCGGTAAACAAATTATTGTCACCTCCCGGACTGTCCGCTTTGTTTGTACAGAAACACGAGTCCCGGTTTAGGCCTGTTTCTGCCGAACTCGAGATGAGGCACTGCGGGAGGGTCTCCTGGTGCTCTCAGACCATGGTTAGTGCGACAGTAACTTAGTGGGCAAACCGACACAGTTTGCCGCTCTGTATTTAGGGTCATGCATCGTAATGATGCACTAAGTGGTTGTATGCATTGTTCGTCTACTGGAATCATTTTTACAATGTGAACATGTCTAGTGAATAACTGTATGTATATTTTCCCCAATTCTGCTTGTGAATTCAGTTCTACTCTCACTGTCACGAGCCCCCAATTCTCGCCTGAACACGAGAAGCGACAGCGGCACCAGACACAGAACTTGTGGTGCTTTCTATGTGGGCATCATTGGTGAACTATAATGTGATGCTACGAAAGTGTTTCTTGCTTGAGTGTGCAAGCAGGAGCAGCTGGTTGCACTGTATCTAAGCTCACACGGTCATAAAATGCAGTGGACTAAGGGAGAGTGTGACTATGCCGTGTATTCTCATCTGGCACTTGAAGTGCATAACCAAAGTAGAGATTCACCAAGAAACTATTCACGAGTGTAAGAGGAAAATGCTGCACTGTAGTCTAATCTGTTACTCTTATCAAGAGTTCTCTCTGTACAGTCAGCATGTTTTAGATCCAAGTTCCAGCAGACTACACGACCCAGCCTCTTCAGCACCCCAGCGAGCTCCCCACAGGGTCAATATTTACCCACGATTAACCCTTTTCTCGCAAAACTCGTCATTTTCATCTTTGGCGACCAGAATGCGCATTACGTCAGCAGTGTGTGCGTATGACGTCACGTGACGTCACGTGTGTACCCGGTCAAGTGTGATCCGGATCAGGGAAGTCCTAACGAGCCACGTGGTCCTGTTTACATTTCGCGCAAGTCTGTCTTCCAAAGTGTCTGACTTAAACCAAGTCTGTGTATCCAACCTGCTTGATTTAAATCCTGTTTGAAGACGTTTAGCGCCGTCTTCTAATTAGACAAAACCGCTTATACCCCGAGGGCTGCGCTTTGTACGTGGGGTTTATAGTCTGTGCGAGTGTTTACTTCACACATTGTTACTTTAAACACTGTTTGATGACGTTTATCACCTAGTTAAGGCTGTCAGTTGGCGCTTATTTGCGTTCTTGGCTTATGCTGTATGTTCATTAGTCGAAAATGATATAGCGTTTGTTAATTAGGAATTAAACTCCCAAAATACACACATCTTGACATCTGATACTCAAAGTAATTATGGTGACATTTAAAGCACAAAACATTGATGCTACGTTGAGTTGCTGAGCATAAAGAACTGCCACTTAAATATGCGAATGGTCTGACGCAACTAGTGCAACACAAATATTTCTGTTGTGTACGTTGCGTAGGTAGAATTCGCGTATTTGTAAAGCTATGGCATTTCCAGTTCAGTGAACCACTGAATGACCTCTACTAGAAATTAAACACAGGCACTGATATTGTGTAAACTTACAGACCGTAGGAGGTGCATGTCTCAGCATTGTATGAAGTAAGAGACGTGAGTTGTTGTGACTGTCCTGGCAGATGATAAAGTCACCGCCTGCACGGACAGATAATACAGCGCATAATCATCATACAGTGGGCCTCAAAGTAACACCACTTTCGTCAAAAGACCACCTCCAGACTACAAGAATGTTGTTCATCACTGTTAGATCTATAAACCTTTACCTCGAGCCCCCATAGAGAGACCAAAGGTGATCAATATAGAGAGGTTCTCCCGTATTTCAGTCAAGTATGTGTCTCTTTTTGCCACGTGTCACATGACATGTCACAACATGGCGACCACGTGCGTTTGTTTATTGGCGACCAGACGAGAAAAGACTCGAATCGCGGAACCCGAGTCGATATTATGTGTCTAAAAAACAACGTCAAAACAGTGCTCAGCCCGCTAGATAAACACTGACGTAATTCTAGCTCCGCCAGAACGTCGGCCGTAACTCTAGAACGTCTGGCGTCTAAACGTTACGGAAATTTAACTACCAGTTAATGCGAACTGGGCGCGGGGAAAGTGACAGTTTTCATCAACAAACTCCGGCCCGGAGATCGTAATCTGGCTAGCTATTCTAGACGCCTCTTACTAGCGCACTCTTGGCTGGATTATCTCTGGTTTACTAGGCTGAGAGACTTGTCAAAAAGCCATATGTTTTTAGCAAACATCCCAGCGTGGTCTCTCACGCAGATGTTAACTTACAAATGTAGATATCTGCTAAGTGAAACATGCGACAAGATGTTTATACTCAACAAATATCTGCTTCTTCCTTTCTGTTTCATTAAAACAAATAAGAGTAGTCGCAAATATTTTAAAGAAACGTACGATTATCAGCTAATCACCTTTCAAATAGACCCATATTCTATGTTGATGGAGCATATTGATGACAAAAGAATTCTTATGTGCATCATAAAGCTGCATTCTAATCCTTAAAGTAAATCACACCTGTGTGATTGAACATAATCTGATGTGATGTGAATGTAGCATGGTAAAACAGGATGAATAAAGTTGGTGTGAATGATATAGTTTCACTGTAGAAACCATAAATGACCATTTACTATATTCTTGAACTGGATCCCTCTAATCAAAATATGAAAACTCCTGATGGGGACATTTCCATGTATTTCCAACTTAGACCATCTCTACATTTTTCTGCAAGTATTAAACCACACAAGACAATAGTGTGGAGTCTTATAGTTCAGTAGTTGGTTTAGGGGCAATGCACTGTATTGTCACAGCTGAAGACAGGTTATATCAAGTGGCCCTCACGGGACTCGAACTCGCGACCCCAAAGCTGTGAGACCAGAATGATACCATCATCCAAAACAGGGCCACTCTAGTATGTAGTTAGGAAGCTTCGGGTTGTAAAACCTGTCTTCAGCTATGTCAATTCAGTGGTAGGAGCTTTCTATCTTTACAGAAAAGAGAGAAATAGAGAAAGAGAATAAAATTGAGTTCACAAGCACTGTTGGGAAAAACTCATTAGAATACATCACACCATGAATAAAACAAACAAATGCACAACATTTGCCAAATGCAAATGAAACATTGGGTCGAGTGTTACCACAAGATGCCCCTTGACAGAGGCTACGGAGTGTTACCTCTGACAATAATCAGGGCTGAAAGTGGCGAAACGCGACCCGCAAAGTTCTCCTCGTTTCACGGAGCAGCGAATAGTTTATGACGTGCGGCTTATTTTTCTATCTCGTCTGATGCGCCCGAGCTTGTAAACACGGGAACAGTGTAGCAGAATTATTCATGTGTGTTTGTTGCTCCACAGCTGAGAGAAGTGATTTGATAGGAAAGTCTGCGCTAATGCAATAACTTCCAGCATCATTTGTCATCAAGCGCTGTCCATGAACCGCCGCCTTGCCCCCTGGACACCTTATTAGGTGCAGGTCATTGGGTTGAAAGAGTGAGTGAGTGATTGTGTGAGTGATTGTGTGAGTGATTAAGATAGTGTGCTGAATGTGGAACTATGTGAGAATGATCAATCGATCCATAAGTGTGCCAACGACCTGGTGTAAATTGTAAAATAGAGAGAGCAATAACTGAATCACGACTATAAGCAACCATATTTACATTCATGATATGAGATGAACCCACCAATGTGGAGCTGAAATGTGCACGCCATTACATTACAGTAGAACCTCTCTATTAGGACCACCGTTGGGACCAGAGCTATGCGGTCTCAATACAAAGGTGGTCTCTATACAGAGGCTCATTTGGTAGCTTTATGAAGGCGTTGGACTGTGAAAAGTGGCCCTATTACAGAGGTGGTCTCACTAGAGAGGTGGTCTCATTATAGAGGTGGTCTCAATACAGAGGTCGTCCTAATTGGAGATTCAACTGTACGTGGTTCCAGAGGCGGTTGTTTGTATGTTCGCCTGATTGGGCCAGTTACTGCAGAAAGTGCCTCTAATTGCTTGTTATTTCACCCAGCAAGGGCTCAGTATGGAGGAGGAGGTTCTTGCTAATTTCCACCCGGCTCCTATTATGTTTATAGTCAAATTAAATAAGTGTAAGTGTTTGTAGGTTTGTAGTTGGTGTTTCACTCGACTTCCCAACACTCGCCAGTTTGCTGAATGCAACACGGTTTCAAGGGGATGCTCTGCTTCCATGTACTTGCACATTTTGTGTTACGCTCTTTTAACATTCTTAATCATTGAGAGTTGATTTTTCCATGAATCTATGACGCTTCTATAACAAGGCAATGAAATGATGAGACTTGAGCGCTGACTCACTCTGTGCCGTAACAGGTTTATCCCTAATTACCACAAACTGTAATCCTATTTGTGGTGCTGGGGGGAGGTGAGACAGACATGGGGGCGGGGGGGGGGGGCAATGAGACAGACAAAGGGGGGCGTTTCCTGCCCCGAGGGAGCATGCGCGAGTAACTGGGTTAACTACGTCACGCCGTAACTACGTAACTACGTGACGCCCGGCGAGTCATGCAGGTCTGTGGGACTAGATGGTTTGTCAGCACCGGGCGAGTCACCGAATACACACATCGTAAACCCGGTGAATGTTGAGACATGGCCGGCAGACTGGGGCTTTGAGAGAAGTATTTGCTGTCACGAGACTCTTCAAAGTACACCACACCCGCAGAAAACTGAAGGCCTGTTCACTTGTATTTCAAAGAATTTGTGAGGTCATGTCATCAAAAGTAAACGCATTACTGACAATACCCATTGATAAAATTAGCCAAGCTATGTCATTTAGGTTGGCAAATTGACTAGCCCCAGTCTCCCACGCTAACATCTCTATTGTGTCCTCACCGCCCCGCATGTATATTCATAAAGATGCACCTGGAATACAGTGTAACCTCCTTATATAGACCATCCAGTAGTGACTACCATACAGATGCTTTCTCTATATGCAGGTTCACATTAGCCTCTTTATGTAGAATTGAGAGAACCTGATATGCAGCGTACGGTCTCATCATTTTATTAAATTATAATACTCCTCTGCAACATTACACAAAACATAAAACATAAACGTCTACAAAAATTCAAAGTTCAAACAGTTTTCGAGAACAATAGTCTCTTTTTCAATGTGTTTCAATTGAAAAGAAGACTATAGTTCTCGAAAACTGTAATAGTAATAGAAATTGATAAAAATAATGCCTCTTTATGCATGTCGGGGATCTCGAAAAAAAAAACAGCCTTACAGCAGAGGTGGCCATACTTGTGGTGTGCACTGTATGCAGCCGCAGCACAACCCATTACCCCGTCACCGTGACAGGCGAACAACCACAACAACCACAACGTCCCCCTGCTGGCAGAGTGGCACTAATTGGCCGCAACTAGCCTTTGTCAAGGCCCAGATAACATTTAAAAAGATTGAAATTTGTGATGATTGCACTCAGAAACAGCACCAGTCTAAATGTCTCAGCTTAGCGGATTATATGATATTTAAACATCAGTCTATTAGAGTCAGTCTAAGATATGCACATGCATGTGGACAGAGTTGTATTCTGTGTGGGTGTTTTAATATGAAGGAAATTGAATATGAATATTTAAACTCTATATCATAGCCTTTAGAAAGGCTAGGCCGCACCGCAAGCGGACTATGACAGGCGACATCTGTACTTATGTACAGAAGCGGGTGGGCAGAGTGATTCTGGTATCAATAATCTTTTTCTGCATAAAATTTGTGTTTTTAATAGTGCTTCTGTTCAAACTACGACATCCTGTAGCATTTACTGGTGTTGTATTTGCGCTCGGCCTAACATGTACAAAAATCTAATCAAATCATGTCTTAAATCAGGCATAAAACATGTCCATATAATAAATAAAAACGTATATATTTATTTGATGTGTATGAGCGTGATGTCATTATGGTTTAGGATTATAATTTTTTTCCCAGGTATATGTCAAGCGATAGTGTTCTATTGATTTGAATGGGGTTTGGAGTTTTTTTTTATGATATGTTGTCCATGGCTCCTATAGTAATCGGCAGACCACCTTACGACCAGGAGTACACCACTATAGTCTAGAGGGTGCATGGGGTGAAAGGCCGGCACTGATCAAATTTAGACCCCCCCCCCCGACAATATTATAAGTTGAGGTCATGTAGAACATTCATATCTATTCATATACTATAGATTAATGAGGAACTGCCAGGTTTGATATTTAACTTTTAATATTGTAGCGACATAACAAATTCATCAGAGATTAGTAAAAGCGTTTTGGAAGTGAAATGAAAGAATTGCTACATTGAAGAAAGCAATGTTTCTGCTGCTGGAGAGTTTGATCAAACTGACAGAAGCTGAGAGTGTTTGCGGAACACTTCAGCTAAATCTGGTGAAATTATCACAGAACGGAACTGGGTCAGTCACAACGCAAACTCCGACACGAGTGCGTTGTGGATTGTCATGTGGTCGGCAGTCTACAGTTTTGTTTTTTCTCATTACAATACATGGTTTCTTTCGTGCATTATCCGTTATGCGCGTTGCCAATAATAATAATATTGAGCACAAGGAGTTTAGAATTGTATATAGCTATAACATACATAGAGATAGAATATACCCCTCAACAAGCTAAAACGATTTAAACGGTAGACAAGTGGAAATTATACATTAACAAGAATAGTACCAGTCAGAGCTCAATTAATATATTCGCGTATGTATTTTTGTAAGTGTCAAAGTGACATTCATGATTTCACCAAGATGTACACGTCTGACAAGACCAAATAAGCAACTTAGCAAATACGACCATGTATGTGCGGTAACATGCCCTCGAGAGACAAGAGCGTGTAATGTGACCACTTCAGCTGACTAATTGTTGTGGCTGACATGTTGTATTTGGACAGCGCCGAGGCTCCCACAGCGTAACCAGAAATGTAACATTCAAGGTCCACGCTACTGATAAAAGTACCGCTGGACTTGCTTATTTGGACACCAGCTCTCTGTACTAGTTTTAAACACCTGTAAGGTTGCATAGATTGTGGAATGGCCGATCAAATTCTTGTATACAAAATACAAAGATTTGCATGAAACTGAAAGACGGACAATAGTAGATAAAAGTCCGTTTTTTAACAACCGTCTAACTGATTATTTCTATTATCATTCTAATGCACCGCCCATTACATAAATACACTCGGATTGATGTGTACCGATACAATCGGTTTATATACACACTATAGGCATGTATATAGGCATATTACATGCCTGTCATATGCTCCACGGTCTTATGAGAAATGGAATATTGTGAGACAAAGGTAAAATTGATCTACCGTGAATGCAATGTTCCCCGAAGAGAACAGCAGTGGAGTTTGTCTCACAATAAGCACAGTTTTACCGCCCCACTGACTATTCTAATCCAATATAACAGCATCGATGGGAACTGCACAGTCCCCAGGGAGGGTTTTCTAAGAAACATTCACACCACGTGATGTGGACACAAATCAAGATACAAATGCTACATTTGTATCATCCTTCATTTAAGTCTCAAAATAAGTGTCAATGTAGATTATGATCTAAAATGATTACTATATAATCGTCAAGTCTGAAATCCAAAGATATGTAAGGAGCTACGATTATAACTGAACATTGTACATCCATGTATGTTTGAGTGAGCCTTTCCCAGAAGATAGTGGAGGCAGCACCCCTCTATAGGTAAACTAACAAGTTATGGTTACAACCACATATAATAGGGGACCGTAATAGTGCAACCCATGAACCAAGGATGCAATAATATTAAAGACAAAAAGAAAAGATGAAAAAAAACCTCACATGTTACAAACTGATCTAGCGCAGTGTACAGGACAACGGATTAAGATAATAACCATTATATCATTAAGAAAAGCATGGTGTTCATACTCATATTTGTTATTGAAAGTCTGGTAGAATAGTCTGTTTATGTTATTTATCATAGTGGGGAAAACATTTCACTCTAGGTGACAAATAAACAAACAAGCCCCCTCTAAGCACCTACAGGTCTGCCCTCCAATAGGTCACTCCCCAGTCCCAGCATTAGTAATGGATTATCATCACACGATTATCACCTTGTTTTACTTGGGCCTTTAAAAATACTCTAAAAAACGTGTCGTGTCTAATTATTCCGTAAGTACAGTTTTTGCTGATAAAGTCGCAGCAAAACCTCGCTGATAGAGGATTATCTAATCTCATGACGAGTCATTAGTTAGAGCAGTGACGTCACAGTTTTACACTTTCCGCTAATCAGCAAAGTCGATGTGGTAATTGGGAGGCAAAAATCACTGCTACTTTCTGCTGCTACGACAGAAACAAAATGGGTATTCATCAGGTTCTATCTCTGTTTTTGCCAATCTTTCTACTTTTTGTGTCAGTATCTATAGCCAATTTATATCACACAGGCGTGAATTAATGCTCAATGTTAGGGTGCAGCCTGAACGCTTGGTGGTTAGAGGGTCAGTATTCCCATCCCTATATGAACTGCCGCCCGTCTCGATCTGTGTCATCTGTGCTGATCCTTCCACGTATTTCAGGTTCAATAGACCTCTTTCAATTTTGATACTTATGGTCTTTGTACTTAAAAGAATAAAAATAAAGATAAAAATAAATACTGAATTAAGATAAAATAAAAGCCATAGCCAGGGAGGATTATAGAGATAGGTCTATGTCTAGTGTCCCAACTGTATGTTACTTGTTCTGCAATCATTACGTACTTTCATCAGGAATCAGACATATATAAGGTATACATTTTGCATAAATATCAAATTCAGAGCTAATGAAGAACCTGATACGTTTGAAGCATGTTTTAAGAACTCAAATGAGGAAGCAATTATGCGAGCACTGCGATAGCGTTACGATAAGAGCACAGCCGATGTTCTCTTAATCCATCATCCCGTACCCGTATTTGCGGAAGTGCACATTTGAGGGTACATTTTGTCACATTCTTTCTTAGTGTCATCAGTACTCAAGTGTGCAAGTCATTAAAGTTATAGACCTGTTACCCCAAACATGCAGACATAGCTATGATCCAAATGCTATATTCAATGAATATGTCCAGTTGATCAGCGGGTCTGATGCTTTGAAATGTATCAATAATAGGTTTAACACGAGTGGCTCCACTTGCACATCGTGCCATTTTGCGGATGTATTTAGAGCCCATGGATCATCAGTAACAGTCGCTTGCCCCGCTCATGACAGATCCATTTTAACGGTGGCTGGGTGGGAGGAGGGGCACTTCAGGGAACGCGATAACAAGCCAATGAAAATGAGTTTTTTGTGTGCAAAGGGGTGGGGAACGCACTTGAATCTGCCTATGTCCTCCCACCTACTGTCCACATAGGCAGATCCAGGTTTTTTGGAAAGGTGGATGGGGCGCACTTACGGGATTTCATGAAAGCCCCTATGAAAATGAAGTATTTTGGTGGGAAAATGGGGGGGGGGCGCACTTGCCCCCTGGATCTGCCTATGGTCGACACCCCCCTTCCCAATGCTGCACGCATATACATCACCCCCAGTCTGTCCACACACACCCAGCCAGCGCCTGCACCAGGCCCTATTGACACACACAGGAGATTTTTACGACCCTCCACTCGCCAAAGATAATGTTTGCGCCATAAAGGTGCGAATAGCGCCATAAAGCCACCAGGACGGGCTCTTAATGTGACTTTTATATAACACTTATTGCTGATGGTCTCTTGGCCTCGATTTGAGGAGGTCATTGGGGGCTTCATCATTTGGCGCACGCCAGCCAATAAACCCATTATCGTAACCATCTACACCCAGCTAGGAGGGCACTTTACCAGATTTAGTGCCAATTCACGGGTTAACGTATAGTATGCTTTATTGGCCCAGCAAACAAGATTTACGTTGGTCTCGCAGATAAATTAGGGCAAAAAGCGCCGCATACTGGACCTATCGGCAGATCCATGGAGGCCAGGGGTGCCCCGCCCCCTTTCCCCGTCAAGTTATTTCATTTTGATTTCTTGTCTTTACATATCAACGGCTATCTTTGCGGGTATGAGTTGCAGTCAGTGCGCCCACCCACCTGCTTTAAAAAACCTAGATGTGCCAGTGTAGCCTAACTCTACTCAAATATTTGGTTCCTAAACATTAATGGACCATGCAGAGGAAAAGCTAGAAATCCCAACATTTTAAAAAGGAAAACATAAAACAAAAGAAGTTAAACCACCCTCCATTCATCAAAGATTCTTTGATTCTAGCCACACCATATTTGCAGCTGGGATGTAACGGGGGGTGGGGGTGGGGGGCTTTCCTCATTACACACACAACCCATCATCAAGAAGCTTTATACAGTCTCAGTGCTCAACACGAGCAGATGAACTCATACTCACTTGCTGTACGCCGCACTTAGGCCCACATCACGTGCATTATCCACTGGAAGAAGTCCCCAGTCAATCACACGCCCCACAACACACCAGCAGTGTCATAAATCCGTCACCCAAAACACCCCAACTCCTCACGCCAACATATCCATCCACTCAGTACTCCAACACCGCGATTAGGACACCATAAAATCACACACACAGAGTGTCCAAAGTGGCAGCGTAAATCCACTGTCTTACATATTTACAGCCGCTGTAACAATACCCTGTCCGGCTACTGTTGCTGTATCCACTGTGGCCCTTATCACCGCGCGGACCCACGCGGGGCTAGAACAGGCACGGACGCACGCACGTTTTGAGGCTGTGTCGCAAAGCAACTCAATTTTGTAAACCGCGCCGTTTTAAACCGCGCACATGTGCGCACGCAACGCAAAGTACGGTTGCGTTGTCCAGTAGAATTTCCCTATTTGGCTGACCATCTTTGGGATGACCAGTGTGAGTTGGTCTCAATAGAGAGGTGGTCTCCGTATGGAGGGTCATTTTGGTAGCTTTATGAAGGTTTGTCACGGTGAAAAGTGATCTTCTTATTAAAGAGGTGGTCTCTGTATAGAGATGGTCCTAATGGGAGGTTCCACCGGAACTAGGACCCAATACTCAATACCCCCCGCCATGTGCTTCCGTGGCCAAGTGGATAGAGAGATGGGTTCGATTCCCGGTCGGGTCTGGTGGTGGGTGTTGAGCAAACTTACCCCTAACATGTTGCATACTGTTCCGTGGTACTTACACGTTAAATAGGTACAGGTCAGGCGAGTGAACGCTAATGTGAGTGATTAGCACGTCTGCGTTACAGTAGCAGTGAGCGGAGTTGAGAAAGATAAAGTGCGATAAGGATGCTGCCAATGACCTGGTGTGAATACAAAGTCGCGAGAGCACTAGAATCATGACTATAAACCACTGCCAAGTCAAGTCAAGTCAAAATTCATTTATTATACTGACACGTGGTAAGAACGTGATGTTACTTACATACAAACTTTCATACAACATACATAAATACAATTCCACCTACATATGTATATACTTAAATTAGTATCGGTTGCAAAACCACCAAACCATTAAAGGTTTATAGGTCAGTTCACAATAGCATAGTAAATGCAACAGGTGAGGAATAAAGCCAAGTCTTTAGAAGATTACTAAAACCTTATTAGAACAAGTAAATAATGAATTTAGAGCTGTTCTAACTGCTCCGTGACCCTGTGTAGGGCCGTGCTATCAACCCGCATATTGATACTGCCTGATAAGGCGCATGTTGACGCAGCTCTCACCGAACTTGTCACTGTCCTGACGGCGGCCAACGGGTGCATTGTGATCTGTTTTTATTTCTCGAGTGGCGCTGTCACCACTCGGTGCGCTGTATCAGTTTTGCCGGTATATTTGCATATCGGCGACATGTTTGTACTATTTACACGTCGGGAATTTGGAATATGCGGGGGCTATTTTTATTTGAGGGTTTGAGGTGAAGTTTTGAATTTTCAATGTATTTCGCAGTAGTTTGTCCTCACGAGGGTAGAACGCTTGTTGAGACCAATGAATAAATTGTGTGCCACGAGACTTTCTTTTAATGCAATCACAGTTTTAATGAAAGTTCTTATGTCTACACTTGTCTTATTGTCCTTAAATAGCACATGTCTAAATCCTAGTCAAAATGACACGATCTTTTGTTGTGCTTTTTGCGCTATTTTATGTGGTTGTGGGGTGGGGTGATCCCTGGATCTGTTTATGGTTTGAGATCACAATAGCTGCTGTTTTCAACTATTGTAGAATCTCCCATTAAAACCACCTATACAACGAGAACACCTGTATAGTAAGATAGTTTTGCACGGCCCTAAACCTTCACAAAACAACCAAAATCAACCTCCATAAAACTACCACGTCTCTATGGAGACCACGAGTAATCAATCACCAGTCCCACGGATATAGACAGATTCTACCCCATGTGAGTTCTTTTACGGCTTTAACCCCATCACACGGAGTACGCCTGACACAGTTGTCCGTGAGATGCCCGTATCACCGGGCCCGCCACGGACACCGGAGCGAATTAATCTACATGATAAACTCCGCGGCGCGCGGTCATTAGAGGCATTTATATGATAGCGGTGTTTGCCGGCTGTCAGATAGACAGAGGAAATGAGGATGGCCGGGGGACGAGTGCGTGTGATTCTAACATGGCGTGATGCGGAGTGCGGGGTACGGTACGACGGGCAGCAAAGGCCACCCCGGGCAGCCAGACCGTCTTTGGCAGTCCAGAATCTTCATAAAGACACCACTTCTGGCTGTTATTTGTGTATGTGTGACCAGAATCGGTCAATGGCATGCACATGGTCGGTCTGCGAAAATCTCATGCAACCTGCATACATAGTAGGATTGTTTGTTAGGACTGGCAGTGGTTTTATGATGGGAGACTTTGCGAGCCACCACCTGGCCCCGTCAAAGCGAGGCTGGCTGGTCGAGTCTCATGAATAAAGTACTTATATAAACAAACTTCTTACTCTGGTGCGACACACAGATAAAGACTTCATAGTACCCTTAAAACAAAACAAAAACAAACAAACAGTTAAAAACTCATATTTATAATATAAAACGCTAGTTATGCAATCTGACGACAATATTACAGAATGTTGAACCAATCATTACATTGGCAGTGGCACTATTGCAAATATGAAATTTATTAAATAAAATGCCCTTTGATAAAGCTTAACATATTCAATGAATTGAATTACCGTTAAGTCTTTTTAATGTGGTTGTTTTTGAAGCAGTAGTTGTAGATGATCTTGAAGTAGTTGCACGTGGTTTTGCAGTAGTTTATTACTTTCAACGAATAAATATTCTTTTTTTAAACTTCTAAGCTTTCACACAGACATAGGGCTTCGTCATACTGTCAATGTCAAACATACTAGTCCGAGTAATACTACAGGATTAACAAGTTGTTGTTTGCCTTAGCCCCCCCCCCCCCTTCCTCTCTCTTCTACTGGTTACATGTGTTAGATGTTACACGTTGTTCCTCACACTAGGGAGGTTACATCAGCTGTGCTTTGAACAGCATCATTTCAGCTTCCCTCGTAGACTATCAAACTTTGGATGTAAGAAGTGTGGGTCGTACACCCAGAGGTCGTACAGCAGACGCACTAGGAAATACGATGATTGAGCCGCACACTCGCGATATCCGAATATGATAGCTAATTTTTGAGTACAGCATGCTCAAAGTTCACGTGCGATCACAATTCAACCTACATCATAAGAGATCTGTCGTGCGAGCAGACCTCTGAAATGTTTCACCAGAGCCTGCATTATCAGTTTATTCCTTTTGTGACGTGATTCCTAATTTTACGTCGTTTCATTGTGTTTTACTGAATTGTAGTTGTTCAGCATCGTAGAACTATTTATACCATCTGGATATGGACTGCTCTCAGCGTTATAACCATATAAAAGTGTAAACAGAGTCTGTAAATCTTCTGACTGCCCCACTTGACCTAATTCAAATCTTTGGATGAAAAAGCCTGTGCTTGGTCAGAATTTTTAATGAGCAATAGTTATGCTTCACAGGTCATATCTTGACATCTGACACTCAGAGTGAGCTATGCCATTTTTTTGTAAACCGCCTTGATCGGCCCACCGTGGAAATAAGTTGCTACTTGCTAGATAGTCTTTATGTATTAAACTTAATCTTGGTGTTAATCGAAATCTTTATCATGAGGTATATCTTCACCTTTTTTCACGATTACGCATTTGTAACTTTTTCAGCATCACATTACTCCATACTCAGAATTTCTCAAGTTCAGTATCATTATTTTTATATTTTTTGTCACCTCTGTATGTTGAACCAATAACATTATTATTTTTTATGTATGTATTAACAGATATATATATATTTTTGTTTGCCATATTAATGATATTGAATGAAATCAATCTCAGCCTCAATCTTACAAATCCTAACAACTTCCGTAAGGGATCGTTCACAAATTACGTCAGCTAGCAGGGGGGGGGTCAGCGAAAAGCTGACGAAAGCTGACAAGGGGGGGGGTTCCGCCACAGGCTGACGTCAGCTTTTCCCAATTTTACTAAAACAGCATTTGAGCAAATATACAAAATTCCAGGGAAATAAAAATAAAAAACTGTAGACAGCTACAACTGCTACAACTTCTCAGTTAACGCGACCATGAGAGGGTAAAATCATGTAATGCAAGTTGGAGCAGGTTTTAACAGGAATCTCTGCTGCCTGCGTCAGGTTGGACCTGTCAAGGTGGATGTGTAATACTACACATAATATAATACTACACATCCACCTTGACAGGACCAACCTCAACCGCGACACAGGCACAGAGATTCCCGTGAACCTGCTCCAACTTGCATTACATGACCTAAATGGTCGAGTTAACTGAGATTCAGCAGCCAGTAGCACTGTTGACGCTCATGATACATGAGGAAAACGTCTGCAAGTCAAGTAAAAAAAAATGGTTCTGAGAACAAAAATATTTGATCTTGTCTTTATCAGAACCCAGTAGTAGCTTCCTTTTAAGGATCATTTTCTTATTTTTTCATTCACTCTCTACATGTTTCAATTTAAGTGCATCATGAGCACTGACAAATTGATAAAAATAATCATATGAAAAAAATATACAAAAAAGCAATTTAAAATAATTATTCAGATGACCTGGACAAGCGAATAAAATGCTGACGTCAGCCGCGGGTGGGGGGGGGGGCGGGGGGTCATCGAAAGCTGACGAAAGCTGACGAGGGGGTCAAAATGGTCAAATTTTGGCTGACGTAATTTGTGAACGATCCCTAAATGATTTTTAGACCTACAGTCAGAACGCCGGCTGCCCTCTGCCCTGTACGTCGGACGTAAGCATTAAGCTCATGACGTAACTATTAAGTACTGCATTTTGAGAGGACACGAATAAAGTACTTATGTAAACAAACTTCTTACTCTGGTGCGACATTGTTTTTTTTTTAAATATTTCTACAGATATACCAGTGTAGTCTAAAAATGTTGCTGAAAACCTTAGATCTACTGCATCAGTTCAAAAGAAACCTCGCCGGGCTAATTCTTCGATCTGCCTTGATCATGTCAATGATTCAGAGTTCGTGCCAATCGTGGCCCCAACTTGCCCAAGTCCCTTGCCAGCAATTGGAATGGAGCGAATTTGCGTCAAAAAATTCCCAGGGTAAAAAATTGTATATAGATATTTCTGACAAGAGTAAAAACTGTGTTTTCATAGTAAATACAGTGTGCAACGAGCGCACTCAATACAGCCTGAAGAAGTTTCAAGAAGGAGCGTGTGGTGCAGCTAGACTACTATCGATAGATAATCAAATAAAGAAACAACACCCTAAAATAGGTCAATATAATGCTATTGTGATTTTGAGGAAGGACTATGTTTATATGGATTGTGAACAATACTTGTGCAAAGGAAAACTTCCTCTGACGACAAGGGCCTCAGACTCTAAAGGAATCAAATTCGGAAAACAATATGTAAGTTTCCTTTGTCCTGAAGTTCAGGGGGTCAAGCTGGATGAGAAATGTACTAACCCTGCTCCCGACAGTCAATGTAGATTTTCATGTAAAGACGGCTTAGGGTTTGGGAGATCGGACACGGATGCCAAATGCACTCTCGTAAACAGTGGGACAGAACTTGAAGCGAACTGGGATATTATACCTGTATGTATCAATTGCACGGCGGACCCAGAGGGCTGTAAACGCATAACCACCACCACAACCACAACCACAACCACAACCGTTGCAACAACAACAGGATCCGTAGAAGGTGACGATGAAGTCAGTGCATATAGTGCTCTGGCGAAAACACTATTAGTACTTTTAGTATTATTTATTCTGTTTGCCATTGCGGGGTATGTAGCATATACGAAGAAGGACGAAATCATGAAAAAGAAGGACGAAATCATGCAAAAATATTTTGGTAAATATAATGAAGAGTTTACTGATGACATTGATTCCGATGGTACTCCCTACATACTTGCCTCTGAATCAGGGTCAGCGAGTGGAGCCAAAAGCCCAGAGATTACTTCTTCTGCTGCTGCAAAACCATATTATGCTGCTGCAACTACTGCTAATAAACCACCTTATGCTACAAAAACATTTACATTTGCTGAAAAACAAAAAGCTCTTACGAAATCACCTGCAAAATCATCTGCAACAACTGCTGCAAGACCAGTTATTTTTGAAAAACACTTTACATTTGCTGAAAAAGCTGCTAGACAAAAGTTATTATCATCATCTGCTGCAAAACCACCTGGCACTTCTGCTATAAAACCACCTGCAATTATAAAACCACCTGCAATTAGTGCAAAACCACCTGCAACTACTGCAAGACAACATGCAACTACTGCAAAACCACCAGTTGCTACAAAACCACCTGCAACTACTGCAAAACCACGTGCAACTACTTCAAGATCACCTACAACTACTGCTTCAAAAACAACCACATTAAAAAGGACTTAACGGTAACGGTGGATTATTTTCAACCATTTTTAGACACATAAACACACGTGGTCATTATAGAGAGGGTGACTTCATGGAGGTGTACAGTGTTTCCGTTACTAAGGCCTAAATATACAAAATATGGTCTCAATGTACATGTGGTCTCATTACAATACGTGCATTGTTCAGTTTCTATATTGGTTACAATTATGTAAATTGTAAGATGAGCTCCACACGAATAAGGATGGGTTTATACTTGGTTCCGTTCAACCCGCGTATGGACCAATCAACTGTCAACCTAGACTGTTTAAAAGACGACGAGAGTTGTTTCACGATGAATTTATTTAGTTCGAGATGGCAAAAGTTCACGTGTACAGATATAGACTAGAATAAATTAGAATGTAATTGTTGTATTTAACATGGAAAAATGTATAGAAACGGATGATGGAATATTCTAATAATCTGCATGTATGTAATAATAACAATTGTAATAACAATAATAAGTTACAATGTAACTGATAATCGTATCTTCTTAGAATCTTAGACTGCCTGTGTATGTGTGTATGTGTGCGTGTGTGTGTGTGTGTGTGTGTGTGTGTGTGTGTGTGTGTGTGTGTGTGTGTGTGTGTGTATGTGTGTGTGTGTGTGTGTGTGTGTGTGTGTGTGTGTGTGTGTGTGTGTGTGTGTGTGTGTGTGTGTGTGTGTGTGTGTGTGTGTGTGTGTGTGTGTGTGTGTGTGTGTGTGTGTGTGTGTGTGTGTGTGTGTGTGTGTGTGTGTGTGTGTGTGTGTGTGTTTGTGTGTGTGTGTGTGTAACTATTCTTATTAGCTTATATATGTAGACATTTTAAATGTAATTGTTATTGATATAATTAATGAATCAATTATTATATCTTGCCCCTAGAGGGCGCTTAAACGTAAATAAATAAATCCGAATCTAAATAAATCTGAACCTGTTCCAGAAAGTTCTCAAGTGCGTGCGTGATTACTGCACAACGTCAATGCAAGTACAGCAATGTTAAGGTTAATCAATGACAAGTTACTTCCAAAACTTAGACCACTTGCATAACATGACCAGCTTTTAGACTATTTTTGTACTAACTCCCACACATTACAAAGAACGCCTGCCACGAACAACCCATCTGCTGACACCAGTTACGGCCACGTGGTTACTATTGGAATAAAAATATTTACAAAACAAAATAGAAATAAATCAGTAACATGCCATTTGTAAAGTAAACATCATCCATCACATCAAAATGCATGGCCTAGCTCAGTGCTGTGAATGAACGTGTAACTTAATTTGCAGTCGCAAGTGCATAGAGACACTATTAAACAACATCTAATTGAGTAAATATGTAAATTGCAATAAAATGATGGTATAAACTGAGTGAACTGACTGCCCTCCATTGCAATATGCATCAGAATCCAGAAAGTTGAGTCCCAAATCCGGGAAATGCCATATTTGGCCCGGCGATGCCAGCACGTGTTTTCAAACAGCTCAATATGAACAGTCTGATTGTCACTGACATCCGCTCTGTCAGTGTAAATACGGAAGCTTCAGACATAACGCAAACAGTGCAAGTCACAACGTCATCGCCGTTTGCTTAAACGTTCAAGTTGCGGGGAGGGAAATGAAAGGGTTTATTAAAAGAACAGATAACAGTGTTATTTCATTTCATAAAAAAAATACACACAACTAAAATGGGAATATCCTTATTTTGATGGAGTTATTTGATTTCACAATGCAACCAGAAAATGACGAATCCGTCAATAATATGAACCAAATACGGCATTGGGCTTTAATGTAAAACAGGTGCGTTCGCGCGTGAAATCAGAGCAGCTATTTGTAAAGAGTTTACGTCCATTGACTCCATTCATATGTGCTGATCATTACAACAGAAACAGTATAGTCCCTTCGATGTCGTAAAATGAAGCAATAACAAATGCAGCAGAAGACACGGAATAATTAGATAGTATGCCTACTTAAGACATACTCATTCATAATTTATGATCTATTTAGAGTGCAAGTGAATACTCTACTGACAGCTTTCCCAATATTGGTTATTACCGCCAAGTGGTTCGCCTGCTGGGACCAGTTTGTGTACTGTTTACAGAAAACACCAGGATTCCTCAAATTCCAACAAAATAGGATATTCACCAATAAACCTTTAATTGATTTTGCGTATATATGATATATCATATGTGACAGATATTGGGGAGCTACAAGCCATGCCGTGTTAGACGTTTAAAGCATTGGTTTCACCACAAAGGATACTTGTTGGGACATTTTCTGCTTCACTACTCGCGGCAGGTAAATAAACCGAGATCAATGCCTCAGTGGCTTTATTTGGCAAGCTTCTGTTCGCCTTAAGCTCTTTTATATTTAGTAGAATACTGGAACCCATGCTGAATATTTATCAACTCAAGTCTGACATATCAATCAGAAGAACTGTGCTATAATTTGAAACTTGTTTCACCCTCATATTTATGCTATAGTCGCTACATATATGCACGATCTGTTATATCAGCCAATTCTCATATTACCATTTAATTATAATGCAAATCATTTGCCTGTGGGCTTGAGGGCCGGCATTAAATATGGTAGTAGGTAACAGGGTGTACAAAATGCAATTAACATGCAGACTGTTATATTGTTATATTCAACTTAAAACTTATTGCGGGGTCGCGTACAAATTTAGGTTTAGTGATCTGAGAGACTGACTGCTTTCCCCGTTTTGCATATACAAAGAAGTGGACCCATTGGGGTATGATAAAATACAGGAGGTGGGTGTGTTAGAAGAATTAGGTATTTGAAAATAAATTTGTGGCGTGGTGGACAGTCTGTAGTTTTTTTTCTTTTTTGTGGGGGGTGAGGGGAGGCTGAAAGTTTCAAACGTAGACAGATGTACAGATATTGATACTGTAATGTACCCGGTCCCGCTAGATCTGCCTATGAATTTCCCTATCCATGACCACCCCCCGCCCCCCGCCCCGTTACAATTACCTTCTCTGGCTCACTGTCCAGACTCTCTCAAACTCCCTCAGCCCCCTCCCCCTGCTTGCAGCATGACGCCACCTCCTCCGGATTTCCCTATCCATGACCACCCCGCCCCCGGTGTTCCAACGACCTTCTCTGGCTCTCTGTCCAAACTCTTTCCTCCCCACTGCTTGCACCATGACTCCCCCTCCCCCCGTGTTCCAGCATGACTTTCTCCTCCCCCACCTTGCAGCATGAGCTCCTGCTCCCTGTCGCGTCTCTCCGCGGACCTCGGCGCCCTGGCGGGAGACGCGGCCACGGCGGACGTGTTGCTGCTGGTCGGCAGCGAGCCGGCCGCGCGCCACCACGCGCACAGACTCGTGCTCTGGGCCAGGTACGTACATGTAAACGCTTAACGTAAGATTTGGTACGTAAAATAATGATACGTAAAAATAAAAACGGCACCATTGTTATTGAGTTATCGACTCTTGGGCTCGTACATGTGAATGTGGTGGCTTGTAGTCATGATACAAGTCTTGCTCTCATGACTTAACAATTCACACCAGGTCATCGGCCCACTTATTGATCATCAATTGATCATTTCTACTTGCATCCCCACATTGTTCATCACTCACACAACCACTCACTCACTCTTTCAACCCAATGACTTGTACCTATTTAATGTGCAGGTGCCACGGAACAGTGTGTAACTATTTAGCCCACAGCCCACAACCCGAGCGACCAGGAATCGAACCCATGACTTTCTGGTCACAAATCCAACTCCTTTCCACTCACGTACGTCAATATGAATGTGGTGGCTTGTAGTCATGATCCAAGTCTTGCTCTGTCATGACTTAACAATTTACACCAGGTCATTGGCCAGTTACGTGACGGTAGGCAGGGTTGTGGGCTCTATCAATTTCAGGCACAGTCATCTATCTGTCATTCACAGTTCTGCAGTTATAGAGTTTTATAAGACCTCTGTCATTATGGTCTTTATAATGTGGTGGTTTATAGTCGTGATCCGAGTTTTGCTCTCACGACTTTACAATTTACACGAGGTAATTTTCCCACTTATTGATCACCAATCGATCATTTCTCACACACTTGCATCGGCATTCAGATTCAATTCAGAGCACAATGCTAATCACTCACACAATCACTCACTCACTCTTTCAACCCAATGATCTGTACCTAACAGGGAGCAGTGTGCAGCTGCTTTTAGGGATGAGTTTGCTCAACGCCCACCACCAGACCCGACCGGTAATTGAACCCACGACCTTCTGGTCACGAGTCCAACTCCCTAACCACTCGGCGACAGAAGCACGTGACAGTTGGTAAGGACACAATAGACAGGGTTGTGGGCTCTATCAATTTCAGGGACATTCATTTATGTCATTTAAACGACATTCCATGGCCTGAGACATCCGTGCACGCACAACCTCTGTAAGCCACCTACCTCCTGCCCCCAAACCACGCGCCGCACAGCCAAAGTGTGAGGCTGTGCTCTTCTAGTGCTTGTTAATTTGCATCTGTATCATTGTGTGGAGGAGAATGACGTTAATGAGAAATCTCTTACCTCAGAAATGCGTGTGTATGTGTACAGACCAACGGGTGCAGGGAAGTCTAATATCTGAAAACAGAAACATAGGAACATTAGTTAAGTGATTGGCTTTATTCAATACAGTGATGTGCACACAAAGTGCCAATATGTCACAGATGGAATCTCAAATGCTGTCCATAAGAAACAAACTGCAATGTCAAATTATATCAATACGTACAAAACAAATGAGTGCATATTCAAAGTTCTATCACATATTAAAGCCAAGCAGGACTTTTTTACAGTATCCAAATGCAGATCCATGTGTGTAAAATCAGCCGGCCTCTTTTGACGCCGTTTCAAGTGACAGCTTCTCTGCATTCACATCAGTGGATGAATGGGCCCGTGGGGGAGTAAATCGTCGGCTGTCTCAAGTGCTCCGAGTGGGGAGTGAGTTAGGGCGATTGATCCCAGCAACAGCCGGCTGGTGGTCAGTCTGAGATGTGGCAAATGAGAGATGTTGTGAATGACGTATACAGATGGCGGTTAATCAAATACTGGATTTGTTCAGAAGTTTGCTCATAATCACAAACCACAGACATTTTAACCTTTCTATTGAGACCACCCGGGTGACCAATATCAAGTGGACGCTATAGCAAGGTGGTCCCTTTGCAGAGGTTCGCAGTTGTCTGGGATGAAATGGCAGTATTATAGAGGTAGTCACGTTATAGAGGTTGTCTCACTATAGAGATGGTCTTCCCGTAGAAGTGGTCTTATTATAAGAGGCGATCCCATTGGAGGGGGGGGGTGGGGTGTCTCCTGCACTGAGTAACGATGACAACGACCCCGCTGACCCGGTAACAGATAAGGCGGACTGTCCAGATGATCAGACAAGTGACTGCATCAGGGTCCGTGTCTCAGCCCCTCCCCCGGGGGAGACACGCAGTCTGAGACACAGTGAGCGCACTGCTGCAATCTGAATCTTCAAACTGCTGGTTGTCCAGCAGAAGTTATCTAATCTATATAGTGTGTTGCCTATTTATCGTGGACTTCTCAGGTTGGGGTGTTTTGCCAAGTTTGCTTGGAAACCCATGCAATATCTTAAATACGCCCCTCCGCCCACCCTAATCTGAAGTCATTACGATTTCCACCAGGTCATTGGGACAGCGACGACAGGCATACGCCTCACGAGGGCATCATTATATTGATCTTCCACCCAAACCTCCCCTAATGCAATAACTCATACCTCACCGCCACGTCTGCCGATTGCATCAAAGCAAAAATCTCATTGACCGCGAATAGGCAGTAAAAATTGTGCCGTATTGGCCCCGTCCGCGGCGTCCAATCAGATCGTCCGTCTGTAAATCCCATTACGGACCAATCAGAGGCGAGATGACACGCAGATTGGCGCGTCACTTCCGCCCTACAAACCACCAATATCCGGGTCTCGATCATCCAGAATACAGAGCGACTAGCGTAAAACGTGCAGCGTTCAACGTAGGACACAGTGCGTTCAACGTGTTCATGGAAACGTCAACCGTCCAAACAGCAACGTGCGTCGCATTTCTCTGAACGTCTTACATGAACTGGCCACAATCTTTGATTGCAAACCAAACCTATCAACTGGACCAGGCTCTGTATGCAATACAGAGTCTGGATAGAACGAGGCTACCAGCATCCGGGTGATCGACCCACGCCGCTAATCAACTTTCTCATTACTGCGCCTTATTGGAGTCACGGTGCAGGCCGAAAATCGGATTTCTCTGTGTATGTGTATGTGGCCATGAGCGTAACTTCTTGTTAAGGGACACGTGATGGATCAATGCAGCTGCTGGACAATGTCCTCCTGTTGTCAGTGGAGTCATGGAAAACTCGTGTGTTCTCTGTTCATTCTTGTAACAATGCATTTGAAAGCGTTGAATAACAAATTAAGTGTGTGGCTTGATTATCATTGTAATTAATGTTGCTAAGTTACACATTGCACATTGATATGAACAAAAATGCATGAAGATGTAGATCAGTGAATGTAAATGTATTGTAAATGTCTGGTTTATGGTCTTCTTCCCCACTGGGCAGGCTCAGGCGACACTATATTCACACCAGGTCATTGGCATCCATGTCACCCTATATTGCCTTTCACAACTACCCGGGGAGCATGCAGCACACCACAACTGTATCACAGACCTGATTATCACTCACATTAGCTTTCACTCCTCTGGCCTGTATATAGTTTAACATGTAAGTACCAGGGAGCTGTGTGCTACTGTTTAAGGATGTGTTTGCTCAACACCCATAACTAGATCCGACCGGGAACTGAACCCACGACCTTCAGGTCGTAACACCCTATCTTCTAGTTCTAGTTTCTAGTTTATATTTGACTTTCACCCAACTTTCCATCGATTACACCAAATCCATTGTGGCAGTTCGCGATCTCTCAACACTCTGGGGAGTATACACTATTATTAGAACATTAGAACCCCCCAATACACTATTATTAGAACATTAGAAACCAATAAGAGCTACATACAAATCCGCAAATGCGCAAATAGGAATACCTTAAATGTTGATAATCTCTTAGACCAATATCACTTATCCACCTACCCATTCACTGAACACATATTGATATAAAAATTCTGTCAGTGACGACTATTTTTGACCGTCAGATAAGTGATGATAATAGCCGTCCATTACCACTCACTTTTCGCCCTACACTCGGTAAAACATCAGCACACTGTGAAGCGCTCCGTGTCCAGTGACAATAACAGCCATTAATATGCAGATCACCGCCACCGCGCCAAGCATCAAAGTGAGGAAGTCAGCGTCGGCCATGTTGGCGGCCATCTTTCTTTTCGGGGACAGCGCGGTTTGGCAGAGGATGTGACAAGACGACACAGGACGGGGGGATGGTGTCAGACCGTCCATCAGGACGGGGGATGGTGTCAGATCGTCCAACATCGTCAGCGAACAGCTATAGGTTTAGATCTCTTCATAAAGGGAATGTAACTGGTTCATTCTTGGTGCATTAATTGCAATTAAACATAGCTTGAGCCATTGAACGTAAGCAGGAATTACCCTAGATATTACTAAGGTCATGGAATAGTTTATAATGTCATATTGTCATTTCAACACGTCAGTATGACTGTTGTATTAGGATATACTCGCAATGCAAATTTAGCCATTTCTGTGGGAATGTTTATTACGGCTCTGATTTGTGTGCATTATGTATCGGGTTATTTGGCCCATGGCCACCGGAAGGTACCCTCAAAGCGCATTTCACTCTCCGCCGGATTGCTGTCATTCTCTTCTATCCCGAGCTTATTTATCAATCAAACACTTATGAAAGATAACCCCTAATTCAAGTCCTGAATTTTAAGTGGAACATTTCTGCGGACCTAAGCCACTCAAATGATCAGCCCGATCTTGGTTTAGCTGTCTATCGTGTGTACCTGGGACAAGTTTGCGGCCTGCATGCGTCCTTCTCTCTAGCTAAAGTTCAGGTTCACTGAGCCTAGTTTGGACAAAGTTCCTCTACCCCACGTATTCCTGACCCCACCCCCAGCAGCCACAGCCACATTGTCACCCTCTCCCGAGCCGACGCAAACCCGGTTAGCCGAGGGTGTAAGTGAGTTAGACAGCGGTGGGGGGTCCCAGCAGGGGCTGTAGGCCGGCATTAGGCCACGCTATGGTATACACGTGGCTTTTTCACGTCCCTGGGGACTCAGTGGGGAGCATAAACTCACTTGGTGGTGATGATTCGCATTCTGCTACATAACTAACACTTACTCTGTAACTATGTCCGGCTTTTGAAGCATGAAATAGTATCATATAGACTAATGGTTTAGATGAACTATTTAAAAGCAAAACATTGAATACGAAAGTAAGTCACTATCAGCCTGTCTAAATTGGCCATCTTTAGCATTCAACACAGCAGCTCCTTCCTTGCTCTTTTTATCATAAAGTTGTAGCATTTAAATCAACAGCCCCCGCCCCGCTCCCTACTATACGCCTCCTCCTTAGCACTGTGGAGCACTTGAGACAAGCAGCCGATTATTTACTCCCCCACGGGCCCATTTATCGTCCAGCCGCCACTGATGTGAATGCAGAGAACCGCCGGCTTCAAAAGACTTCTCAGACGTGAGTGGAGGCCGCAATGAGTTGACGGCCAGGCTGCTGAGGCTTTCTCCTGTTGGTAGGACTTTGCCTCACCCATTGGGGCAGACATCACCCACGGGCAGATCCAGGATTTTTGGAAAGGGGAGGTGGAAGGGGCACTTAAGGGATAGTCTATATCACTTATCACTGAGACGAATATGGTGAATCTGAGTGGTAGTGTTTAGGGTGTACAGCTTTCCTGGCCTTCAACACACGGACAGGACCAGGTTTTTGGAAAGGGGGGTGGGTGGTGGAGGGGGCACTTAAGGGATAGTCTATATCACAGTCTTATCTACTGAGATCAATCAGGGCATATTCTGAGGGGTAGTGTTTAGGCGTTATAAACTGTTCATGTAGCCTACAACCTTTCTGTTCTGCCCTTTAGCACAGAGACCATTACTGGCAAGAGGCACATCTCTTGCGACCACGCCCTGCCTCACGGTCTGTGTGTAATGCACTTCCCGTGTCCCCCGCTGGAGGGTTCCGGCCCGAAAGACTTCACGCTCCGTGCGCACGCCATAGACAGATAAAACTCCCGATCCGGCCGCTTTTAACTTGTTTATAACCGTCTTGACAGAGTCTAAGTGTTTTCATCAGATTTATGTCTCACTGGCGTTATTTCGGGTCCGTTATTCTACACGAAGAAAAGAAACTTACTAAGATCCCCCAACCACGCTCTCATTCACATCTATTTCGTGATTAAGCCTATCATTCAAATGCTAATATATTGAAAATAACTTGCTATGTGTTCAGGCTAATTTGGGTTCCCGTTAGCCGAGACTCTGACAGCAGCAGTCTGGCGGTAACAGGAGTGTGAGCATTTTCTTTTAAGGCTCATAACTGAGCAGAGAGAAAATGAATATGCTGGCGGCAAATAAACCAGGAAGGAATGACGATTAGATTTTTGCGTGTCCTAATTTCTGCATTACAAAGAATTCGGCACACAGACATGTCAGTACAGCACACAGGAGGCCGTTGTGTATTGTTTTAATTAAACAAAGAAACAAGTACAACAGTGTATACCTAAAAGCGAGACAGAAAACAGGCCTAAACTATTGCTCAAAGAAGCACCAGCACCAGCCACTTATTTTGTACTACAGTGGTTTATACCCTTCATGAATCATTCCAGTTCAGTTTTATTTAATTCACCAAAACGGCCTATGTGTTCTATCCCAAATATTGGCGATTTCAACATTATTAGGTGAAATTGTCTGAGGAGGTGGTTGCTGTTCATGTCCCTTTGAAGTGACCAAAACAAACAAGTGCAACAGTGTATACCTAAACCGAGAGAGACAGACAACAGGCCTAAACTATCGCTCAAAGAAGCACCAGCCACTAGTATTGACAGTGGCTTCTCTAAAAAAGCGTCACCATTTATTTTTTCATTCACCAATCGGCCCATTCGTTCCGCTAGTCAGCGCTAGGGCTCTGGTGGAGGAACCTGCGATCCCGGTTTGGAGGCGAAAAGCCACCATTTATCTTGTACGCCTCGCTCGGGGCCAGGCGCCAGGGACGGAGGTATGGTTCGTGATGGAGCGATGGCGTGTGGGTGATTCACGGAATGGTGGAATCACGGACTGTTACAGACCTCTCAACACTGACTGCCGTGGATGCATGAGCTGAAAACATGGTGCTGCTTCTGTGGCACGACACTGCCATCTATTAGTGTTTTAACAAACCCATTAACAAAGTCGCTGTTTTATGTGTTGAGGAGAATGTACAATAGAGACGCCTGGATGCATGCTGCATTATTTACTACACACATCACAGAAGAAAGCGGGGAGCTGGTATTTTAACCATGCCCGATGATTAATGGGGGAGTTGCGTGCACGATCTCAAAGGACCCCAGGATAATTTAGCCTTTTCAGTTCCCAGAGTATTCAAGGATTATCTGCACACATCAAATAGGGTATCAGGTGTTTTTTTCTAATCAAAGTTCTTTATGCACTGGCTTTTACAGATACAGCTAGGTTATCGCAGTAGGCTGCAACAGTTTGCTGCTGCATTTGTATTTATATCATTGGCTATATTTATAAATAATTTTCAAGGCATATGCAATATAATATACATATAATAATGACTAATGAATAAAATGATTCATTCACAGACAACTTTTGTCATTGCGCGCCATTCCTACAGGTTTCTTTGCGTGTATTAATCACCGCCGTTAGTCAGTCCTGAACAAGCAGGTGCGCTCGATGAGTTATCAGCGATTAATCACCAGCAGGTGCGTGGCAGGTGCCCGTCACGTGACGCCATGTCTCATGGTCACGTGTTTCCTTGAGCAGGTGCTCTGGGGACAGCAGTAAGCCGGTGTAAGCTCGGGTGTAGCATGGTATATGGGTGCACATGTCTGCATTAGTGATAGTTATTTGGACGTGTTTGGAAGCAATATTTTGTATACAGATATGGTGATCTTATTTGCAATTCTCACTTTATTGAAAGTAACACTCAATTAATTCAAGTAAATGCAAAAACACTGCATAGGCCTGCTTCATGAATGAGGTCCTCTTTGACCAGCGATAATAGTTGC
>CM032662.1:3780018-3815014 GCA_019095985.1 Streblospio benedicti
TGAATCATAATTCTAGCTTTGAATGCTGCAAAAAAGGGGGGGGGGCTATGGACTATACGGGGCTATGGACATCAATCTTTTTGCCAGGACTTCCTCTAATGCTGTTGGAGAAACTGATCCTGTTAGTTTTATAGTCAACTGAATGCTATGAAAATATAAAGCAAACGAAAAATCATTATTGTATCCATTTATTGAATAAAAAGACCATTGAATATTGGGGCTACGGACTATACAAAAAATCACCTCTTAAGACAAAGTACCAAAGCCAAAAACATGATTGCATGACATTAAATGGATATTTTTTGCTTAGATTAGACACTTGGGTTGAAAAATGAATATTTTTCAGATTCTTAAATTTATTTTTGGTAAAGAAATGCCTTCATGTACCAACATACCGACAAACTCATTTCTATAACGAAGTTGGGGCATAATAAAAACATTTATGATATTTTTTTTCCATAAAAAATATCTGGAAGCTTAGAATTTTCCCCATATAATAGAACATAGGTTTATGGCATCATATGAAATCATTTTTATCAATAATAAATTGAAAAATGTAGAAAAACGCTTGCAACAGCATAACAGTCCGAAAATGGCAATTTTTTTCAGCTTTGGGTGGTTGTTTCGATCATGTAACATGCATTAAATGTACAATATTATATATCGCTGGAAAGCCAATTTTCTGATCTTTAAGATGCAAACAAATTCATTAAAGCAAGATTAAATGATAAATACGTGACTGCAATTAGTAGTGTTGAAAAGAGAAGAGGTTTACAGTTAAGTATATAACGTGGTGAATGACAATATTTATTTCAATGATTTTTTATAGGTGAAAATCGTGGAAAATGTGTAATCCTCTGAAAGGAAATTTTAAACCAGTGTATCTATTTTTTACATTAGAATATTCTCATCGAGCAATCGTATACATGTTATTTGCATGTTTTGTACGTTTTAAGGGACAATATCAATTTTTCATGGATTACTAAGTGGCAAATTAACAACAAACTTTGCCTTCTCTTTTGCTCACATTCGGGTCCCCTTACTAACCTCACATTTTGAGATATAAATCTTATCACTGCATTTAAAGATAATGCTGAGTCAAAAATATAAGTGATCTGTAAATTCTAGGATCAATAAACAATGTCACTTTCATTGGAATTGTAAGGAAAATAATTTGCAATTTGTTTAATTTTAGACGACACAGATGGTCTCATTGTTGGTTTTTATACTACTTATTCTGTTTGTTTGGAGACAATAAAATTTTGGTTAATTTAGTTTATTCCAACGTGTCGAAACGTCGGAATAAACTAAATTACCAAAATTTTATTGTCTCCAAACACACAGAATAAGTAGCTAAAAAACCAACAAGGAAAATAATACTAATATTTTTCACCTTAATTATATATTACACCTATGAAAATACCAAGATGTTTTGTCAGCTAAAACACAAGGTCACGTGATATTGCATAATCGAATGATTTTCGCCAGACGTACCGTGCGTTTCCAACGGCAGACGTCACAATGTACATGGGAGAGATAGGAGACTTCTTACGTGCACCGTGCAAGTTACGTCTGACGAAAATCCTTCGGTTTATATGTTGCTGCTTCATGTGTTTTGATGGTTGCTAGCTGTCTGTTTATGTTGTGGTATTTAAATTGCTCTACTTGCTTTAATACATTATTTAAAGGAAAGAAATTTTCAGAATGCACATTACACATCATATTGCTTCTTAGTCTACAAGGATACTTAGTCGGCCACTGAGCATAACCTTTAACCCCGTATCAGCGATGAAATAAGACAAAATTTTGTAATATAAAACCTTTTTTTTAAAGAACATTTTTAGATATCTATTGTGCTCTGCAGCGAGGCTTTCGCTGTTTTCTCAACAGCTTCATCGGGTTGAATGAAAAACCTCAGTTGGTGACATGACCACCACGGTTGAAAGTCATCATACATCCCAAGGACCGATAAAATCAATATTTTTCAATGAGGTTAGCAGAGTATGTACGGGTCGGAATGAAAATTCTAGATGCTGGAATGAAATGTATTTTTATAAATATTTGTTTTGATTTTACTTTATGCATGACTAACCAAATTTCATTGATTAGCTGATAATCTATTATGGGAATTATTAATTCTTTGTAACATACTTCCAAAATTTCGAAGACTGTCAGTTTTTCTTGTTCACGGCTATGAGGTCCTTTACATGTAATATTTTTATCTCATAAAAATCAATAGAAGGAAAAACTGTAGTCACTAGTGGCATAATTTCATGACTGTCTTCCTGTGAATTACTTTATCATTAATTGAAAACAAAAAACAAGTGCTGTTATATTTATACATATTTAATATAATTTGTTATTACACATGCAGAAATCAACAGCCATATAAAACAAGGAAGTCATAATTAAATTTACAGCTTCTGCTTCTGACGAGCAAATCTCCGGCCGCCCCTATGACGAGGTTACAGACACACGGCCTACAGAAGTGTGCAACTCACAGGACCCGTCTTATCTAGAACATGCTCAATATTGCAGCAGAACAGGGCAACGTTCACTAAATTAGTGAGTTAAACTTGCAAATTTATCAAAATCACAATCATTAGACAATATTTATAACAAAACAAATGACTACAAGTTCATAACGTTTAGTGTCCTTAATGAGATGCCAATTTCACCAATGCTACGCGTATGTTCATCACATTTATTCTTATTCACTGGACACAATTATAAAGGACAAAAAGTATTGTTGAGAAAAAATGACAGACTTGTGTCACAGCTATTTTAATCAAAAGATTAAATAAAAAATGTGCACAAACCTGTGCATAAAATAAGTTACCATTGAGTTTGTACTTTACAATGTAATGCATTAGATAATATGAATACACAATTGTTATCATAAAAAACTTTGGCGAGGTATGTACACGAAAATGGCGGCCAGTAACTGTATGTACAGATCTCGCTCTATAACAACAGTCTGTACACACACAGCCCACTAGATTTACTGCATAACAACATTTTGTTCCACAATTCGACAGCACGATTTGCCACTAAACAACACACTTACATATAAATAGCAATATTCTAGTTTATTTCAATAAATACGACGTCCCTTTTTTCACCGTCAACTTCACAAACACAAAGCCCCCGACGACACTGTGGCTATTTAGGGCTCACTCCACCAAACGCCGCCCCACGTAACACAGACACCCTTAACATCTGTCCCTCACAACAAGCACTTTTTTCCATTTGGGGCATCGATAGTTTGTGCGGACAAGTGCTAAAAAACGACAAGGTGGATTGGCCATGGTAGCGCAAGAGGTCAAAAGTTTGAGTCCGCTTCTACACCAATGTGGCGGACGTCGCCGAGTTTTCTCCATTCTGGCTGTGATCTCGATGATGCGGAGGCGGCAGCCTAGACGGCGATCTCTTCCACCCCGAGGTTACGCCGTCATACAAACACCTGAAACAACAACGGCCAGCGTCAAACACATTCTATTATTCAGTGCAAAGATCACCGCCAATAACCCATTCTGATTGGTTGAGTGGAGTTCTAAATTTGAAGATTTACCCGTTGCTAAGGTCTTACCGTGATTTAAGCACTGGTGGAAACCCAGTCTAAATTAGACTACTTTGCACCTGTTCTCGTATATCAAGATAAGAAAGATTGCGTGTATATTTAGCATGTTTAGTGATAAATGGAAACTGTAATTATATTTTCTTCATGATAGAATGGTATTTGAACACTCAATTGTCGTGGCAATCGTGAAATTGAGCATGCTGACGTCTCCGTGACGTCTCCTCACATCGTTTGGGTCAATCAGAAAGTTCGTTCTGGTAAATCAGGAGTCAGCACGTTCAATTTCAAGATTGCCACGACAATCGAGCGGTAAAATCCTGCATGTATTTGTGTCGTACCTTGGCGAGAGCGTCCGCGCCGGCACTGGCGATGTACGGCTTGCTCGGGTGGAACGCCGCGTCGTGGATCGACTCCTCGAACTTCTTGCGGTGCGACGTGATTTCCTGCACGCACGTCTTGGTGTCCAGGTTCCACAGCCGGATGGAGCAGTCGTGGCCTGCAAGAGCAGCACGTGCAATCAGCAAGAGGTTATGCAAATTATGGCAGTTTAAAGTTGGCAACGCACCGCCGACACATGGAAAGATTTTATACGCGCTACGCTGCAAATATTTGCGAGGATACAAGGGCTGTCATGTAATAAAACGTGAGGGGTAAAGGGTAAAAGGATTAACCTACAATAGGATTACCGTGTACTTTTCACGTACTTTATCTGTGCTTGTACAATAGTGTACAATAATTCTTCATTAATAGCTGAGGATGTGTTGTATACACACCGGAAAATATTTTTTATTTGGTCAAGATTTGGTGACACTACTACTTCCTTTTTTAAACGGACTTAACGTCGCATCAGCCTAAACTAAACGTCATTCGTTCAGGGTATAGCATCGCTGCCATCGTGATTAAAACTAGATAACTATATGTGAAACCGTATAAGGAATTGTCGTGCACAATTTATTTTAATGTTTAGCTTTTAAGAGAATAAAAAAAGTTTCATTTGACAGCATTAATTTACACTTAGAAATGGCGCCATGTTTGCCATATCGCACCAATGTTTGATCGCATTGTAGACAATCTTATAACGGTTCAATCTTGATGAGAAATACATATTCGTGTTCCTAACAACTTTAGCTTTATCACGATATATAAATCCGTTTCAAAAAACACCCGATAAATATTTTTACTTATTTTCTAAATTACTGTAGAATTACGTACTGCCCGAGAGGAGGTAGAGAGCGTTTGGGTCGACGGCGAGACTGGTGACGGCGTCGAGGTGTGCCACCATGGCGTGCAGCAGGCGGCCCGTCGTCACGTCGAAGAAGCGGATGTGGCGGTCGTCGTGGGCGGTGATGGCCACCGGCAGGGTGGGGTGCGACACGACCCGGTTGATCTGGTGCCCGCCCTCCACGCTGCCTGACGAGTCTGCAGCAGATATATTGCCCCCATAAGTGTGGCCATCTTGGAATTTTGCATTGGCTACTGTTACTTTTTAAAATTTCATCAGTCATTTACATCATTGTTCATAAAAACCAAAAGTTTAAACATCAGAATCATTCATCTCAGTGGTATGCGATTGAAAAAAGACCAAAGCAATGGTAAAACTTGAAACATGATAAACAATATAGCCTCCATAGTTGCTTTTTACCCAAATTATTGCACATTTTGGCGGCCATCTTGAAATATTGAACTTGGGGACTGCTTTTTTTCACTGTTTTAATTACCATAGATTTAAATTGTACAATTTTGATTTTAAGTGGACTTCCAGGTTTCTTCAGAACTGCTGAAATTTTGGTGGCCATCTTGAATTTCTCACTTAGTGCCGGGATAGGAAAACTCTACCCTCGTGATTTTACTTCCCAAACCTTTTCTGAACGTGAAAATATAAGGAAATTCTCTGGACATGAATTGCATACGGAATCCACCCCAAGTGCTGGACTAAGTCAGAATTTTGCCACATACAAGTGACACGGAATAACGTACCGCTGGTTTTCAAGAACGAATGAGTAAACAGATATTTGGTCTGACTTAGGGGTAGGATTTTAAAAAACAAAATTGTTAACACTATAGATATTTCAGTCTGGGAAAGAAAAATAAAGAAAGAGGTAAGGTGAGCTGTGAAGTGACTGGCGTACCGTCGGTGTTTGCTGCGCCGGTGTCGAGCTGCGTGACGGGCGTGCTGCTGTCGATGCTGAACACGTAGGCGTTGGCCGAGCTGTAGGCGACCACGAACTGCCGACCCCCGCCAGCCGGCGAGTCCCCGCTACCGCGCACAAAGTCCACGGACGTCGGCACGCCAGTCTCTGGAGCACAGACACAGCAGTCAGGATTCTCCACTCATCTGTTCGTATTGACTAGTAAAAACTTGTGGAGGACGAGTAGAATGTTTTAGCAACTCGTCATTTTGACGAGGAGCAATTCTGCTCAATTTAATATACAAATATAGATTTTTGTGCAAAGAGGACGAGTACATTTTTTTGCAGGACGAGTAGATATTTGAGGGAAAATCTTGTCGTGCTGACGAGTACCACTTTTCAACCTAATCCTGACACTGGACACAGCGGCTTTATACAATGTAATTGTCCCCGTCACGTTGGACGTTAGAATCATTTTTTGGAAGAAAAGCTGGTAGTAGTAACCGAGAGAGCCTCACCGTTGTCGACCCTGAAGGTGTTGAGGAGCGGGCTCTGTCCCGCGGTGACTCCAGGGCTCCACAGTCGCACGGAGCCGTCAGCGGAGCAGGACAGCAGGCGCGTCTGGTGCACGGCGAGGCCCCACACCGCGTCCGTGTGGCCCACCAGCGTGTCAGACAGCACGGAACGGTCTAAAGCAGGCACAGGCACTTATCAGTGTTTGAAACTCGCAGGAAAAAGTTCTGGTGCAGCAGGGCCCTTAACTTTAAATAGTTGGGGGCCCTGATCATAAGTTGAGGCCCCTGCTGTGCAATATGTTTGAAATGTTGGCAAAAGAAAGTAGTTGCTTTTAAAGACACGTATTTGAATATGATTAAGTCTGGAATTTACACCAATATTCACCAAAAACAGTTGAGGGACAGCAAGGCCCTTACGTGCTAAAAGTTAAGGGCCCTGGTCAAAAGTTGGGAGCTCAGGGCCCTCGGGCCCCCTACTATTTCAAACACTGCACTTCTTTTCTAATAGAAATATTTAGGGTGCGATCGTAGTTTCTGTCTAAAACCAGCAGGTGGCTACAAACAATTGTATTCTGGGAAAAAATAGACAAACAGTATCAGTCTTTATCATTTCTTTCTGCCACGCCGTAGCATCACAGAGCTTTGGTTGATTGAGACTGACACCACGTGGGTAAAAATCGTACTGAAATATTTCTATCGTGACAGCGAAAAAACTTCATGCATATGCAAAACAGCCACGTGCTTGGTTTGTTTGTCTATTTATTTCCCATGATTCCTAGCTATACGAAGTATATACACATCCACCTCACCCAACAACTCTCATAACTGCTACAATAACCAGTGAAGTAGATTAAAGAATAATGGACTTGATTTTTTTAACCATATACACTAGGTATTTTTAATTTTACAACAAAACAGAAAAAAATCACGGCAAAACACAAACAACTTGATTGATTTTGGATATCACAGACGCAGGTTTGCCAACCTCAAATTTTGAAATTTCTGAATCCCGAGACAAAAATTTCTGAATTTAGTTCAAAATTTCTGAATATTACATTAAATTAGTATGTGGACGGTTAACCGGATAACCGGCTACGGTCGATTTTCCAAGCATAACCGGTCCCTACATTGACCAACCGGTTATTGATTTTGATGATTATTTTCATGCCCAAGCTATATATATCCATATATTTAATTAATTTTGCATGATTTAACATTTTTAGCAGTTCAAATTGCCTTGCTGGTGAACGTAAAAGACGAAATGCATAAACCGGGATTTTTTTTTCAAACGCTAATTTATACAGGGTGTCCAATCAATATACCCAGTCGCACTATCGTACTAAAAACTAGGTGTTACGTATCTAGATCTACCGTACTACGGTTAATCGGTTACGGTTCGGTTACATAGAGCCGATTAACCGGTCTCAATTTTCTCGAACCGTCCACACACTACATTAAATATGTATTTTTCACTTATAAGACAATTTTATAACACTGTTCTGTGTTTAGAATGGTTAATGGAGAGTAAAAAAATATTCATAAAAGCATAATTAACAACATATTTGATTAAAAATAAATACAAAAGCTTTGGACGGTTGTCCCTCGTTTCACGTAAAAACGTTCAAAATAGGGCAAAGTCAATGACAAATGCGTTTTTATTTAATTTGATATATTTTATTCTACCTGGTATACAGTTTTTGTAAGTCATGATCTGATTCTTGTTGAACATTTAAAAGAAAAAAATGATCTATTTTAAGTCTTTCAAATGCCCAAGACAAAATGGAAAGATGAGAAACTATTAAAGATAAGAGAGTAAAATGGGAATTATTCAAAAATAAAAATAAGATTAGCTTCTATTGATTTTATGTAAAAAGAGAGAGAGCTAGAATTATTGAATTAGAGCGAATGATTATTCATTTAGATAGGAATTTAAATACCCATAACTACAATGAATATAAAAATATAAAAAATGGAACTTAAAGAAATCTAAATTAACCCCTTTGACGCCATATGTCGACAAAAAAATGACACACGTAAATTACGTCTATCAACAACAGTCGACAAAAAGTCGACAGACTCACTCAAAAACAGTTAGAGTTTGACTGGCATATTCGTAGTTAAATACTCGAGGTTCTAGTCTCAAATTCCGTTGTGTCAACAACAACAACTTTTACCTTGACATTTCAATATATTTCTAGAAGGAAATAAGCAGCATAGTGTTAATATTTTAATTCTATTCGTGACAACGAATATTTGACAACCTAGCACGCATTTTCTGCTTCAATTTTGAGGCCTGAAATACTCTTATTTATGCCGCAAAACCATAGCTTGTCATACATCACTGGAAACCTTAAGAAACCTGCTTTGCTTCGAGGCCCATTATGAAATGTGAAACTAGACTTCAAGGTCATATCACGACATGGAATTTTCAGCCTTGAAAGCAGTATTCTCAGGTTCAATCGCCGGCATAACAATTTTGACAACTGCTAAATGATGCAATAAGCCTTTATCAAGAGCGCTCTTACGAATAATCTATTTTAGCGCGCCGCTAAGGCTGATTTCCCGGAAATCGGTCCAAACCGGTAAGATCTACCATTCTGTGAGGAAAAAAAAAATTTTGAAGAAGAATTATCATATTATTTGTCATCCACGGCTCATCTTATTGTATCTTGGATTCCAGATCACAAATAAAGCGTTTGGCAAACTACCCAATAAGTGTGGACATCGGATATCTAGTATTTCTATCAAAACGGATGATGTCTTTGTCGGATGATAGAATGATCCCTGTCAAAGACCCACGAAGATAAAGAAATCAAGTTTGAACATGTTTTTGGTGCGTATTATTGTAAGTAAAAATATATTATTATGAAATAGGGATGGTTTATGGTGTTTTTCGTGTCTATCCTGGATAAAAAGTCGCTGCACTTAAAATTTCTACTGATAATACGACATTTAAAATCAACCACTCAAGCTGTCAAATGAATGGACGATTACTCGAAATTGTCAAAATGTTACTTGATGCTGTATGTATCTTTATAATGGTGAAAATAAGAAACTAGACCGTCTCCTGAATGCGTAGTGTAAATGTGGAAATGTTCTGATGAAAAACATAAGAGCTACAAGGATCATATTTCGACTATGACAATTGAGGCCCCCCACAGTGAATAACACGTCACGAAAAATGCGTGTCTGGCACTCAGGGGGTATCATAGTAAATTTACGCCTGGCGTCAAGAGGGTTAACAAAACTAAAGGCAGTATTGTCAGAAATAGGGTTAAGTGGCATGAAGAAGATGAAAAATGTACTAAATATTTTTTTGAATTAGAAAAAGCGAATTCAATACAAAAAAAAAATACATTTGGATAATGGCAAAATAATTACTAGTCAAGAAGAAATTTTAAATGCACAAAAAAATTTCTACAGTAAATTATTATCTTCAGGAATAAATGAAATAAACTTTAACACAAATAAATTATTTGAGAATAATGAAATTCCTCGACTTTCGGAAGAACTCAAACAAATTTTGTTTTAAACCTATTGAAATTAAAGAATGCAAAGAGGTAATGAAATCTTTCAAGAGAAACGTAGTCCCGGAAATGACGGAATCTCGATTGAATTCTATGAACAATTTTGGCTACAACTAGGACAGGTTATGATAGAATGCTTTGAATATTGCTAAAAATACGGTGAATTTTCTCATTCTCAAAAACAGGCTGTAATTTCTCTTCTACATAAAAAAGAAAATTGTAGGGGCTGATGTTGGGATGTCTGTGTGTAAATGTGCGTACCGAATGAGTCGTAGGGGTCGATGTTGGAGCTGGGTATGTTCCAGGCGCGGATGGTGGCGTCTGCTGAGCCGCTGTAGCAGACTTCTCCGCTCGGCGCCATCACGAGGGAGAGCACCGGACCCGTGTGGCCGCGGAACGTGTACACAGGCTCCACGTCCAGGGACGCAGTCCTGGGGGGGGGGATAACAAATAATGATACAATAAATAACAATAAAAAATTTAGGAACAATTATAGAATTCACTACCAAATATATTTGATATTAATATTGTGTTATTAATATTCATTAGTTTGCTAATCAGCATTTGTATTAGTAGATCCAAATGACCGAAAGGCTTGGAGGGGACGGTTGAGATCCAGACCCCAGGCCACACCCCTCTGAATGAGGAATAATTAGGGCCTGTTTTAAAATGAATTTAGGATTTGATTGATTGATTGATTAAACCCCCCGCACATACAACTGGACTACTTTTTGGTAGTGAATTCTATAAATTAGCCATAATTAATAAATAACAATAAAATGCGAAATAACAATACAAACAACCGAAAAGTACAGTCACAGTGTCAATGTTCACATGGAATTACACAAATGTGAACGTCATATCTCTAGAAATATAGAGATCAGACAACATTCTCATTTTTTGTTGAACACAAATATAGTGATTTCTTTGTAAGAATGATAAAATTGTCATAAAAAAATCTGATTTTCAGACAAGGCTATACACACACACATGGTTTAAAAAAAAAAAAATCAAATCAAAATCAAATAAAAAAGCACTGACTTTTTGGCCTGCACGGTCTTCTGTAGGTTCCACAGTTTGAGGGTGTGGTCCTCTGATGCTGTGATGAGTACGGGCTCTGCTGGGTGGAAGGCGAGCGCGCGCACGCCGTCAAAGTGCGAGCGAAGCGTGTACTTGGCTGTCCACGTCTTACGGAACGCGGCCTCCTTCGACGCAGACACAGACTGAAATTGCAATTTATTATCATTCTTTTTCATGTAATTTCATTGGTTATCATGATCCAGAAGTAGATCTATCTGATAACCCGGAGAGAGTTATCGCCCCTGTTCGAAGAGGGCTGATGCTGTGGCTATCATGCTTGTACTCAGCCGGACTACTTTTTCACAATTTTTAAAACAGTGTTGCAATTGTTTAGAAAAGAATGATAAATACAAAACCTTCGGGCTTGCCGTGATACGCCCCAAGAACTCACCTGATAACATAATTCATATTACAAACTTACCCGCTTTTGTCCATTATTTTTTTTAATTTTGTTAAACACGTTCGTTATTTAAAAAGTCCAAATTTAGATGATTACTTCGTAAATTTAGATGTAGAAAGTAAATTTGTATTCTTTATATAAAAAAAAAATTAAAAGATGTAAAATTTTTATTTTTATTTTTTTCCATTGATCATTTTTTATGTTGAATGTTCATTTCTTCAAGTTTTCATTTAAACTATTATTCTAAAACTTCATTTTGAACCGTTTTTTTAGTAAAAGCTCACGTGAGACTTTCGGACATTCTCATTTTTACATATTCTTTTTATTGTTTTTATTTATTTTTTATTTTTTTGGTACAGCAATGACCTGTTGGGACGCAGACAAAAGGCAAGAATAGCGTTTGTATATGTACAGCGTTCGTTATTTATAAAGTCCCAATTTAGATGATAACTTTGTAAATTTAGATGTAGAAAGTAAATTTGTTTTCTTTATGAAATTCTTTTTAAAAGATGTATCAAATTTTATTGTTGCTGCATGGTAAACACTTTTTTTTTTATTTTTTTTTTTCATTATTCATTTTTTTATGTTGAATGTTCATTTCTTGAAGTTTTCATTTATACCATGATTTTCAAACTTCACTGACAGTTTTTTTGTGAAAGCTCACGTGAAGCTTTTGGACATTCTCATTTTTATATATTGTTATTTTATTCTTATTTTTTTAATAAATTTCAATTACAGCGATAGCCTCTTTGGATCCAGACAAAAGGCAAGAGTAGCGTATGTATATGTAGGCGTTCGTTATTTGGCCTTCGTTATTTAATGTCCTAATTTTGACGATAACTTTGTAAATTTGGATGTAGAAAGTAAATTTGTATTCCTTATGATATTTTTTTTAAAAGATGTATCAAATGTTGTCGCTGCATGGGAAATAAGTTTTTAAATTTTTTTTTTTCATTATTCATATTTTTTTTATGTTGAATGCTCATTCCATCAAATTTTCATTTATACCATGATTTTCAAATTTCACTGACAGATTTTTTTGTGAAAGCTCACGTGAAGCTTTCGGACATTTCTCATTTTTGTATATTCTTATTTTTTTTCATAAATTTTCTGTTGCAGCAATAGCCTATTTGGACGCAGACAAAAGGCAAGAGTAGTGTATGCATTTGCAAGGCGTTCGTTATTTTAAAAAGTCACCATTTAGATGATAATCTTTACTTTGACATTTTTTTTGTGAAAGCTCACTTGAAGCTTTCGGACATTCTCATTTTCATATATTCTTATTTTATTTTTATTTTATTTTTTATAAATTTTCGACTACAGCTATAATAGCCTCTTTGGATGCAAACAAAAGGCAGGAGTAGTGTATGTATATAAATTGTAGTACCTATTTGATACACCTTTGTACATCGTTGATAATTACCACCTGAGTACTACGATCGTACATAAATATTTCATTAAGACGGCGATTTGAAAAGTGGTCTATAGAGGCTGTACTGTAACATTTTGTTTTGGAATGTTCTTTTATGCTGTGTGAATATGTTCTCAATTGTTTAATTTTGAATTTTTAAATTTTCTATTTTTATAAGTGTTTATAAACGTTGTACAGTAACAAACTCACGTCGTAGGCCGCGTCCGCCTCGTTGTTGATGGTGAGCCCCACCAGGTCCCCCATGTCGATGGCGCCGGCGTCCAGGAGGTCGTCGTCTGCTCCCAGCCCCGCGGCGCCGCCCAGCAGGCGCTTCCCGGCCACGGGGGGGTCCGTGGAGCCCGGGGACGGGGCAGAGCCCGAGAAAGCCCACTCACCGCCACCGTCAGCAGAACCTGGGGGGGGGGATTTTTTTTAGATATTTAAAATCCAGTAGACTTGGTTCACAGCACTTGGTCTCATGAGTTTTGTTTTAATTTTCTTTTAGATAATAACTTGGTAAATTTAGATGTAGAAAGGAAATTTGTATTCTTTATGAAATCTCACCACCACCGTCAGCAGAACCTGGGGGGGGGGGGTTAAAATCTATTTCAGATTTCAACAAAAACATAGACACTGTATTCCATTACAATAATAATGATTTCTATATGTTAATATCTACATATTGATGGTTTCCAGGTTGGATTGGAGTGTCTATGGCTGTGTGTTAACGCCCACTCACCACCTCCCTCAACAGAGCCTGGGGGGAGGTTTGTAAATTTTTTTCCATTACAGAGTTCTTGTTGGGCAAAACTTGTAGTGGGACGATTGACCCCTTGGTAAGGGGAGGTTTTTAATTTTTTTTTAGATAATAACTTGGTAAATTTAGATGTAGAAAGTAAATTTGTATTCTTTATGAAATCTTTTTTAAAAGATGTATCAAATTTCATTTTAGGCACAAACAATTCTTGACATCGGGGAGACAAATTCCTGCAATGTCACCTTTTTACCCGCTGACTTTGAATTTTAACCACCCTGCTACATTTTTCTATTGTATCGATTATTCATGGAGACGGATATCGGTAGCAGTTACATGTAAATGGTATACCGTATGTCACATATGCATAAAATTTCCTGTACGGCCATCAGCCCTTTCGGAAATAAAGATTGAAGATTGATGACACAAAGAAACATGACAGAATCTATCTACAAAACAACAACTAAAACAATCGAACATGCACAAATATTTACATGAAGCGAAAAGCCACAGTAAAAGTGATCGTCATATTAAACCACAGACCTGATTTTGTAGGGAGTTCACTACCAGTAGTGATGCTCGGTCGGTGTCTTCAAGTTACGTGATTAGCACCAATAGTATTGAAACAGGCAGCGTCACAGGCCGGCAGTTTTTACCTCCGTCGTACTGTCCTCCGTTCGGGCTGCGCTGCCTCCCGTCCTCATCACCTCCTGTCGACAGCGTGTCCAGCATCTGCTTGAGGTCAGCGCGCTTCGGCCCTAAAACCCAACCCCGGTCAGACACAGCAGGGGGCGGTACTTGGTGGTCGAATATGAACGCCTTTTTTTCATTTTGTAAGGGTGAAAATGTTCATTTTCCAGACACTACATCAAATTCCAGGGTCAAATTTACTGAACATTAGTATGTGGACGGTTCAAAAAAATTGAGACCGGTTAATCGGCCCTGCAAAACCGAACCGTAACCGGTTAACCGCAAATTATCACTCACCAAAGTATTTCATTTCATTTTCAGGAAATGCATGCATGGTGAATGATCAAAGGATAACTTTACACGTAGTACTGCAAATATGTTGCATGTGTGAGTTGATCTAGTCAAATGTGTTACATGTGTATGGAGTAGATCTACTCTCATGTTTAGAAACGTCGAGCGAAACGACATATTGACTAGATACCCTGTATCTAAAAAATTAGCGGTTTATGCGTTTTGTGTTTTATCGTTCACCGGCAAGGAATTGAACGTGACATATCATATCACACAGAATTAATGAAATGTGTGAAATATATAGCTTGGCAATGAAAATAATCATCAAAATTAATAACCGGTTAGACAATCTAAGAACCAATTATGTATAGAAAATCGACTGTAGCCGGTTAACCGGTTAACCGTCCACATACTACTGAACATCATTAATTCCACGGTTTTGCTGGATTTCCGGGACAATAAAACACCTATATGGATAAACGGTATGGACATCCAGTGTGTAGAAAGCATAACACGTAGTTGATTTCACGTGATGCTAAGTTGCGAACAATCGGGTAGCTTAACTTTTCTTAATCAATATATCTCATACGCTTCTAACAGTATCTGCACTTGGAAATTATATGTCAGTGCTTTCTTAACTGCGAAAATTGGGGGCTCGTCAGCGATAACAAACCATATTCTATGATCTTCTCTCACTCAACTCATAGCGTAATAAATCTGCAAATATCTGGATTGAACCTTTCGATTCGTATCTTGTGCATATTGTTAACCAAATAAAACTAATAGAAACTGAACGTTTGCAGCAGCAACAAAAACATCGACAACGAATGGTTACGATGACAGAGAAACGAGGTGAAATAACAACATCACAACGGCTCAGCTGCCAGGGTCTGACATAAGGGTCACATCGTAAACCGGCCAAAATCAGGTAGTAAGGTATTCAGAGGAGTGTCGTTAAAGGCAAGAACAAAATTAAAATAATTTTTTTTATACTGACAGTAAATAATTCCGTGTGTTTGTTCAAATATTCATGATGATTAAAATTATTGTTAGACAAGAGTAATTTATTTTAAAAAGCAAAACCAAAAAGAAATTTGTACATAATAAATGCCTGAAACAGGTAGACCAACTACCTAGTGGAAAAGCTGGTGGACCAGCCAGTTTTCAGGTCGACCAGGGCTACAGGGCTACCACTTATGTCGAACCCTGACGCTGCCTTAGTTTGTCTCCAAACAGCTCGCTTTGGAACAAGTTTACAATTCTTACATATCGAGTAATACAGACGATATCACTTCATTGCATGAAGACTGTAAAACCATTTGGTAATTAATATCTTTTAAAACGTACTGATCATTACATTTATTGCTAAATCGAATAAACTGTGGCTGGACTGAGGTGATGCAATGAAGCAATCCGCACTGTCATACCCTTTTGATATCTTGTTTTTTTTTCTCGACTAGATATTGTATTATTTTTCCGGCGTCACTTGGAAACAAACTAAGACAGCAGCTTGCGAGCGTTTTTCTGTGCACACTGACGACTACACTAGACACAGCGTTACTCAACCAGCAGACTGCCGATTCAGTTCCAGTTTTCGTATGGTACAAGCAAGAAAATAAATTGCAATTTCAGTCTCCTAGATCGGGCCGCAATAGCTACTCTTCAGCAGGATTTGTAACTATGAAAATGTACACGTCCTCCCTGAAAGTTACTTGTCCTGACAAGTTGCCAGACGTGTTTTGACTCAGCTTAACAGCTGCGTATGAATTCAAACGAATCCTCGCCAATTTTTGCCGGTCAGAAGCGGACTAGTGACTAAATAGCAGACTGAATTTGAGCAATCTCCCATTCAGACACTAGTCCGCGCATCCTGACTATAGCAGAAATCGGGGAGGACTCGTGCTGAATTCACTTCACTTGTCCTACATGTGAGTCGCTCCTGAGCCAAAAGTAGCTGCTGAGCCAAAACACGTTTGACAATTTGTCCGGACAAGCAACGTTTCAGGGAGAACGTGTACATTTTTTCCAAGTCTCAACTGCTGCTTTCGAGCCTCGTTGCTCTGTTGCTCACTTGTCTTTCCCCCGGCCCCGGCGGGCTGTGCCTTCTGGCGCTCCTTGCGGTACTGATCCTTGAGCTTGGAGATGAGCTGCTGGTCGGCGCCGCCCCACTCCGCAGTGTCAGCGCCCGCGCCCGGGGACAGGTCCTTCTTGTCTGAAACACAACGCCTCGCTTTTATAAATATAGAGGTTTTTTTTACAGGTCCTTCTTGTCTGAAACACAACGCCTCTTTTACAAAATAGAGGTTTTTACAGGTCCTTCTTGTCTGAAAGCCACTTGCTTACTCTTTTTTTTTATAAAATAGAGTCTTTTTTTACAGGTCGTTCTTGTCTGGAACCCTGCGCTTTCATTTTTATTTTATGTTCTATCTTTGTTGTTCGAATATATAATTAGCTAAATATCAAATTACAATTAAATTTTCTTTAAACATACTATATTTCGCACTCTTCATAGGAGTTGCCTTTTCACAATAACACTCGAGTTAACATAAAGCTACGAAGGATGTGTCCATAACTTGAGCAAGATTACATACACAGTAAACTGGAATTATAAGGAGTGACAAACAGACTGGAACTTCAACTGATTGATGGATTCTGCCTTGTGGTCGTGCGCACGGGATAAGAAACAATTTAACTCTCACTTTACATCCGACTCACCCGATCTCGCCTCCCCTGCTCCCTCGCCGCCCTCGCTGGCTGCCAGGTATTCGTCGAGGTCGTGGAGCGTGTCGTCCGCGTCGTCCATGTCGTCGGGGAGCCCGGCCAGAGACTCGTTACCGCGGGGACCGGACCCCGGCTTCCCCCGCCGCTTCTCGTCTCCGTCATCGTCATCAGGCTCGCCGTCGCTGGGAGAAAAAACAGCATTCGTTCAAGATACATGCCTAACTTCATTTAGATATCAGTGCTCTCCGTCACTGCAACAGGGCGAACATCAGGGTGAGGATTAGGTGGAAAAGTGCAACTCGTCAGCAGGACGAGTAACTCTCAAATATCTACTCGTCCTGCAAAAAAATGTACTCGTCCTCCTTGTATAACGTTCTATATTAGTATGACAAATTGACCAGAATTGGTACTCATCAAATTCAAAAGGACGAGTCGCTAAAACATTCTATTCGTCCTCCACAAGTTTTTACTAGTCAATGCGAGCGGACGAGTTGCAAATCCTCACCCTGGGATCTTGAAAAGAACATACCTGAGGTTTTCGTCCTCGTCGTCGTCGCCCCCGAGGTGGTCGTTGAGGAAGCTGAACGTCGAGTTGACGGCGTCCTCCGTGTCGGTGAGAACTCGCTCGCTCAGGGAACCCGGGGACTTCTTCCCCGCTCTGTGGACGCAAAATAAACATCTTTAGACCTCCCAGAGAGCAACGGACACCTTGTTAAGACCTCCCCGCTCTGTGGAGCCAAAATAAACATCTTCAGGACCTCCCGGGAAGCAAAATAAGACTTCCTGGCATGAAATGCCGAGCTGCTGAGGCTCCAATAAAATAGTGCATGCTCCTGGTTAATTAAACAGTGGTAGATCATCAAATAATAGACCAAGTAGATCATCAAATAATCGTAGAATTGAGAGAACCTGATATGCAGCGTACGGTCTCATTATTTCATTAATTTCAACTACTCTTCTGCAACATTACACAAAACATAAAAAACATAAACCTCTATACAAAAATTCAAATTTCTAAACGGTTTTCGAGAACTATAGTCTCCTTTTCAATTGAAATAAATAAATCACATTTTGAAACATGCTGAATTCAGATTTGACAATTTTCAAGATGGCCGATGGTGGCCATTTTTCAAGATGGCCGCCATCTTGACCTAAAAAAATAAACAAATATCAACAAGTGAAAGAAAGCAAACTGCGTTACCTGCGCCCCTGTCCGTCTGGCGCGGGTCTCTTCCCCGCTGTTCAAAAATAAAAATCTTTCTAAACCTCCGCGAGTCTGTCTAACCCGGCTCTGTGTCTCCTGCAGGTACCTGGACAAACATCTTATGAAGTCCCAGCATTTATTCTGTCTGACCAGTTTGAAGGGTGAATTTTATTTCGCCCAAAGATTTGCAAAGTAACATTGCACCAGTTCATGATCGATGCAAGAATTTGCTTATTCTTGTCCGTGACTGGCTGAATCTCCTGCAGGTACCTGGATAAACAGTTATATACTTATTTACACACATGATTGACATGTTCTCAAACAATACATTGTATAGAGATAACTACTTTCAGACTTATGATGCACAATCCATTTATAAAATCAAATAAACTCCACTTGAGAACATACTTACAATGTTAAAAAGACTAGATATGTCTAGGACAGTTGTGACACAAGTATCAACAGTACCTGATCTGATCAACAACCACATACTTAATCCTTTTCACATAATTGATAATACCTATTTACTCAGTGAATAATTGGTAATAGTCCCATACCATTACAGTACCTAGCAACAAACACACGGTCACTAGCAGAAATCACCGCCAATAATCCACTCTGATTGGTTGAGAGGAGCTCAATTGTACAATTGACTGCAAAAGGGTTTATATTGAGTTTCTACTCACTGCCTGAGCAGGTGTCGTCCCTGCTTCCATGTGGCTGCCGCGGCCGCTGTGCTCTCTCCCAGCAAACCGTCACCCTCCACACTCTCATCTACAGCAAAACAACCGCTTAGTCAGGCTCTAAACCCGAACCCACGACCTTCTGGTCACCAGTCCAACTCCATATCCACTCGGCCACAGAAGCACACATCATATAACCCATCAGTGCCTGGGAAAGGCAATAACGGTTTTGGGACAATGGCCCTACTTACCAGGAATGTGACTTGTTCAGTAGAACACTTTCGCCTTCTGTGACAAGTGACTCTCAATTTACACTCGCCATGTTCAAACCATACTACCCATCTTTAGCTATTAAGTGTTGGAATCAAGTAATCATACTCGCCGACTGTGGCAAGTGACTTTGAATTTACACTAGCCAACAGAAATTTACACTAGCCAAAGGGCGAGTGGCGAGTGCCTAATCAACACCCTGCTTACAAAAAAATTATGGGCCATTTTGATTTTTATGGGGCCGCAAGGTTAAACATTGGGGCCATATTTCAAAATTTCGTTTAATCAGTGTTTGAAATTCATATATTTTAACCATAAAACTTGACAAAAATGTGAATTGTGTCTATTCACATATAAAGGCCCCTGGGCCTAACATCGAACATGGGCTTAAGGTTCGGATATGGGGCCATGGGCCTTTAACTGAACTGAATTTCTTTTTCCACCAACAAAGCTGACTTTATTTTGGCACGGTAATTTCACTGAAAGTAACTTTCCTGGGCGTATATGTCATTACATATGGTTTATTATGAAAGAAACTTCAATCACATCATGACACATGTATAGATCTACTGCTTTCATCATCGGCGACATCGCTAGAAAGTGTCTAAGTCGTCCACATTTGCCATGATTCTGGGTGTCAAATCTTTGAATATCGCATTTGTTGATTGTCATTCTCAAATATAGTGATGTATAATCTATTAGTAACGTTATTCTACCAATCTATTACGAATGCTTGCCAGAAACTAGAAATAACTTACTTATTTTTGATGTGAAAAATATACACAAGCATGTTTCTGTGTCCCAGTGCGCATGCTCAGTAGTACAAATATATTAGGTACTATCGCATATGAACGTAAAACGCCAGCATTTAACGACAATTGCAGAGTCAACTCGTGGGGATTGCAAGACGGTGCAGGTATCGCGAGACTGATAACGAAACGACCAATAACGTGTTGCCCCGCCCGGCCCGCTGTATCTGTACCAAAGTGCGCCATTTTTTAAGATTATGCGCAAATTGCGCATGGCGCGTTCGTTTCCCAGGCACTGACCCATTGTTTTTAACCTCTAAAGTAATCAAATTGCAATTTGCTAAAAGAATTCTGCAACTTTTAAGATTGAGAAAGCTTTAAAAAAATTGAAATAAGAACACTTAACAGACAGCACAGTAATTCTAAAACTTACATTGCCCAACCTCAAAACCTGGGTCGTCAGGTGATACTCTGAGTCATCAAAAAAAAGAAAATAAAAGCTACCTTGTTTTTTTAATGTAAAATTTTCATCAGTTATGTTTAAGAAGCCCATGTCAATGTGCAAGAAGTTTGCTAATATCAAAAAAATAGCAGCTGGCAAAAAATAGCTTGTTACAAGATTCTGAACTAGCAAAAACCTGAAATGTTTGTCACCCTTGCCAACTAGTGACCCTGACAAAACGACCAATTACTGTGCTGGCTGTAATATATATCATTAAATAAACATGGACTTTGCTTTCATACCATTTTCATCTTTCTCAAAAACAGGCGGCTTCATGTCGCCCTGGTTAAGTTCTGTACCGAATTTCAGCTTATGGTACTTCGCTCTGAAAAAGTCACATGATGTAATCAAATTGTTTTGTGTGTGATTCCGGCTTAAAAAAGCCCATTATTCCTATAATATTAACTGCTTTTAGTTATAATCAAAAATGTTGCTCCATGAACTTGCTGTCAGCATATAACTAATGATGAGCTTGAACATCGGCCAGGCAGAAAATGTCCGCCCACAAGAGCCATGGTTAGCATCTATGTTTGTCCAAAATCCAGTATATATCATCAAAACAGGGGTGAGCTTAGCATTCGAATATGCGCCATGATGGATTTATACTTTGAAACTTTTTTCACTTTCAAAAAGGTCCAAAAGTTACAATACTGTCAGCTTATGAGGGCCACAGTTATGTCTTTTAATTACTGTATTTTCTGTTACTGGAATTTACTGGAAGAACGCATAAATTTTTAATTACTAGAAATTTCTTACTGCATGTTCATACTTTTGGATCTTCATGGTCTTTCGCCGAAAGAGACAACAAAAAATTCTCTAAATTAAAGTCCAGATTCAGTAATACTATATATTTAATGAATTCTTCTTATCAATAGCTGAATGTTGGATTAATATACCTCCGATATTTCAATGGCTATCACCATCTTTTTAAAAAAAATGAGGTCATTTACTTGGAAGTAAACAGCCTCAAAGGAGTATTGGTTGGTTCAGTGCTGGGTCTCCACAGTCAATACATAGCTAATGAACTTGTTAAATAACAGATTCCGTAAGTAATTTCAGTGTATTCCATATTTTCTACGTTTTACTACTGTCTTTACGGGATAACATTTAAACCACACTCAATATAGAAGTTCTAGCGATATCAGATTTTTTTTCCAAATTTCTAATTCTCTTTACATTCACTTTGTTTCTCTTCCCAGATTACCAGTAATTTCTGGAAATTATGTGTAAGCAGATGAAAATGACTGATATTGTAATTTTCTATAATTTCTGTGACCAGCAGCTGCGACCAGTACAAACCCATGGCACGCAGTCGCACATACTGACCTCAATCTAATTAATCATAACATTAACATTTCTAACAAAATCAATTGAATGGGAAGTATGATTGCGTACCTTTCTTGCTTCAGGGCATACTCTAACATCTTAATTCTTCTCACTAAATCTTGCTTCAAGTTTTCTTGGCCTTTTCTTTCACCTTGAAGAAAAGCTATTCGAGCCTGAAAAAATTGTACAAATTGACACAATTATATTAATTATATAAGTACAGTGCTTTTTATCTCCCCAGTTTAACCGAAATTATTTAACTTGATGGTGTTTACGGTTCACAACGTAGGGAGATAACCTGATCTACCGCTTTTAACCAATCAGAATCGAGAATGAATGGCAAACTGTGGAGAAAAAGTTTGATTGATGTTTTCCTTATTCATGGCCCTGCGTAGGCCACGAATAAGTACCCATCCTAAAGTCCGAGAAGGGTAACGGTGTTGTCAGGACGGTAAATTTTTTTAGTTACTTGTCCTATCGGACGTGTATTCTCAGACATCCCATACATTAGTTTCAGTTGTATTTACATGATGTTTGTTGATATGGACGTGTTAATTAGCTAGGACGGGTATATTTTTGCAGGATACCGTTCCTATGTACAAGTATGATTTATCTCCTATTCGTGGCCCTGCGTACTAGACAGCCAAACGGAAATCCGTGAATGAACGTTAATTCCAATAATGTGATTTTAAACACATATCGCTCCAACAGCGTAGACATTTTTACATAATGGAATGTATTTGACACCAACATCAACATAGATGTTCAATTTTTTCTTCACTGTATCAATGTCAAACCATATTATCGAAATAACGTTCATTCACGGTTTTCCATTTGTCTAGATTAGAGTTTTGCTACTACTAGTAGGATGTTCTACTTTTACTTTTGCAGAGGCGAGCAGCACGTTGGGCTCGTGGAGCCCGCGGTATCATATCAGTCACAGGCCGACTGCGTGACCTTGGCTGGCAAAGTCTCGCAGACCGGCGGCGAAATGAGCGTTTATGCCTCTTATAAACTTGTGCATGGAGGCCTGGATTTACCACCCGAGAGCATTGGCATTAAATTATATCAAGGTAGAGCCACTCGGGTCTCTCACTAGTGGAAGATAGTAAGAGTTTCAGCCGGCGACAGGCAATCTCCACTGTGGAAATCAAAAGTACTAAGAACAATCCCGGAGTGGAACAGTTTAAACCCGAGAACTGTCAATGCCGACTCTATTACCACTTTCAAGAGTTGGCTATCTGCCAACCCTTAGGCAGAACGTACCCTCTCTCCATTCACGCGTTGCCTCCTTAGAGGAGGCCAGTCTCTTATCTGAGACTGGCTAATTTGTGAATTATTTATCCAGATCCAGATACTGTCTGGCTAGCTAAACGCCTGTTTGAAATGTAAGCAAAAGCATTTGTAAACAAGAAACTGTTAAGAGGATACAACCAGAATAAAGTAAGTGACGAACTATTAAAGCATGTCAAAAGTGCTGGAACAATGAGATGTATGTTCAACTTGTATATTCATGACCCAGGATTTATGTATTAATTTATAGCAGATACTGTTTGGCAGTTTGCTTCATATAATCAGAGAATGTTTTTTACATTTTTGAACATTTTAGCTCTAATGAGGAATTTGTTTATTCAAAAGTACTACGCATATACATTTTAGAAATCCAAATCCAATTCAATACTAATTAATATTCAACTAGTCTAGTACTACTAGTAGTAGATCTACCAAAAGAGTACCTGCAGTTCAGCCCTTTCAACTTCCCATTGAGCTCGCTCCATTTCAAAGCGTGCCCATTCGGTCTGTAAGAAATGGAGGATGCCGGGCATGGAGTAGGAAGGTCGACCTCCATGGTCCTCCTGGGGTTTACCACCTCCAATACTCATAACTCCACTACCGGGCCCGTACTGTGATGAAGAATTGTCGTCCATCATATCGAAATCATGGCGGCCATATTACAAAATTTTGACGAAAGATGGCGCATCATATATTATGACGTCAGTAGACAAATGAGATGTAATAAAAGCCTTTAAAATAGATTAATACTCTATTTATGGACACATGTTACAAAGTAATTTGCAATGTAAAATTATGAGGTAAATTTGATAATTAATTAATATCCTACATTCTCATTCAGCCACAAGGACAAAGCCTTATATCGATCAGAACGTAGTAATTGCATACCTGATAAAGGCTGAAATAGATCTGCTGGTTCTTGGTTTTAGTTTTTCAGGGAACCAGCAGCAGGTGCGTGCAGCCTCAATGATTTGTTGTCTTTCGGTGTAACGAGCAAAAACAAGTGATAAATGCTAAAATCTCATACCCAGCCACTTCCCTGTTTGTCTACAAAACACAACATGATCAAAACTTTATTAATTACTAATTTTCAAGGACAGCCACGATTACTGAAGAATTATTTGCACTCCAATCATACGCAGCCTACACCTGCGATTCATAGCATCATAAGGAAATGTATTTCAAGGAGTGACAAGCAGGTTTAAATTATTATCAAAGTTTTAAGAATGTAAACTTTAATGACACTCCCGGGGATGACGCTGACGCTGTAATATAATAAAGACCTACTGGGTCTGGGAGGCTGGAACCTGGGTTATATTTTATATTTTCAGCATCAAATAGTGTTATTTCACTCTTCATTCATTATTGTTTCATTGAGATGTAGACAGGGCAGCCAGGCCATACCCTCTGAATGAGGACTAATTATAAGGCCTGCTCAAATAAACTTAGGATTTGATTGATTGATAAAGTTATGGCTAGTTGTGTACATCTTTTAAGCCTTGTCTACACCGCTAAGACTTCCTTCAATTTCAAAAGATATCCGATGAAACGGTCTGAATTAAGAAGTTGGATAAAAAACAATAAAACAAATTAAGACGTTTTGTATTTCACGGAGCCTGTCTACACTGCTAAAACTCTATGATGATTACTCGTACACTTTCTACATAATATAGTGTACGTAGCATCAGAAGTAACGTACAGTATCACTCTAGATCTATGAACTGAATGATAACCTATGATTGGTTAGATTATGCCCCAACATATCGTCTTGTCTCTATAGACCTGTCCACACCAATACAATTGTATCAAACTACTTCAAACATCAAACTTCATAAGACCAAGACTTGACATGTCAAATATGCACAAGGCCTTGAGACGAGACGGAAAACGTGTAATCTTGGTTTTAAGCATGGCTACACTGGAAAGACGTCATACAAAACACAAAACGTCGTGTCGGATACCGTTTGAAGGAAGTCTTAGCGGTGTAGACTGGGCTTAATATTATTGATTTTAGACATTCTCTTTATTGCAGTCTGCTTTCTTTGATCATCACAATAGTCAAATTGTTTATAGAAAATATGCCAGTCTATATTTTATTCTTGAATTGGATTCATCAGAGGTTAGTTTTAACATATATTATGTACTAACATTGTCCAAACTTAATTTGTACATACTCTTATAGAACGGCAATATCTATCCAATTGTGCTCAAAAGTAAACATTCTTATTTTCCTATATCTGAAATATATTTTTCCTTAAAGATAATGCTGCGCCAAAATAACATTTGTTTTGTTATGCCCAGTAATACCAGTATCAATGAACAATACCTTTACCATTGGAAATTTAAGAAAAATAATATTTTTATTTTCAACTTTTAATATTTATCACACCTTTAAAAATACCATGCCCTCCTGCTAACTAAAACACAAGGTCACATGATATTGCATAATCAAATGATTTTCGCCAGACATACCTTGGATTTGAAACGGCAGATGCAGTGACAAAAATTGGGGAGTAGCCCAATTGGCCAGAAGGGCCAGTGTTTTGAAATCTTCACTGGCCCTGGGAGCGCCGAAAATGCAAAGCATCGCTAGGGGCCCTGCCGGCATCCCCCTCCCCACCTCCAGAAACTTATTGAATTTATATAAAAGATTTATACAACTGTCAACTGTCACCATAACCTGTTGGCATAGTGAAGATAGACTAAATCAAGCTCTTTGATATATGGGAGTGGGGGTTCTGCAAAAATCCAATGTAAAATTCCACCAAATTTTATGTTTGCCAGCCGGGCCATCATCTGAGAAACATTACTGGCCCTTCTAAGGTTGTACTAGCCTCGGGCCGACGGGCCAGTGCCAAATTTTATCACTGCAGATGTGACAATTAACATTGTAGAGATAGGCGCGGCTTCTTTCATGCACCATGCAAGTTACGTCTAACGAAAATCATTCGGTTGCCATTTGTTGTGTTCATGTGTTTTGATGGGGTTATACTGGCTCTTATTGGGTAGTATTTAAATTGCTCTAATTACTGTAATAGGCTTTTTAAAAGAATGAAACTTTCAGAATAACACAGAACATATCATATTGCTTCTAGACAAGCATATTTGTTTGGCCACTGAGCATAACTTTTAAAGTCCAATAATTTTCTGTTTTGTAGAATGAGTTGGCAGCTTTAGAATTCCTCCACAACATTGTGGAAACGATGGACAGATACTTCAACAAAGTCGTATGTATTTTTATTTTATTCAGAAACTGTAAATTTCATTTTGAAAAGTAATAAATAATTTTTGTTTGTCATTTATGCAATACTATAACGTTGATTGTTAAAGTATAAAATTTTGCATTTTTACTTTCAGTGCGAACTGGATGTATCCTTTAGCAATGTGATTTAAAACAGCAAATCATTTTGCTCACACGGCTTTTACAAGTCCTTGTTCATACCAACCCGTGGGCAAAGTAGTAGCTTTTATGTGAAAAAATAATTTTGGGTTAGACTTAAGTCCAAGTTAGATTAATTATTATATGGTGCACAGCATTGTGTCTCATTCTATTTAAATGTCTTTGTTGGTGTTATTTTTTCAAACGTTTTCTCAACACAAGTCTACATTTATTTCAATAATTTATTTCATTAATTTGGAAAATATTTTCGATTCTCAAGAATCCTTTTCAATCAAATACTAAAAAAACAAAACTTTTGCGGCTTGTGTGGGTTGTTGACCTTGACTGGTGTAGATTTTGTTCAGCGTTGACCGCGTGCACCTGATCCTCGATGAGATGATCCACCGTGGCCTCATTGTGGAGAGCAACAAGGCCAAGGTCCTCGCCCCCATCCACATCATGGACCAGGTAGGGGGTCCCGGGGGGTCCACGTATCGTATTCGTGCTAATAAGCGCACAGTGCGCTTACAAAAAACTATTTAAAAAAAAATGTCGTATGTTAGTAATAAGCGTACCTCAACAATTTTTCGGGGTTCTTGCATTTTTCTTTTTTTTTTTTTCTCAACGCGACCGTCACATACCTGCGTGTTAGTCTTACAATATGACGAGATAAACATGAAATCTTTGGGGGAAAAAAACAAAATTTGATTAATTTAATCTGTGTAAACAGGGGCTTGCGCTTAAGAGAACGAATACGGTATCCTTATTTTTGGGACACTGACACACGTGCAATCCTGTTGCATTATGACTCCACCTTCTTGAGAAAGACAAACAGTTGTTGAAATATTGAGTTATATATTTGTAAATTATGATAGCTGTTGATATTAAAAAAGTACTGTATTGTAGTGTTGTAATTGTTTAGGAAAAAATGATAAATACAAAACCGGGTTCGTTGTGTAACATTCATGTTACAAACTCACCCGGTTTTGTCTATATATTACACTTATTTTCACTATGTAGTTTAAGGTGGTTATATACGTTATATGTTGATATCATCACTAAGATCATAAACTGATATTTCTTTCCTGACATTGTTTTAGGTTTGTGCCTCTAAACGATGACGAAAAGCACCAGGAAACAGGAGATTTTTTTGTGTGGTCCAATCGAACCAAAGCAGTGGATATGCAGTGGCGCCAACCAGTAATATATCATAGTATTTGTACTATTTGGAAGCAAAAGAAGTGGAATACTATCATTGAACTTGATCTAACAAAATTTGACATTGGACGTTTTAATTCTAATTGTTGATGTACAAAATGCAGTTCACTTTACCCTTTACTAATTTAAGTAAATATAGATGTAAAATAATCCTTAATACATCCACAAAATTCTGAAAACCATGTGTTTAAAAATCAGGAAAATGTTAAAACGAATTAATCAGACGCCTCAAAAAATACTATCGACATTGATGAAAATACTATTTTGGGCGATGCCAGTACAGAGTCCATCCGACTGTGGGAGGCGCACTTAGTGTGAAATGTGATGGAAGCCGAGACTTTGTGGACGAGGAATTTATCACATGTTGGGTAATCGATGCTGCCCACTGTGGACAGATCAATAAAACACGATTTTCTGGTGAAATCAATGGAAAGCCAAGTGTAATTCTCAGATACCAAATGACCGTAAACAGAAACTTATAACTTTTAAATTGTATGTAACTTTTTTTTAAATAGCTGCTTATGATTACATTTGATGAGATAGGTTTAAGTACCTCAGATAATTTCTATAATAATATAAATAAAATATAATGTTCCTTGAATTTTGAATCTATCGTGTATATACTTTTGTCAAACCAATTAAATTTGAAAAATTAAATGTGAGATAATGCTACACACTAGGCGATAATACCAGATTTACACGCGAGGGTACCCTTTTAAAAATGCATCCGTGTAAAGATGCATCTTTACATGGGATGCGGTTTTACATACAACATATGTGTAGGAGGAGGATTTGTGTTTTTCATACAGTTGTGAAAATGATCTGATTATGCCACATTTTAGCTGCTTTTTGTAAAACCTGCAATGCAAACACAAATCTACTCCCTGCACAATCAGAACACATGCCATCTGCTTCTGTGGCCGCAAAGTGGACAGGCAGTTGGACTCGTGACCAGAAGGTTGCGGGTTCGATTCCCAGTCGGGTCTGGTGGTAGGTGTTGAGCAAACCCATCCCTAAACAGTTGCACACTGCTCCGAGGTACCTACACATTAAAAAGGTCCAGGTGAGGGAAGTGAACGCTAATATGATTGATAAGCACGTCTGCTCAACAGTTGCGATGTGCTGTATGTATCGGGGAAGTAAGATAGATATAGCGTGAAAATAATAATAATAATTACATTTGTAGAGCGCTCTATCAATAAAATGTTCTAAAGCGCTTAAACAAAATATGAACATTAACACAATGATGCAGTCCTAAAACAACAGTTAAAAAGACAATTAAATTAATACAATATCAATCAATATGTACATTAACAAACCATTATAATAAAATTACAAGTAAAATGCCTCTTTAAATAAAAATGTTTTAAGTTGACGTTTAAAAGAATTAACAGTGTCACAGGTCCTAAAATGAGTGGGCAATTTGTTCCAGAGTCTAGGAGCCGCTACACTGAAGGCACGGTCTCCATATGCCACTGTTTTTTATTTTGGTACCACTAAAATATTGGATGAGGATGACCTTAAACGTCTCGAAGGTACATAAGGTGTAAAAAGCTCTGAGATATGCAGGACCATGATTATTCACACTCTTAAAACACAGCAATAAGACCTTAAACTTAACACGCTGTTCTACTGGCAACCAGTGGAGCTCAGTAAGTGATGGAGATACATGATCATATTTTTTGATGCCACAAATAAGCTTGCATGCATGTGAAAAGGGTGCCAATGACCTGGTGTGAATGGTACATAGCGGCGAAGGCCATAAAAACCAAACATTAACAGTTACTTACCGCATACGCCCATCTAAGTGCCCACCCTCGTGTAACAGCCCTCCCCCTCTTTTTCTTAATTGTCCTTAAGAATTATGTAGTAACTGCACTCTCGTGTAACAAACCACCCCTCAGTTTGAGAGAATTTCAATTTAACAGCCCTGGGCCCTTGGATGGTCGTATATGGTATATTCTAACGTATTTCCCAACACAATTGCCCTAAACACCTGCCATAACGTGAGGTGACCTTCTAATTCTATTTGTTGCTTTATTGCATAGGTTAAATTCACAGGCTTGAATACAACTTCTTGCTTATAGCAGTTTCTAGACAAATTTCAATTTAATTATGTTTAAAATGGTCGTTTAAGATTATAAGGGGTCACGAAATCCCACATCCCTAATTATTTGGGCCTTATTTCCAACGTCCCTAATTTTTTGGCCTTTTTTCCCTTATCCCACATTTCTTAGGCATTTTTCTCACCTCCCACTCCCATCAAATCCCATTTCCATCTACTTTTTTGGTGGCATTTTTCTTGCATTTTTCACACATCCCACTTCCTTACAATCCCACCGCATGTTTATTGATCAATTTTGTTCTAAGGGACCATTCAGGTGACAGGTGACAGGGTGGGGTAGGAGGATTTTCCAAAATTGATGTGAAAAACATTAATAGCCCCCCCCCCTCAAACCTCTGTGAAAAATTGGTAACCCCCCTCAAAATTTCATGTGACAAAAATTGATGACCCCCCCCCCCCTCTCCTCAACCCCCACCAGTTAACGCATTCATTGTCGGTTAACTAAAATCCTATTTGATGGATATCCATAATATAAAAAACAGTAAATTTTAGTACAGAATCTCTAAAAATATAGGGGTAAATTTCATGTGAAAAAATTGATAGCCTCCCCTCAAAAGTGTGTGAAAAAATTGATAGCCCCCCCCATCCCCCCCCCCCCTCCAAACATTGTGACAAAAGTTCATGGCCCGTCCTAAAATCCTCCTACCCCACCCTGTCATAAATACTGAATGGTCCCTAAACCTTTTCGTGAAGATCAATTTTTCTGCTTCGCCTCTCACCTATCAGAATGAAGTATTTTCAGCAAGTATAGGAGGATATTTATTTATTTTATTTCAGATATCAACATGTATAAATACATATCAAATATCCATGTATAAAACAATAACAGTCTATGTACAATCATTGACAGTTAAAAGTTCAAAACTCGACAGTTAAAAGAACAAAAAAAATAGAGCAATCGTAGATTCCAAAATAAATAAAGACTAGATTTACGAAATGTATCACAATCAGTAATTGCTAATGAAATGGTATTGACACTTTAAAAAAAAACACGATTACTGTGAAAACTAAATACGAATGTATGGGTTCTCTTTCAATAACAATAAATGGATCAACATGTATATTTAACATTGGTCCCGTAGTAGCATATATGTCACGAGTAAATAATCCTTTGAAGATGCATTTAAAAGCGGTAACAAGCTTTTTCCTACATTCTAGAGTATACCTAGACCATAGACATATACTATAAAAATTACAACAATACGACTTAAACTGTTAAACTTTTACATCATCGGTACAGTGACGAAACTTTTTAATAAAATTACATTACCCCTAGCATAGTACTTTTAATTTTTCTTTTAATATCATATATCCCATTGTGAATACAATACTGAATATTTTTTTAACTGCAACATGTTCTAAATCTGATTAAGTACTAGAAACAGTGACCTTGTTACTCCGATATGGGAACAAGTTATTTGTCTACAAGGTTTTAAAAATATACTGTCAAAAATTCATTTTAGTCAAAATTCGCTCATAGTGTGAAGATGATAAATATCAAAATAACATTCTTCAAACTCTTGTGCTTGAATGTTATCAAGCACCCATGACAAGGATAACAAAAAAAAAAACTGCATAGACATTACTGTATATTGGTAATGATGAAGTAACAATTAAAATCATCACAATAACAAAACATAAAACCGGGATAAAACCATTTACAACTACTGTACATGTATTCTCCAAAAAGAGACAAAATGCTAAACAAAACAATGAGACCAGCGCTAATGACCACAGGCAACTGCACCATTATAGAGAGTTTAGAGGAACTGCTCAAGTTATTGGCAGTTTATGACGTGCTTGTGATTCTTATGTAATTTTGTCCATAGATAATAGAAATATATGAAGTATTTTACCAGATTATTAAAATACAAACAATGTGCTATCATATCACAATAATAGAAGATTAAATTTGTTTAAATAAGCACCATAATTTCTAACTTTTGTTTTGGTGATGGCTTCCACATGTGTACGTTTGACGTTTAAACATTGCTCTAGTTATTGGCAGTCCACGAGATATTCTTCTGACATTGATATAACGTCTCTGATTTAAACATTACTTAATAGTTAGCCCAAGTCATAGTTTACTGATGTTCATGAGCAAATATGTATATTACAACTTAATTTTTGATTAAGTCAACATATCGCCAATTAATGTCTAAATTGTTCCCTCTTGCTATGTGCTATTATTACGTCAAACGTGTCCGTTCCAGTGGAGAATTATAATATATACGTAATATTGAACCCAACGTAGTATGTGTCAATAACTTGAACACTTCCTCTACACATTTTTTATCTCTTCGAAGTTTACCAACGCAGTTGCCTTCAGTAACCAAAGCGAAGAAAATTTTCAAAAAATATTTCAAAAGCACATATTCACAAATGACTAGCTTGTTGGTATAGAATTACACACCCTTTGGCAGATGGTGCCATGTTTGACCAAAGAGAAACATCATTTTGTATATTGCCGATGTCTTCAAACGGGTAGAACTGGATTGCGGTGGATTCGTCTGCCTCCTCCTGTGTGCCCGCCTCGTAGCGCTCGCGAATGTCGTCTGAACGCAAGCTGCACCTATAGTATATAAATGTAAATGTAAATGTATGGTTCATAGTCTTGATCCACGTTTGTTTTTTGATCTCACGACTTTACAATTTACACCAGGTCATTGGCCCACTTAATGATCAGCAATTGATCATTTCTCATATGCTTGCATCGGCAGCACATTCAGCGTACAATGCTGATTACCCACTCGATCACTCACCCCGGGTCACTCACTCACTCTTTCAACCCAACAACCTGTACCTAATTAACGTGTAGGTGCCAGGGAGCAGTGTGCAACTGCTTTTAGGGATGAGTTTGCTCAACACCCACCACCAGACCCGACTGGGAATCGAACCCACGACCTTCTGGTCACGAGTCCAACTCCCTATCCACTCGGCCACGGAAGCACACTTTATGGAAATAAAAGTTTAATACTTATTTCTTTGCGTCTCTAGATTCTTGAATAAAACTTATCTAATTTAACCACCCAAGCATTTACATGTGAACCGCATGTAACATATTCGTTCTAATAAGCGCACAGTGCACTTACAAAAACAAACTTTTATAGCAAAAAAAACAAAAAATAACAAGCGCACCCTAACAATTTTTCGCGTTTCATGCATTTTTCTCACTTTGCCCCCACAGAACATGATAACACAATGCACCCAGATGGTTATTCGAACACGGAATACATCTACATTTACATGGTACTGCGCAACGCCAACTAGCTGACGACTATTGGCAGGGAGGCCACGTGGTGTTGGTACATGGACCTCCAGAGGCAGGCTAGGCAGCCAACTGAGCCTCGGGGTGGGGGGATCACACTAGCTATTGTTTTCAAACTAGGTGAGTTCTTTTACGTGCAGAGGGGTGACTCTCTTCTACACGGGACACGCCTTTTAACGAGGCTTCAGAACCTCCACTTGGCATCGCCACCGTCTAGTAGTAACACTGTACGGTGGCGACTGTGTCGTGTCTGCACTGTGTGCACTGTCTGCACTGTGTCTGCCATGACCGGGCCGCGAACTTGCGACGCAAACAACTCCTGTTTCAAGTCGTACGTGCTAACGACTGAGCTACTGAGGACCACGAATAATACGGTACTATAACATGCCGGTAATACCGGCGTGTTATAGTCTTACAATATGGCGCCTGTAAAAAGAGCAAGATTTGTATGATATTTAATCTGCATTAACAGGGGTGTGTGCGCTAATAAGATCGAATACGGCACTTACTGGACAAGGTACTCCGAGCTCGGTCGGCCCCCGGTGGTGGTGTTCCTAGCGACACCCATCAACAGCGGATCAGACAAAAACTCTGCCGGAATGTTCACCTCATTAACAATTTCTTCGATTGTAGAGTCGAAAATTTCCTCAACAATATCATTTGTAGATATGTCACTCGCCTTAATTTCATCCATCAGTTTTTTGCCAACTATTTTCTAAAAATGAACAAGTTGAACGTATACATTTATGAAGTGTTAAGAGTGATAGTTTTCACATTCATGTTGATTTTCCATTTAAAGACAATGAAAGTTGGTGTTCTCGTCCAAGTGCATTGACCCATTTCAATGCTCAAGCTGGTTAAAATTGTCAACATCCCCTTTTACTTTTCTATTGGGAAATAATGTTAGATGTGCATACCAATTTTAGATTTTCAGTACAGATAAACAAGACATCTGTGTAAAAAGTGGTCACCCACTTTTATCTGGACCCCCAAATGGAAGTGTGTAAAGCACAGGTCAATTTATAAACTAAAATATAAGCAAAACACTAAGGAACTCACCCACGAAGTACGTAGTACCAGGCTCGTACTTGGGGGTGAGTTCCTTAGTGTTTAGCTTGTAATTTAGTCTATAAATTGCCCCTGTGTGTAAAAGTGTATAAAAGTATAACCTTTGGCTCCGGATGTCCTCCTGGTATATCAATCATACCTTGTGCTTCACCACAATCATTACTTCGTTGTATAAAGATAACCTTGTCATCAGCAGTTATAACTAGGGCACCGACACCCAAAGCATCAGATAAGAATGCCTGGGGGTTTTTATGCAAAGAATCCCCCATATTTCTAAGTTCTTTTTTAAATGAGGAGCAATTAGTTCCTATGAAATCTTTGTAACACGTTAAACCGACGTTAAATGTATGCCCAGTCACAGAATCTAGTCTAAATTTAGTCCCATTCCACAGTATTGGATTTTTAGAAAGTCTTTCCTGCCAAGTGATATCAATGTTATTTTCATATTCAGTTGGGAGCACCTTCCTATTAAAATCAAAAGACCAGTTGATTTTCAGTGTTTTCCTGTCCACAAATGAGCTTCTAGCAAATGAACACATTAGCAATACATCTTTGTCAAACGTTTCTGTAAAGTCCATCGTTTAAATTGCTATGTATATGGACAACTTTTGACAATATATTATATGATTGGATTATTTGTCAAATTCCAAACATGAACACGTGTCACTATTTGAGATAGTAACATAATTATGAATTCGGAGCTTCAAGTGAAGAATCGTGGTTAACTTCCTAAATGCAGTTTAGTGCATTTTTTATTTATAAATTTGAATGGTAAATTATTGGGGTGTAAAAAATATTTTTTACCAGGTAACA
>CM032662.1:3815114-3850968 GCA_019095985.1 Streblospio benedicti
CAAAACCCATTTAAGAACTTTTTTGGGCCAAATTTTTAAAAAAAATTATTTTAATTTCCCTTTGCGTTTAATTCTTGTTTAAAACTTTTATTCAAATTTTAAACCCCCCGGGCGTTTAAAAATTTTAAAAAAACCCCCATTAAAAATTTTTTCTTTTCTTTTTTCCATTTGCCCCCACAGAACATGATAACTTTGCCCCAGATGGTTATTGGTTTCGGAAACATCTTTTACAGGGGTCCCTCCCAGCCCCAAACTGGTTTTGGCCGACTATTGGCAGGGGGCCCCGTGGTGTTGGTACATGGACCTCAGGGCAGGCTAGGTACCCCAACGGGCCCCCGGGGGTTGGGGGGGGAACCCCCCACCCTTTGTTTTCAAACTAGGTGAGTTCTTTTTAGGTAAAGGGTGATTTTCTCTTCTACCCGGGACCGCCTTTCCCAAAACGGAACCTCCCGGGGGTGCGCCCCCGCCCTTAAATTGTTGGGTGGGACTTCCCGTAAAATCCGGCAACTTTCAGTGGCAGGCGCGAAAAGCGTATGGGTTTTTGGCGACACTGTGTTTTGCCAGCCGGGCCGGGGAACTTGCGGCGCCAAACAACCCCCTGTTTAAAGCCATACGTCCCCAACGATTTGATAGGGGCCCAAAATTTACTATAACGCCCGATTTACTGCGGCGTGTTATAGTCTTATTCTCAAGCCTGCTTAAAAAGAGCAAAGATTTGTATGATATTTAATCTGCATTAACAGGGGTGTGTGCGCTAATAAAGATCGAATACGGCACTTACTGGACGGTACTCCAGCTCGGTCGACCCCGGTGGTGGTGTTCCTAGCGACACCCATCAACAGCGGATCAGACAAAAAACTCTGCGGAATGTTCACCTCATTGACAATTTCTTCGATTGTAGAGTCGAAAATTTCCTCAACAATATCATTTAGATATGTCACTCGCCTTAATTTCATCCATCAGTTTTTTGCCAACTATTTTCTAAAAATGAACAAGTTGAACGTATACATTTATGAAGTGTTAAGAGTGATAGTTTTCACATTCATGTTGATTTTCCATTTAAAGACAATGAAAGTTGGTGTTTTTCGTCCAAGTGCATTGACCCATTTCAATGCTCAAGCTGGTTAAAATTGTCAACATCCCTTTTACTTTTCTATTGGGAAATAATGTTAGATGCATACCAATTTTAGATTTTCAGTACAGATAAACAAGACATCTGCGTAAAGTGGTCACCCACTTTATCTGGACCCCCAAATGGAAGTGTGTGCAAGAACAGGTCAATTTATAGACTAAAATATAAGCAAAACACTAAAGGAACTCACCCCCAAAAGTACGAGGCTCCAGGCTTTGGGGGGTGAGTTCTTAGTGTTTAGTTTATAATTTAGTCTATAAATTGCCCTGTGTAAAAAGTGTATAAAAGTATAACCTTTGGCTCCGGATGTCCTCCTGGTATATCAATCATACCTTGTGCTTCACCACAATCATTACTTCGTTGTATAAAGATAACCTTGTCATCAGCAGTTATAACTAGGGCACCGACACCCAAAGCATCAGATAAGAATGCCTGGGGGTTTTTATGCAAAGAATCCCCCATATTTCTAAGTTCTTTTTTAAATGAGGAGCAATTAGTTCCTATGAAATCTTTGTAACACGTTAAACCGACGTTAAATGTATGCCCAGTCACAGAATCTAGTCTAAATTTAGTCCCATTCCACAGTATTGGATTTTTAGAAAGTCTTTCCTGCCAAGTGATATCAATGTTATTTTCATATTCAGTTGGGAGCACCTTCCTATTAAAATCAAAAGACCAGTTGATTTTCAGTGTTTTCCTGTCCACAAATGAGCTTCTAGCAAATGAACACATTAGCAATACATCTTTGTCAAACGTTTCTGTAAAGTCCATCGTTTAAATTGCTATGTATATGGACAACTTTTGACAATATATTATATGATTGGATTATTTGTCAAATTCCAAACATGAACACGTGTCACTATTTGAGATAGTAACATAATTATGAATTCGGAGCTTCAAGTGAAGAATCGTGGTTAACTTCCTAAATGCAGTTTAGTGCATTTTTATTTATAAATTTGAATGGTAAATTATTGGGGTGTAAAATATTTTTTACTACACCAGGTAACATAAGTCAGTAAATTAAAAAAAAAAAAAAAAAAAAATACCTAGATGCCAATCGATAAAAGTGACTATTTTTACAGGCCCGTAACCGCAGTTCTATTTTTACAGCCCATGCTGCAAAGAAAACCAGAGACCCTACTAACCGCAGTTTAGAAATGCTTAAATTTTTACCTTGAAATAGGAGTAGTAGCAAAATCCACAAACTTTGTCCAAAGAAAAAGCTACTCGAACTAAACCTACACCTCCAGTAAGATACAGTACAGAAAATCCCTCATTGAATAGTTCAACAATGGCAAGAAAAAGACAGAAACCGGTGCGCCCACACCACAACTGACTCAAATGTAGCATGGTCGCAGACTATAAACAGCCCGTTAATATAAGTTGCACTGGAGTAGGTTAGATTTCCTTGGCTGCACACACCTTGATAGGCTTATGTTGTTGTTTATTATGGCCACTGTAGGATTGGGCAACTAGTACGACTTTTGTACTGGATCTGAGCCGAATAGCGGCAGTTCTCTCTCAGATGCTGGATGGGCAACAAGTAGGGTTGTCGACATATTCCTCGGAATAGGCCCTCATTCACTTGTTCTTCCGGGGTTGGCCGGTGGTCTTCCTCCCAAATCTAAGTCCCGCGTGGCTGTGTGTAGGGGACGCCCGAAGCACTGCGTGTCATCACTGGTGCAAAGTCGTCCCCGCACGGAGGCCTCTCATGAAACACAGGGGTGAACACCGTCTTGGCAGTGGGTAATTGGAACCCAGGCCACGTTGCCCCAGGGACGACGCTGTCAAGAGGAAGGCGGTGCTCAGAGAAGTTTGGGCAGTAGCACATACTGTCAATTTCTTCACAGATTGGTGCCGTGACCAGGATCTCACGAGAGTACACGCAAGAAAGGGAGTCCATGTGGTGACCTGTGTCTCCGGGGATTAGCAGCCATGGCAGAAGCATTCAAGACTAGCCCGGGAGCGCTAGTGTTGCAGTCACTGAAAGATTTATTTGAGTTTACCCAACCACAGTTCCGGATCCCCGAGGACGACCAGACCAGGGAAGCGCGAGACTCCCTCACAGCAGCAGAGTTAGAGATTAGGGAACTAGTACTCTCTTGTACTGAATCTGAGCCAAATAGCGGCAGTTCTCCCTTAGATGCTGGATGGGCAGCAAGTATGATTGTCGACCTATTCTTTGGAATAGACCCTCATTCACTTGTTCTTCCAAGGTTGGCCGGTGGTCTTCCTCCCTCTCGTGGTCTAATTCCTGCACGGCTGTATGTAGGGGATGCCTGAAGCACTGCGTGTCATCAGCACTGGTGCGAAGTCCTCCCCGTGTGGAGGCCGTGTGGAGGCCTCTTGTGAAACCCAGGGGTGAACACCATCTTGGCAGTGGGTAACTGGAACCCAGGCCGGGGCGTACGTGGAGAGCATTAGTACACAAAGAGGAGTTATCTTGAGAACCGCAAGACCACCCCTTCACTTGTCGGATCAGTTGTCTGACAGATGAAATGGGCTTGTCGGAACCCCCATCTGTCAGGGATGACGCTGTCAAGAGGACGGCACTGCTCGCAACACTTTGCATATGTCCATGGTTGGGCAGTAGCATCTGTCGGATAAGTCAATTTTATTCAACTGAGTACAAAAAAATATGGGGAACATACCACATTCCCTTATACTTCGCATATGTCCATGTGTCTGATCAGTTAAGCACATGTCGGAAGACATGTCCAACATATGAAATGTTTATAATTCTGATCTGAGTAAGCATAAGTGTTTGAACTGTCGACCATCTGGAGGAAGCCAGGTCCAACGCATGAAATGTTCGAAATTCTCAGCTGTCAACGTGTCAGACCTCTGGCCACAAGGATCCTCTTCCATCAGAGCCAAGAAGAGAGTTAAGGCGGTCCAGCAGGACTCGGAAAAGGCCAGGATGGCATGATGACTTTGTCATGTGAATGTAAATTGTCACTAATATGTTATGTCCAGTTCTTAGGTTGTGAGTATCAAGTTCGCACGGGTTGTGATTTTCTTTTTTTATGTTCCCCGTAAGAATAGACTCAGTTTTATGTTTACAAGCCCGTAAAAATAGAATTGCGTTTATGTTTACGGACCCGTAAAAATAGCTACTCCCAACGATAGAATTGCGCATGCGTGTTGAGTTTCTTAGCAACCACAAAGCTTCACGGAAAACTGACAGAAAACTTCTGAGTTCTTTACATTCTTTTTGTAAATCCTAGCTTTAAATATGGAGGCACCTAAATTGCACTTGGACATTGATTACGTTGGTACAAGCGGAATCATTCTCAGCCCCGAACAGAAGGCCAGCTTGCAGACATCACTCACAATTCTACAGAATAATCAGAAATTTGCTACTGTTTACTTTTGGGGCAAAATTCTAGGTGTTAAAGATGATTATTTCATTGCGCAAGGTGTGCCAAAGGATGAATTGCAAGAGAGGCGAGTCCTGTACAGGCAAGTATGATAGATTTAGAACTTTTATAAGTTCATTTTTTTCAGACTTAATGGCGTTTATAAATATGAATATGAAGAAATTATTTTGTACTGCTACTAATAAATATTCATTTTATCACGGTTGTGCAGAAGCTGTCTAGTGAGCCTCATAATTTGTTGCGCCTACGTGTTTGTCAATGTTGGGAAGCATATACTTTTTATTTAAAATTGCGGGAATATGTGGAGAAATGCGTCATCCCGCGGAAAGCTCACCCTAGAATAAGCTCTGAATTTGAGATCATGATTATATATATAGTTATAATATATGTATTGTTATATGCAGTAATGTTGTCCCAGTTTATATTCACTGGTATTTAACGAGTAAAAAATACTAAATCTCATATTTTTGCAGTAAGGACTGTGTGCATTGGGGTCTTCTACCACCAGCAACAGAAGAAATGAAGCAAAAGACAAAACTTGCTAGAGGTCGCTTCACTGGAGACCCCTCTTACGAATTTGAGCATATTGAGGTGAAGAAAGTTGGAGAAGGAGATGAGGCTTCTGAAGAGGAAGAAACGGTAATAAACTTTTAGTATGGTGAATGTTTTACTTGGGCTATAAATACAGCTGGAGATTTTTGTCCTAGTATAAAAAGTTCTTGGAGCTGCTCGTACTATATCATGTTAAAACAGAACAGACTTGAGAAAGCATTGAAGATTGATAGTTTTTAGGTGAAACCTTCCGCTTTGACGTCTATTTTATATTTATGGACTTTCAGTGAACTAAACAAACTTCACATTTTAGACTATGATCAAAGAAGAAGAAAGACTTGCCTCTGTAATCGCCGAAATTGATGAAGATGTGAGAATTGTACCAAGATCAGCCTATGTGAAAACACCAACGGGTCAGGTCTACAAAAACCGCAGCTTTGAAGGTTTGTAAAATACAGCAGTATTATTTTCATAAGTTTTTATTTTTTGTAGTTTTGTAACAGAAGAAAAAAACTAAATATACATCTTTGGGGATTTCTCTCTAGAGTTGGTTTTTAATATGTTGTAAGAAAATACCTTCTGCAATATTTGTTAACATATTTTTTAATTACTTTTTATGATCTCACTTGAATAGGCCTCAGTGTAGCGGAGTCTGCAAAGCTATGCAACTACATGCATTTCCGTGAAGCCTACAAATTAAATGAGAAATCACTTCTTGCTAAAGCCAACCTTGATAAAGCTATCGACTTCTTGGACACGATTGATGAAGATGTACCAAAAGGTAATGACATTATTAATTAAATACATATTATATGACAATGATAAATGTTGACCCAAGTTGTTATTATTTTGTTGGTGGGTAGTTATATCTTAGAGTATGGATCAGGGTTGGCAAACTTCTAGATGTTTAATATTTCTTCTTGGATGGTAGAATAAACTTGAGGAAATTGTGTCTTCCAGAAGAAATGAAAGTTTCATTGTTGTTTTTAAGAAAATGAAAGTTTAGTGGAAGAATGCAAATTTGGTATCCGGGCCAAATGATTTGATCTTTGGAAGATGTATTCATTTTGTACCTTTTCAAAAGGGCCCCAATAGACGTGTGCTTCAATGCGTGGGATTGATACAGAGTTGTTACGAAGATGTTAATGTTGCAGGTTCGTGGAGCCTGCAGTTTGAGCGGGGGTCAGCGCTGGTCACTCTGCGTTCGCTGCTGTGGCAAGGCTACGTGTTCTTCCATGTGCCCGGGACGCGCCAGTACGGATCCATCTACGTGGGCAGCGGAGAGAAGAACCTCGACCTGCCGTTCATGTTGTAGAGACTATTGCCGAGTGGGCACTTCTTTCTGTGATTTATCATTGACACAAATGTATTGAATGTTTGTTTATTTAAGAAATAAAGCCTTTTTACCAGTAATTGTTTTATGCTGTCTAGTGCAATTGAAACCAATGCAAATTAACCATAGGGATATTTTTTTTCTATGTATACCATGTACATGTACTTGGGAAAACAAATTACAGTATATGACCATCCAAATACTAAAAATCCTATGTATTTGGTACATTGAGACCATCCAAATGGGTTTTAACAGTTTTACTTGTAGTTCGAACTTTAAATGTCAATGATCTTAATTTTCATATGGTCCAAATTCTGCAGTGGACTTTATGTGGTATGAGCCCTTGGATGGTTGTATATGGTATCAAATTCCAAGCAAAAATGAAGCCACAACTCTATTCAAATGGATTTGCATGTAACTGGTAGAAGTCTGATATCTTTCTTTGTACATTACATGATTCCCGTGAAACAATGCAGTTGGAATGAACACAGGTACAATCTAAAAAAATATGAATTTGTACTGAGTGCACAATAAAAATTGATCTTGAAAATATTTACTTCCAGTTTATAAGCTTAAAAGCCCAGGGCATTTAGATGATCTTGAATTGTCATTTTAAATATTTTTTCTTTCAATAAATCAAATCCTAAAATCAATTAGAGCAAGCCCTAATTTTTTCTCAATTTGAGCACACCTTCTGAATGAGGAATAATTGATGCACCACGCCGTAACCCGGGTTACCGTGATACCCCGGCCCGTGAAAATAATAAAAAATTCATTTTTGAGCTAATTAATTTTTTTTAACATCAATACCCCGGCATACCTTGATGATTAGTATGTCGTTTGTATCATAAAATTGCACCAGATCAGTCAAAATCACCGCAAAATGAACGAAAACTGCGTTTGGGTGCATAGAGAGTACAATATTGTGTTTATAATTGTGCTTAAAATACAGCGATCATGTGTATAGCTGCTATGCCACGAATTACTCAGGGGATATCACGGGAAAAATGGGGCATTACGACATGCCGGGGTTTGCATTTCACGGCACCCCGGGGTATCATACGGACCCCGGGTTACAGCGTGATGCAGCACAAGTTAATAGTATTTTCCCCAAAACTTAGAAAATTTCAAAACAAAACCACTGGATCATTTTTTCATTTTTTTATTGCATTAATGTACATCTCCATCCTTGTCGTAATAGATATTGAACTGCCGCCATTTGTAGTTGCTCTTCGTTTTCGTCCAGTCTCTACCACCTTTCCTCTCTGGTCGTAATTCTGGCATAAGACCTAGAATAAAATATAAATAAATTTAAAATTTGCACTTCGTAAATATCGGATGTTACCAGAATGTCTTGACAAATGACTGCACGGCTGGCAAAATTTCATAGATTTCTCATTGTTTTTGTCTCTTTTATTCAACCTATTTCATGAAAACAGTTGCGTCTACATGATACGATATTCAAGTAAAAAGCTCCTTTCCAATTTTTTTTGAAAAGGTTCCTATGAGTTCGAAAAACGTTTATAAAATTAAATTCAAAGTTTCGATTACTTCTGATTTATTAGTTTGATTATATTTTAAGAATTACCTAGCACTAAAAAGAAATATAAGAACAATAATTATAGGGTATAAAAAGAGTGAAAATAATGCTCAACATTTTGTATTTTATGTTGTTCTTCCTACGTTATATTGTACCTAAAAAAATTGTTCAAAAATTGTTCAAAAATGTTTTTATTTAAGCTTTCCGGCTCTACAGAGCCCTAATCATAGCATTTTTAAGGTACAATATAGCATAGGAAGAACAAAATAAAATACAAAATGAGACCATATGCTGTGTATAGGATACATGAGATTAGTAATATTTCTCAACATAAAAAATCCCGTCACAACGTGGGATTCTACTTATTTTATGCACTATTCGTCAATAAGTAGAGTCTGGTGTAGAGAGTTGTATGCATGATATTCTTATCTGTTATATGTACTGTGATGAAATAATTTTATTATTAACTTCGTTTACGTTACTTTTTATATAACTTGGACTTTTAGTCTGATACAAATAAATAAATATTGAAAATACAGTAGACTTGGTTCACAGCACTTGGTCTCATGATAGTATTGTTGTATGTACTTTTTGGCTGTGCAATAATCACGAAAGAGAATTTTTAAAAATAATATTATTCAAACGTTTTCCAAGGACCAAGTCCTTATCAAAATAAGGAGCCTTAGAGCTCATGTTAAATAATATTATTTAAAAAATTTCTTTATTATTCCAAAAAGAATAAACAAAAAACTATCATGAAATAAATAAATAACACAATAAAATACCGTACCTGTGACAATTGTTTTAATGTACTTGCTGCACTAATGAATAAACTTAAATCAAATGGGAATATCCAACAAAGGAAATCTAAACAAAAAAAACTTTTATGCATTAGCTTATAACAATGTAATTAAATGATGTAGTAATCAAGGAAACCCTAGCAAAGGAAGCGATTTGTGACTGCAAATAGGGGTCAGTTGTTACCATTTTCACTGTAAATAATGTAAATGATTATAAAAAATATAAAATAAAAAAATCATGTCATGAAATGAAATAGAGTATAGGTCCAAAATCCGAATCCCTACAAGGATGAGTCAACTCCTTATCCGGAAATTTGATAAAAAAATCTTGGTCCCAAGAAAAAAAAACTCAGACATCTGTAAAATAATATTATTTAAAAAAATTGCTCCTTAAAATCGATTAATAGGCAAGCCAAGCAAATAACATTAGCCTCTCCACTATTTCTATTGATAAATAAAGGTCTGCCTGTGACAATTGTTTTTGTGATAAAGACTAAATCGTCCTCAATATATTAACAACAAATAGGTTTGAATAAAGCAAAAATGTTACCGGTTGTTTTTCCAGATAATGGATTGTTTTAATGTAAAAATTTTGATCTAGTAATCAAACCTTTGTCTCGTCAAATGCATGTATTTAACTGCAAAATTCTGATGAAAAATGTTCAGATATTAATTAATTTAAAATAAAAAAGTAAGCCTCCCAATGCTGTTTTAAAAAAACGTGGTTCGGGACTGTTATGCTATTTAAATAATTAACATTTTTTAAACTTAAAATTTATATTTCTGAAGGTGCTGTACTGTTGATTATTTAATAATCAAATAAATTTTCTATGGATATTATTAAAAAAAAAAATCCAAAAGTACAATCACTTATAATGCAAAATATGCCAAATTTTCAATTTGTTCGCCTTGTCTGACCACTATCCTGCAGTCAATGGTCTATCCCTGTTTTTATGGGTCACCACCCCGATATCGTAACCCGGCATTAGGACATCTTTTCCCAAATTTCCTTTCCGGATAAACCTCAGCACCAGCATCCTTAAAAAGCAGTACCTGTGACAACTTTTACTTTTCTTGCATCATTTTCTGATTATGTATGATTAAAAATGGTAATGTAAGAAAAATGAATAGAAAAAAAAAAAAATCCAGTCAAAACTATCAAAAAATAAAAAAAAAAAATTATTCACAATGCAACTGTTAAAAAGCGCCAAAAGGCCTAAAATTATTCAAAAGTTGTCCCTGGAAGGACTGAGTTTCCCGTGGCGTAACCCGGCACTCGACCTCCACTAGGTTTTAAGTTTTTTTAACCAGGACATTGCTTTTAGCAGTAAAGTGCAGATTTATTTCACAGGATCATGATTACCAATCATGTTCTATCAGCAGGACGATGTTGTTCAAAATATCTACAAATTGTTCCCCCCATGACTCCTTGTACAAACTCTATATTTTATGACAAATTGTTCAAAATTACTCTGAAATGGACGAATAACAAAATTAGCACTGGATCCTCCACTTGGTTTTAAGTAATTTTTCACATTTACTTATACAATTTGCATACATTCATGTATCACCAATTATGTGATATCCATGTGTATGCAAAAACAAAATAAAAATTGCTAATTTGAATCATGGTACTTAATCCCAATTTTGACAAATCAAATATCTGACTTATGTCTAGACACTGGAAAAATGCCATTTTCATGTAAGTGTTCACTATTATGTAAACCAATCAGAATAATCAAAATTGCAATGTAGATCTGGCAAAAAATAGCGTTTCATTCCTATAATTTTTATTTTGACATTCATTACCATTTTTTAGTTATGATTGAAAATGTATAGTTCTGAACTTGCTGTCAGCACATTAGTAAAAGTTCCAACCAATGCTATATTATATTATATTACGTCTAAGAACACACGAAACACAAGTCCACAGCCCTCATTATTGTGGCCTTCTTACCCACATCCCTAATTGTTAGGACCTTTTTCCCTACATCCCAAAAAAAACATTTTAAAAAATTTTTTCCCACTTTCATCAAAAAAATAAACAAGGTCTTTTTCCCACATCCCACTTCTTTATAAACCCGTCCCAAAAATAGTGGTTAAAAAAACTTACAAAAATCAGGCTTTTATGACATCATCCCAATTAACTGTAAGGTTGAATAAAAAACTTACAAAAAAAAAAAAAAAAACAAGGACAACTGGGCTTTTGATTTCTGAAATCGTTTTTCTGAGTTACATGTATGATAAATAAACGAAATAAATGATAAATGAATAAAAAACAAAATAAAAATAGATAAAATACTTGCTACCGTTAAAGAAAATAAACAAGGACAACTTGGCTCGTAACGAATCAAAAACTGTTCTAAAAATAGAGCTGATTGTATTACGTTGTAGTTTATAAATTCATCCACTTAACTGTACTTTGGTACTTATTGTGTTGTAACTTTTTTTTCTATATCATGTGTTAAGTCATACAGAAAAAAATAGATTTATCTGCTTGATTAATAAAATTTATCAAGTAAATGAAATATTGAAAAATATGTTTTAGAGCGGATGTCTACAATTTAAAAAAGTTATGTGAATTGTTGACATTTTTGTAACAATGGGCATAATTGTTTTCATTTTTGTCATATGAAAATTTCTAACTTTCAAGTTTATAAGTAACACAAAAAGCGGACTCACTGTGTATTTGATCTGCACTCCGCCCAGGCGGTTAGGACAGATGGAGCAATAACCTTCACATTCTTTGTCAACTTTCAAAAATGTTTTGGATGATTCGTTTAGAATCTTGCCCTGAACCTGCATTGTAATAAATCATAGAAAATGAGTATCACTAAGAAGAATTCTTATAGCTTCTGGATTCGTCATTCTGGATAACTAGCATTATGTTAGTGACACAGAAACTGTCATGTTTACCTCGCACTTGCGACGTTTCGTGGACTCACGTTCACTTCTACTGGCTCTTCTGCACTGTGAGGAATTCCATCTCTTGTGACACAGCGCCACCTTCAGTGCAGAAAAGTCAGTAGATGTGGACGTGAGTCCACGAAACGTCGCAAGTGCGAGGTAAACATGACAGTTTCTGTGTCACTAACACAATGGTAGTTATCCAGTATAAAAAATGAGTCTAACATTCAACGTTCTAAGGTTTGTCATGCAAAAATCCCACGCAGAAAAATGCGGCTTTTTGCCCAGCCATAGAACATATATATCTAAGATTATGTAAATAATGATCATAGAAATAAGTTGCATACAAAAACTTACTACTGTTGTATCCCCATCAGTTTCTACGGCAACTGAAAATATACATTTAGGTAAAAATAAATTTGAGCTAATGAATGATCTTTCTAAAACTAGTCAACAATAAATTTTGAATTGCATTTGGACTAAAATTTGGTTGGCTATTCTATTGTATGGTAAGACAAACTGAAGCAACAATTTTTATGGATGGATTTCATCTTTAATGACAAAATCATACCTAAACAAAAATGTATAAAGTATTGAATAATTGTTTATGCCCACTGGCAATAATATCTGAGATCTGTTTGAATTAGTTGAAAAACGAAGTGCTCTGTCGCCAGGCTAGAAAAACCTGCATGTTGCAAAACGTAAATAAAATATGCCATGTTGTTTTTCAACAAAATGCTCCTTTCAAAAGTATTGTTCTCTTTACATTTAATTCTCAACAAAGTTTTGATGTGTAATTTGTCGGGACACATTAGGTTGTAAAATATAGTTTAGCAGGAATAGCAATGCGTGCTGAACGTGCATTGCGAAACACTTTCAGAATTAAATTTGACTGAATGGCCATGATAAAATTTTAGATCACACAGTAATTTTTGTCATAACAAAGTATACCAACAGTAGAAACACTGCAATGAGTCAATATTGATTTCATTATTGATTTTGTTTTATTATTTGTTTGATTTATTGATTTAGTGGAGACGGCTCAAGTTGCATTTGCTGAATCCTTTTTCATTTGTGAAATAAAATATGTTTAAACCAATATTGATTTCAGATTAGGACACACCAAAAACAGAAAATAAACAATGGAACGTATGAAAAAAATAAAACATAACATTCATGTTGCTGCACAGTGACATCATTATCTATGAGCTCCGACGTGATTCAAACATTACGGTAATCTCCAAGTGCCACAATCGCAGTCAGGGGAAACAATTCACCAATATCCTTGAATGGAGGTTACTACTGGGTTCTGGTAGAGACATAATCAATTATTTTGTTCTCAGAACCATTTTTTTCCCTGGCTTGCAGACGTTTCGCTCGTGTCTCATGAGAGTCAACAATGCTACTGGCGGCTGAATCTCAGTTCGAACCTGGTCCAACTTGCATCACGTGACCTACATGGTCGCGCGAACTGAGAATCAGCCGCCAGTAGCACTGTTGACGCTCATGAGACACGAGCGAAACGTCTGCAAGCCAGGGAAAAAAATGGTTCTGAGAACAAAATAATTGTAGGATTTGACAACGAGATTGGAGTGTCATTCGTGAAATTGAGCATGCTGACGTCTGATTTACCCTCACTTCGTTCGGGTAAATCCGACGTCAGCATGCTCAATTTCACGATTGACACGACAATCGAGTGGTCAAATACCATTCTATCATGACTAAAATCTACACTAAACGAGTGTATGATTCGTTTTTATTTTAAAATAAATCATATCATAACGTTCTCATTGCCATTTTGGCCATGCGACGTCGGCGGCTGTTATTCAGTTAAAACCTTTGAATATTTATCATAGTTTCGAAATTATCCACTATAAAAACATTTGTGAATGATAAAGGACGAATATGCGATTGATTTGACACCAAGAAATAATTAATCCAACAACTATAATTTTGTAAAATATTAGTTGGAAGTCAGAAGATGTGTCAAAATGTTTACTCGTGCTGATTTGCGCATGCGCGTTACAGCCCTTAGCAGTGTGCATATCTTCCCTTAGCAACATGCATATCGTATAATTGACATGCCTGCTCGACCAATCAGCGTGGGTTATTAACAGTGATTTTTGCAGGGAATGATAGAATGATCAATTCACCATTAGTTTAGCCATGTAAAATAAAGTGCTAATATATATATGCTCCGCAGTTTGAGCACTCTGGCAAGTATGCAGGGGTCTGGCTTAAATATGCTTTCTAGAGCTTACACTCTTTGTTGCTACCAACCTCATTACTCTGAGCTGCACTGATGAGTCCTAATACAAAAACTACCAATAACTAGAGTAAAATGTCTAAATCACCAGTCGCTAAAACCAGCCATACACGTAAACCATGAATTTTATGTATGACATTATATTTAGTGACTTCTACAAAGGGGAGTTCATGTCATACGTAAGATTCAAGGATTGCATGTATGTCCGAACAGTTCAATTGATGCTCTACTCATATTCTCAAGTAAATCCTCAAACGTCACGTCTTCACACACCCGTGAGGTGAAAACATTGTCACGTGTCTCTACAAATACATGGGAAAGTGTGTTTTTGACGTCATATTCTGTAATTAAAGTTGGTGTTTTTGGAAAGTTATGAATCAAAACTCATTCAGTGCACATTATTGTACAACATACTGGATATATTCGAAGTAGACCAGCAGGTGCTAAAGGTTTACTGTGGCTGTAATCGAAGCTTGAAAGTCGTGTATCGAACAAAGAGAAATCGCCAAACGTATGAACAGTTAGCGGAAAAAATGTCAAAACGACACACGTGCGTTTGTTGTCATCGTGTAAACAAGAAACAGGAGAGGGCTTTCTTGAGAAAATGGTGGATATTGAATAAAATTTGGTACTGTTAATGCAATGTAAATCAATGTACTAGATCTCAGATTACTCTAGAATACTGTTGCACAACACAACCTCACCGGGCGCAGAGTCATCACATTTGATGTTCTTGCCGTCAACCAAACTAAAATTTAGACATTCAACAAAAATTGTGGCCCTTAATACTAATAAAATTCCTAATATCACTCACTCTCTTTCAGGGACCTTGGCAGTGTACAGGAAAATGGTGACTTTTTCGTGGTGTGAAATTGATTGGTCGTTAATGAAATATTAGTTTTAATATTTTGCAAATGAGACAGACACTTAAATCTTACAAAAAACATTATTTCGTGAAAAAATATTAACAATCTGATTGACCTTCACCTTTTCACCACACTCAACACTCCCTAACTTTTCGTCGCAAAAATATCGACCTAAATCCGTCGGCAAATTAAAGCCGTTACGTCATGAAAACCCGGGCTGGGTCGTCATGAGACGTTCGAGCCGTATTTTCCTTCGTTTGTGGGTGCGAACCTTTGGAAAGTTTTTGAAAATGAAGAGGGCAAAATGGTTGCATTTTGTGCTACTTGACATGTACCATATTCATGAATTACACTAGTATAGCTGATAGCAGTTTCCTAGCATTTAACATTTAACTTTAAAACACAAATAAAAACATTATTAATTCTGCAAGATTTTATTCTTTATACAATCAGTTACACATTCAGCATGACATGGCTTAGTCTTTCAATTCTATTGCAGTATTGCAATGTTTCTCAGACGTGTTCTTTGCAGCCTTCTCCTGTCTTCCCTTCTTTTGTCTCTTGCACTCCTGCCTCAGCTTGATCCTTTAAATTTATTCTCTGTAACTCTAAAATCCATGGCATCAAACTTTTGTTTGATTATAGTATACCAAATACACATTTCAAAATATTAGCTAGCTGATCAGTGTGATGTCCAAGTGTTATGGGTTCGTGAGGCAGAACGATGTGGTTTCAAACATGTATTTGTCCAGAACAGATCTTACAAATAACAACATGCAGTATTATATTTATACAAGGTCAAGCGTGACGACATACTCATATGACAGACAGCTTATACTTGCGCAATATTATTAATGTATTAGTCTCGCTTACAATGCGCTAAAATTTAGTCTATTAAAATGTCTATACATTACAATCAGCAGAGAATTACTCTAAAACACTCGCCAACTCACAAATTCGATTGCTTTATCCATTTGGCGAGTGGGGTTCAATGTGCACCTGCCACTTTGGAGATTGTCTTTTCTATCACGTTTTGAGCGAGAACACTTGAAAATTAAGCTGCCATACAGCGTGGATTCGACCCTTTTTTACTTACATTTCGTGAGATGACAGCCCTTGTAGCCTTACAATATTAATTTTGCAGCGTAGCGCAAATAAAATCTTTCCATTCATCAGAGGTGCGTGGCCAAGAGTAAACTGCCATAATTTCCATAGAAAGGCATGTATATTGATCATCTTTTCACCAAAATGTGAAGAAACCATTTCCAGTGTACCCCATTCCCAATTTCTCCATTGTTTTGAAACCAACCATCACATTTCCAATGCTTAGAAGAAGCTCTATACAGTTCGCTGGGAATGTTTTTTGCAACAAAAGCGTGGACGTAAATGCATCTCAGTATATAAGAAAATAGTTAAAAATATCTAATGTATGTTTTTGGTAATGATTTATAATTTTTTGATGGAAGAAGGGGTACTCAGGCTAACACAGTTAAATGCAGGGAAAACAATGAATAATCGATATGTACAGTTAACATGTGTTGTAAAACCATAAAAAAACAAGAAAAACATTATCTATATACCTCAATTTCTTCAAAAAAAAAATAAAACAGTAATCTGCACCAGAGAACTTTTAGTGACATCCATTTAAAAAAGATTCTGGGGGAGCATGCCCTCAGACCCCCCTAGCTATACTTACTGTCTACGCCACTTGCAACTGCGCCTTTGGCGCTCACTTCCAAGGTCCCACCTTTGACGCTCCCCTCTTCAGCAACTTTGAATTTGGCCAGTGCCTTTTGAATATCTGGCCACTAATAACATTGGGCTAGTGTTCATGTTATTGCTCTCGCCAAACTGGCTAGAGGAGTTTGAAATGAGAGTAATTCCCTGTGATCACAAATCTACTGGTGTTCTTCCATCATTTCAAATGACTTGTTGATGTGTATGACCTCCTTTTTGCTCCAAAATCTTTCCATCTTCAACAGCTAAATCTTCATTTTTTCCCTTTACCCTCAACTTGATGTCATCTATTGATATAGATAAAGCTTCCATCTCTTATATAGCTTTATCACTGGGGAGGCATAAGATGTTTTGGTGTGATAGTTTATCTTGGTTCTGTCTGATAGTATGCGACAGAATAATTAATAATGGGGGTGGTGGTGGTGGGCATGGAAAACATACAATGTGCCGGGGGGGCGGCATTAAAAATACTGACATGGCGATAGGGGGGCATGATAAAAAATTGTCAAGAAAACTATTTCTCTTCACGCCACCCCCCTCTGCAGTTTATGACCACTCCCTAAAGAGAATTTGGTCTTCTGTATTGTTAGAAAATAACGTCCATCAGACTCTCTGTACAATTTGCTGATATATCTAATTTACTGCAAATCCAAGAAGAGATTACTGTTGATGCATCACATAATAAAGTGGGTCTTTGTAAGTACATTTTTGTTTTCTATATTTAGTGATTTGTAAAAAGAACTAAAGTTTGAAAGGAAAACTAAAAGCAGTGTCAAACATGGCCTCCATTGCTCCAAGTCCGCAGTGCAAACATAGATGAGGGGGGTATATAGCCCTGATGAAAATCCATTCATCAACATTTTTTCCCTAAATCACCAATCACCAATACATGATTTCATTGTCTTTCACCAATCCCAGGAATTGTAATTGAATCGGTTCCACCACATTTCACAAACTTAAATACAGGCAATTCACAATTCACGCCCAATATTTAGGGCAAATCACCAATCACATTTTTGCTATATGACCCTATCATAGATCTACTCATGCCAAGAAATGTTGCTTGTTCATATATACAGCGTGTGGTAACTGCCTAGGTTTTGCAATGGTGTTGGCAGGATTTACTTGGGAATTGTCGACAGTTTCAAACTGTAATTGTGTTAGCTCTTCATTAACCACCATACCCAACAGAAAATGGACTTTTAAAACAGTATTAAAATTTTAGAAACAGAAGTTAATTTCATACTGTACCATGTACATGTATGTTGCTAAATTTATAATTTAATGATGTGTACATTATGTGTGTGGGGCTGTGCTTGAATTACAATAGTCAGTGAATTCTACATTTGAATAAATGCCGATGGAAAAAAGGGGGAAAGTTGGTATGACTATATTATTCTCCCAAGGTGTTTTGATGTTTGTGTAGTTTGTCCTACTTATTAAAAACTGGAACTTTCGAATACAACAATTGTTACCACTGTGCTGGGAAAAGTATTTCACCTATGGGCACTACACTTTACAATTTTGTCCACTATGTTAGGGACGAATCAGTATTTATGACAGGGTGGGGTAGGAGGATTTTCCAAAAATGCTGTGAAAAAATTAATTGCCCCCCCTAGAATCTCTGTGAAAAAATTGGTGACCCCCCTCGAATTTCATGTGATAAAATTGATGAATCCCCTCAACAGTTAACACAATCATTGTCAGTTAAATCAAATTCTATTTTAACAATATCATCATATAAAAATAAGTAAATTTTAGTTCAAAATCTCTCAAAAATTGGTGTACGTTGCAGTGAAAATATTGATAGCGCCCCCCGCCCCGCCCCTCAAAAGTGTGTGAAAAAATTGATAGCCCCCCTCCAAACATTGCGACAAAAGTTCATGGCCGGCCCTAAAATCCTCCTATCCACCCTGTTATAAATACTGAATGGTCCCTTAGTCTTGACAGCTGAATCGATGTTGGTGCACTTTGGCCTACTTTTGACGAATTTATGAGTGATACGTGTTAATACCTTGTTACCACTCTACAGGGAGAAGTATTTGACGTATTATCACCATTCTTCATATTTAGCTTCAGTGTACTACTCTCCAGAGATGATTAGATTTTGGTGTAATTTGGCCTACTTTTGATGAAGTTATGATGTGTTTTTATTTTCATTGTGATTAGATGTGTAACCTCTCTACAATATTCTTTGTGATACATGTATGTATTTGAATTATAATTTTAAAATTGATTGACCTAAAAGGGCCTGGTCTAGGGGGTGGGGTGGGGGTGGGGTGGGGTTGGCGTTCTCGACAACTACTTGTTGACCTATTGCCACCAAACTTCATTGTACTACTCTCCAGAGCTGATTAGATTGTGGTGTACTTTGGCCTACTTTCGATGAAGTTACGATGTGTTTTAAAACAAATTATTACTAATTTGTGTTTATATGTCTCCTGGGAACAGTTTATGATTTATCATCACCATTTGGTATGTCTATATCACTCTTCTTACGTGATTTGATGTTTGAGTACTTCAGCCTACCTTTGAAAATTTATTAAATATTTGAATATAACTATGGTTATGTACTGGCTAAAATATGTCCCCTATGGACATTAAACTTTACACTTTTGTTCACTATACTAGTCTCCACAGTTGAATTGACGATGTACTTTGGCCTACGTTTGACAAACTTATGCTCGATACGTGTTAATACCCCGTTAACACTCTACAGGGAGAAATATTTGACCTATTATCACCAAATTTCATATTTAGCTTCATTGTACTACGCTCAAGACTAGCCTTAACAAATACGATCCACCCATTATCGTAGTTCAACAGCAAATATGCTCAAGGTTCAAACGTTGACGCATTTGTTTATAACGTACTTGATTTATTTTTGTTATATACGATTAAAGCCAGGGTACACTTTTATTAGCAATGTCTACTCCAAATATGTCCAGTGTGGTAACATCATGTCGTGTGTATGTGAATATGGGAATGTTATCACCTCGCTGGTGTGTCATCACATGACATGTGACACACGGGGTTCCTTGAGAATTATTCAATACAAAAAGTTATTCAAAATAAGGCTCATTCAAAGTCATGGGATTAGGTGTTTAGGTCTGACGATTTTAGCCTCTGGGACTTGCAATGATCTGAATGTAAATTTATGGAAAGGTATGAGTTAATAGTTTTGCATTGGCAGTTATATTTACTTATATGGTTTACGAAATTATGATTTCTGTAGTTAGTCATGATTTCAATATAAGCAGTTGCCAAAAAATCTTTCATTCTATATATTGACCCAAATGTTAAATGTACGTGAAATACCATAAATCTTCTATTAATGACCTCATTGTCAGTCATTATGTGGCTTTATCATGTTTCATGCGTGAGTACAGAGGAACCTCGAATCACGCCCACGTCTGTAAAGAGACCGCCTCCATCATAACACCTCTTTAAGCGGTACCAAATAACTGCTTTGTAAAGTGACGAGCATGAACCTCTATAAGCAGATCACCTGTTTTCCTGCTCGAGAGGTCGTGCTACTGGGGGTCAGATCAGGCGGATCACTGAATGGAACAAGCCGCTCGTAAAGTCCTATAGATCTAGTGTATTATGTTTACATTGTTCACAGAGTCAAATCAAACTCTTTCAACACAACAACACGTTTATCACGCCTACCACTATTCCATAAATCCATACTTATCAAACACTCAAATAATTGATATTGATATGACACATTTGATAGCATATACCATGTAACTTGTTTTGAAATACGAATATATAATAACACATGTAGACTATAGTGCACAATTTCATCTTTGCGATAAACAAAAAAACAACAACAAAAACATATACTTTCCCTGTGTCCAAGAGACTGATATTCAACTCACTATTTATGCATCGCCTAACAGATGAAAAGATTCAAAATGAGAATTTGGGTGATAAAGCCATTAAATTTTGGTGTTTTCACCGTCACAAACACTCAGATTCAGATCACATTGATAGCTATTGATGCTCAGGTCTCTTTACACCAGATATTGGTATCTTTTTTTGGGCACTCTTCAGCCAAGACCGTGCACGCTCAGCCAAACTCTGGTTGCTTCAACTGTCTTTGTGGGTTGTGCAAATGTGTCCAGGTCGACGTGGTTGTCAATGAATGTACATATAACACGTGGGACAATGATATTATAAATGCTGAATCCTTGCTTGGAATAGAACTAACTGCACCCGCAATGTTCGTCCATTTTAAAGTCTCGGGGGGGGGGCACTATGCTAGTCAGTGTACGGGGGCTCTACCGGACATTTGATATCTTGGGTGAATTGTGCTAACATTTTTGCAAAACAGAAGGCTTAAAGTGCTGATATTTTCCAATCTGAAGGGGTGCATAGACAAGTGGGATGAATTTAGTGTGCTGATCAAAGAGCTAAATTAGACCTATCAAGTGCTGACTTTAGCTACTTGGGTCATAATGTGCTGATTTTTAAGGGTGAAATTGTGAATCATTCCGGTGGCACCTCCCCGTTCGCAAAATATATTAAGAGCCCCCCCCCCTCCGGGTGTAGACCTGTGGTGGACAACCTCACCAAAACGTGTCCTTGTTGAATGAGGCTATTCATTCTACTGCTACGTCACTGACAGCACACTTCATTTGTTGATAACAGAACGCACGACGTTCTACGACGTGCGAACGTACTACGGTCCAGTTGTCTAGTTCCATGCGTTGATGACGCTGTGGGGGGTGCGGACGCGGCCCCGCGCCGCCGCCGCCTGCCCCCCGTCACCGCGGCGACCGACCTCTATGGGCGGCAGGAACAGCCCGGGCGGGGGGCGCCGGTCAAACCGCGTGTCGGAGCTAGTGGCGTCCGCGTCAAAGATGTGCTGGATCCGGTGGTGGATGTCCTCCTGTCTGTAAAACAGGCTCAATCAGGTCAGGGTTTGGACACAAGAACTTCTGTAGACACTGCACTGAAGTTCAGTTTTTCAGATATACTTCTGTCATTACAAACTATGAATCTAGTTCAGCAGCAGCAGCAGCAGCAGCAGCAGCAGCAGCAGCAGCAGCAGCAGCAGCAGCAGCAGCAGCAGCAGCAGCAGCAGCAGCAGCAGCAGCAACAACAACAAGAAGGCGGTATCACAATTTAGAGTTGAGGTTTGGGTTTTTAATTCATTGAGGTCAAAAGATAGAGATTTGAGAAAAGGGCTTTTGTATTGAGAATTTTTGAAACATTAATTCGCTGAGATTTTGAGATCATGGGGGGGGTATATACTACAGCAGCAGTAACAGCAGTAACAGCAGCAGTGACAGCAACAACAGCAGCAGCAGTGACAACAGCAGCAGCAACAGCAGCAGCAGTGACAGCAGCAGCAATAACAACCCCCCACCCCCCCCACCTGAGCAGCTGTCCGCCGGCCAGTCCGTCCGCCAGCAGCTGTCTGTTGCGGCGCCGGCGCCGGGCGCGCGGGTGGAACTCCTCAATCACCTCCACCACCTGCAGAACACAACGTGACACATAACAGCAAAACTCCTATACTTGACATACTTGCTCAACTCAAAGATTCATAAACAAGAATACTAAACTTTAATATTCATTTCTGATAATTTCCGAAGCTAGTGTTTATCCCGCAGTGTTGTAATGTCTGTCTCTCTCTACCTTTCAACCCTAGGGCACATCGGGAAGTACTGGCGTACGCAAATGTAGGACCTACTATTTTAGCAAACATGCGAATATATTAGGTATCAGTTGTGAAGGTGTAATAGTTATTAAATCAACTTGTGTTTAACGGGGTGGGTTTATAGGGAAGTGGGGAAAAGGCCACAAAAGAGGGATATGGGATTTTATGGAAGTGGGATGTGGATAAAACGCTAAAGGATTTGTGGAATATGGGAAAAAGGCCCCCCAAAATTAGGGATGTGTGAAATAAGGCAAAAAATTAGCGATATCGCATCTTCACCAATTCGCGGTTCTTCAGAACCTCTGTCTATAATCATGATAATATTTGATAGATGATACCTTGCTGTGGCAACATTGGGATATTGGAGTTCATGACCCCTAGTGACACCCCCCACTGTAATCTCAATGTAGCGTATAGTTGGTGAGATGAGAATAAGACAAGACATTCAGTATGTCATCTTGATCAAAGCTTCTCCACTACAAATGAAGAATACCGCATGCTTAAACGGGAAAATACCCATATACAGCTGTTCAAAAAATAGATGCCATGTGATTTTAGTTTGCAATATTTTCAGCGAGATCTGCGTCATATAGAGGCTTTTAAAATAGGCCTTCATGTCGGATCATTTAAAGGCCTTGTGATGGGCTACGTATACATTTTTTTCTAATTGTAGTTCCTGTCTAAAACCAGCAGGTGGCTACAAACAATTGCATTCTGGGGAAAAAAATAGACAAACAGTATCAGTCTTGATCATTTCTTTCTGCCACACGATAGGATCACAGAGTTTTGGTTGATTGAGACTGCGCCACGTGTGTAAAATTGTTGTAACTTTTTGAGACACCTTTGTAGGATCGTACCTGAATATTTCATATGAGACAGCGAAAAAGCTTCATGCATATGCAACACAGCCACGTGCTTGGTTTGTTTGTCTATTTATTTCCCATGATTCTTATATTAGTTATACGAAAACTGGTGTACAGTTTACGGGACGTATAGTTGGACGTACAGTTTGCGGGACGTATAGTTGGACGTACAGTTTGCGGGACGCACCTGTTCCTTGGCGTGCGGCAGCAGCATGGTGTCCGCGTCCTCCGCCAGGCGGCGCCGCAGACACACGTGGTAGCCGCGCATGTGGAGCAGCGACAGTTTGAGCGGGAGGCTCGCCTGGCGCTCAGCTACAGCCACGCGCCGAGCAGCACGAGACAGGCTCCCTCTGGTGGGCAGGCGAGAGGATAGGGTAGAGTAGAGCATAATGCTATATATGTGTTTCCCAGTCCTTTGGGATGCATTTTCAAGCTTCTCTCTCTCTCACGTCTTTTTAGTAAGCATGTTTCTACTAACGATAGAATATCGTTGGTAGAAATATGCTTGCTAAAAAGGCGTGTGAGAGAGAGACGTTTGAAAAAGAATATAATGCAATAGAATAGAACAGAATAGAATAGAATGTCTTTATTCAACCAATCATGGGTCATTTTACATGACATAGTAATCAATAATACACAATACTCAAATAATAACAAAGATACATATGATGTCACATACATGCATAATATGACCGAAAACAAAGCTTGATTCTGGTTAGTAAAATAGATGATTTATGTGGAAAATAGTTTTCACTTCATACAATATGCCTGCAGTGGGCAGGCGATGACGTCACATATAGAGTACTGAATTATGTGTTTTTGCCTATGGGAGCGTTCACAATTGACGTCAACCACATGTTGGCGTTTTCTGACCCCCCCCCCTCCCCTCGTCAGCTTGACAGGCGCACCCAAACGCACCCATCGCCCCCCACCCCCATGTCAACTATGGTGACGATGCCAATTTTTTGACATCTTCATCCAAACCCCTACCCCCTAAATTAACTATCTGATATAGCGATATTTTAAGACATACCTTATTGCAATTGAATCTGTGTGCAGTTATGTCAGGTTATGTTTCACTATTAATTTATGTATATATGTATAGTTTGTCTTTTCTGTGGAATTTAATCCGAAATAAATGTTTCTATTCTATTCTATTCTATTCTATTCTATTCTATTCTATTCTATTCTATTCCATTCCATTCCATTCCATTCTATTCTATTCTATTCTATTCTATTCTATTCTATTCTATTCTATAATATGTCATACAAGAATTGCAGCTCATGGGTAATTTATATGATATTGTGATCTATGGACAAACATTCCAATAAATACCAAGCATTTATTTTATCTCCATTCTTTATACTACAACCTTAAATATTAATTGAACTTTGATGTATCCTCAATGCAGCCCCCCTGTCAGCTCTCGTCAAGTTTTTGCTGACAACTCCCCCCCCCCTTTTTTCAGGGCTGACGTCAATTGTGAACGCCCCCTATGTCAAAGGACAAGTCATGGCATTGAGGGAGTGTCTACCTGTACGTGTCGAGCTCTCGCTTGGCCATCCCGTTGCTGATGATGGTCAGTTTGCGCGTCCAGTTGCTCTGTGACGTCACGTGCTTCAGCCGACCCTCGTTCATGGCCGAATTCCGGGAATTGAGAACGTCTGAGGAATTCCGGGAAATGAGAACTCGATGTCTGCGGCACAGATTTTCTATCCCGGCGACTGGTTTGGTTTTTTGAATAAATCACATTACACAAAGTTTGTGTACATATGTTCTAGTCCATGAAATTTTTATTAACATGACCACATTTTAAGGGTCCGTATCTGTACTAGATCTGGTCACAGGAGGCCCCGGTGTTATTTAGATAAATTAATTAGTTTCCAAACAAGTACCAAACAATATCACTATCATGAACAAGATTGTTTTCCCAGAGCCAAACTAAAAAAAATATAGTAGTATCTAATGTAAATAAACAGTTTCAAATCGCATATTATCGCAACCCACGGGATGGGTGCGCATCAATAATGCCATCACAAAATGTATCAGAGATCTAGATCACGTAATTTCATTGAATCATAAAATTTGTGTTTATCATGCAAAAATATTATCAGTAGGCCTAAGCAGCTGTACTTTGACACCTCAAACGCTATTGTGTTTTAAATTCCAAATTAACACTAAGTATCCTCTACTGAAAACATGACATCCATATATGTCCAAGATATTCCAAATGCTGCTGAAATGTTAATTCAATTAGCTCCAGCAGTGCAGAGACCTCAGTCCCGAACAAACCACACAAATCCTATTGCAGTATTTTCCGTTTGTTTGTGTTCGCTTCTTGTTTTCACCTAATTAGATATATAAATGTAGCAGTCTTCTTAAATACAGCAAATGCCTTCTGAGTGTGCATGCGGTTGGTAAAGAGACTGCCACTGTCAGCTAGCAGCGTGAAGTCACAAAGTCACAAAGCCCAGATCAATGACGGGGAAACTCGCAAAACAGGCCGCGTCCGGGCACCTGTATGGGCACCTGTTCGGGCACCGGTCACACATTTGCTGCACAAACTCGCCTTTTGTGTTGTGTAGTGCACAGAGAGGATCGTACACAGAAATGAGAATACACAGAGAGAAGCGTACACATAAAGGAGTGTACACAAAGAGCGTACGCGGAGAGCATACAAAGACCGCTATGTTTACATAAGTCTTTCGACTTTCTCGCAGTTTCCGTCAATATCTCCCGTCTCGTCTTTCTTTCATACAGAGCACCTGCTAAAACGGCCGGATCTATGCTATGCACAGTGGTGGTGTTTTTATTCACGATTTTATTGTCACTATACTACGTAGATTCATCTTTCCAGGTTTAAGCTACAAAAGAAAGTAAGAGTGAAAGCGACGTGGATTGACAGATTCGTGCACTAAACCATTTAAAAAGTGACAGACTTTAAGCTTTTTGAAAAGCTTCACTAAAGAGATTCAATGAATGCATAAAACCTACAGGGGTCCCTACAGAGGAAGATCCAGGATTCGGGAAAAAAGGGGGCGCACGTTAGGGACCTCATGAGCTTCCTAATTGCCGTCAATGGCAAATATTCAAGAAACCCCATGAAAATAAAGTATTTTAGTGGGATTTTTTTTCTTTTTATTTTTTTATTTTTTATTTTTATTTTTTTTTGGGGTGGGGCAGGGGAGGGGGCACTGTATATAATAGAGAGGACACAAAGTTTTCTATTTAGGCCTATCCTCTACACTGTGACATACTCTAGGGTATTTGAAATGTGTAGGGGTGTTCCAAATCGTCCAGAAGGTCATGGGTTCACTTCCTTGTCACCTACCCACTATGTAGAGATGTGACGTAGATGCAGCAGTCTCGTCTGGTCTGTAGGAACCCATGTGAATGGTGGAATGCCAACTCAAACTATTCTTTACTGTTTTGGGAAAATATCTCATTTAATATGCTGTTCAACATAATGCAATTAGGGGAAAAGGCCGAAAAAGATGGATGTGGGTGGGGAAAAGCCTTAAAATTTGTGGTACGTTGGAAAAAAAGGAAAAAAGAATCTATAGATGTGCGATTTCTTGACACCTTTATTACAACCCCCCAACCCCCTCAAACGCCGAAAATGATCTACAGTGGCCGTTCTGTACTCAGTGGCTGCCGCCTATGTAACTCCAGACCACGGCAGGACAAAAACAACTCCATTGTCATTCGTGGAGATTAAATCTGATCCTGTTGTTCTCAAGCAAACAGACTACGAGCAGACGTCAATAAGTTATTTCTGTGTCTGTCTTAGTAAGCTAACCCTTTGTTCAAGTTATTACTCATTTCTGAAGCTCAATCTAATATCCTTGAAAAGTGTTCATCGTGTGGTATGGATACAGCCATTTCTTTAGTTCACACCACTGATTTACTTACAAATAGCATTGGCATGTGGTGTGAAGAATTGACAAAAGAAATAATTTAACTGTTTATTTGATATTTCCGTTGTGTTGTTATTGGCTCTCTGCCCACACAACCCATTGGCAGGTCCGGGGGGGGGGGGCGCCCCCCCTTTTCCCGCCAAAATACTTCATTTTCATAGTTTTTTTTACCAGTTCCCCTTTCCACACCAAAACACCTACTTTTCATATGGTTTTGTTAAAAGTCCGCCATCGATCGCGGGTACAAAACACATGAAATCCCTTAAGTGCACCCCCCCCCCACTTTTCCAAAAACCTGTATCTGCCATTGCCCCCGGCCTCCTAGCCTGTTATACCGATATATCAAACACTAATCACTATCCTTTCATATTTCTGCTTTTATCTCACACCCTACTAACACGTTATTCACATTAAGCTTTTATAGCTCTTTTCCCCACCAACATCATCATATCTCACGACTGTATAGTACAGTGATACTACCACCGTTAATATTGCGGAACTTATGAACTCAATCCGACCAATCAGAAGCCCCACTGCCGAAATGTTCAGCGGAGATATCTAACGTCAAACGTACGATTTTACAGCGCCAACTTGTTTTCTCATCCAACGACCTTCTGATTGACCCCCCGTCCCCTCCCCTCACGTCCTCCATCGTATGAACCGACTGTAGCGTGTCCTAAGTTCATCACCATCGCTGACAACCTTGTCCACAAAATGTTCCTGACGTTTGGACGTGGTTTGGGCGTAGAGTGCAGTTTGACCCTTCAACCGCTACATCATGTATAAAGCACGGCTACGGCCAAGCCTGAAAATGATAACAGGATAATACCACTGACGACGACCACGCCCACCAGGTGTTGATAAATGTTTGGAAGTGGATACAATTTAGATCAGGGTAGTGTTGGGCGTGTGTTTAAGTGGATCGTTGTGGGTGTGTGTACCAAAGTGCGTGGGGTTGGGCTTGGGGGTGTGTTTGGGGGGTTTGGCGGCCAGAAAAGGGGGGGCCCAAAATCCCAAAATCGGGGGTGTTTCTGCTGAGCATATATTCCCAACCCGACTGTGCAAGACCCCCCCCCCCCAGGAGTATACGTGGACATCTATAGTTCTAGTTCCATGCGGTGCTGTCAGGACAGGTGTGGGCGGGATCAAATGAGAGTTGTGCGCTGTTAGGGTTGGGTGTTTAGGTCTAGGTCTAGGTGTTTGGGGCGGCATCTGGGGGATCAGGACAGTGCGGATGCTGCAGACCCGTGAAATAACGCAAAATTAAACGCTCTTCACCCAATCTAGTTTTGACCTGTACCTAATTAACGAGTAGGTGCCACACAGCTGTGCGCAACTATTTATTTATGCATTTGCTCAACACCCACCACAAGACCTGACCGTGAATCAAATCTATGACCATCTGGTCACAAGTCCAGCTTCCTATCTATTCGCCAACAGACGCACACACGTACCCTTTATGGCGGGAGTTGGTTCATCAGCGTTCACTCTGATTGGTTTATTTGTTACATCATTGGCGCTCGCATGATTCGTTCAGATATCTGAGCATATCCACTTGCCAAATATAATGCAAACACTCATAATGGATAATCATCAAGACAATTGCGATCTTGATCTTGATTTTGGGGCTAGCTAGATCGTGTGCCTCATTAACACGGGTAGCTACGAAAACCATTACAGTGAATAAACATCTGCACCATTTTTTTTATCGTAATACGTATATCGTAGTAGCACAGGTATTATAAGCTTTATCATAATCATAGGTAACACCAAGGTCCACAGCATTGTATCTTTATCAGTGGGATTACTGACTTGATCCACTACCAGCTACGGAGATGAAGGTCAAAATGGCTTGTCTTACGGAAACAGCAATTTCCCGTTAATATACAGGTAAAGCATTTTCAAAAACCATTTCAATTTATTCATAAGTATTGTCATGATATTTTCATGGATTTATAGTAGTGTTGTTATAACCAATGTGTGCCAATGAGCAAGCAAAATGTACAGTGATTGTATGTGCTTGTGTAGGTTGGTGGGCGGTGATCAACCCGGGTAAAGTCCAACAGACATTGGACATAGGGCATTCGCGGGTCGGAACTTTTGTCAAACAGTGTAGAGCATCTACTTTTTTGCAAGAGGTGGGTGGGTTTGGGCGATTTTTATGGAAAGGCGGAGCATTTGTATAACTGTATAGCACATCCATTATCTTGCAAGAAGGGAATTGGGGATTTCTATGGGTGTTCGCATTTTTACGAACATTCTTAATAACTGCGGGGTGGGGGGTGGCGTGTGATTTCTGAGGGCAGTTATTTTTTAATGAACATTTGTATAAATTGTTTTTCAAATAGAGTAGCATATTCATTATTTTACAACAGGAGGTTGCATGATTTCTGTAGACGTTCACTTTTTTTATTGGCATTTGTACTCACAATTTCCCCAATAGAGTAGAACATCCTAACTATGTATCACAACCATTATTTTGCAAGCGAGGGGTGGCTTTTTGATGAACATTTGTATGCACTTTTTCCCCAACAGAGCAGGACATCCATTTTTACAAAAAGAGGGACCTTTTATCCAACTGTTTAGTACATTATTTTAAAAGACGATGGGGCAGGGACGCACGTGATTTCTGTGGACATTCACTTTTTCATAGACATTCCTAATGGTTTTGTCCCAACAGACTGACTAGCATATCCTTTTTTTCAAGAGGTCTTTTTCAAAGGGTCTTTTAGTCCAACTGTATAGCACATCCATTATTTTACAAGAGGGGGCGCACGAATTTTGTGGACATTTGCATTTTCACAAACATTCTTAAAAGCATTTTTACAGTGGAGCAGCACATTTCGCATAATTTTCGCAAGCGGGGTGGGGGTGGCATTCACTTTTTTAATCGACAGTCGGACTAACCTTTTTCCAATTGAGTAGGGCATCCATATTTTGTAAGACGGGGACCTTTGGTGGGGGACCTTTTGTCGAGCAGTATAGGACATCGATTATTTCGCACAACAATGAGCATGAAATTTCAGTGGACATTTACAGTTTTGTGAACATTCTAAAAACTTTTTTCCAGAGTAGCACATCCGTTATTTTCAAAGTGTGTGTGTGGGGGGGGGGAGTATTTTTTAAGGACATTCGTGTTTTTATTAACATTCTTAGTAAAAAAGAAATAATAGAGTAGCTCATCCATTTTGTGCAATGGGGTTGGGGCGCACATTTTTTCTGTTTGTTTTCACATTTGTTATGGACATTCTTAGCAACTGGTTTGACATTCACTCATTTTTTATTAACCTTCGTACTAAACTTTTTGCAATAGAAGAGGACATCCATTGTTTGGAAGAGAGGGGACCTTTATTCTCCAGCAGTATAGCTAATCGTAGTATATACAGCAAAGATACGCTTTTTCTCCTGTTTTTCATTCTCCGACCTTTACCTAAAAAGGTCAATGAACAGCAAGGCACGCCACAATGATACGCGTATTGGAAGTAGTAGTTTTTGCTCCGGAGTTTTCGCTCCGTCCTTCACCTTGAGGCTGTCCTTGTAAGGTCGATGCATGGCAAGGCACGGCACGGCGCTGCGCGGCCTTGAAGGCTACTACAAAGATACGCGTATTGGAAGCAGTAGTTTTCGCTCCGTACTTTTCGCTCCGTCCTTCACCTTGAAGCCGTCCTTGTAAGGTCAATGCACGGCAAGGCAAGGCAAGGCACGGCGCTGCGCAGCCTTGAAGGCTCGAGGCCGAGAAACCGACCAATCGGGTTAGGTTAACGTCAATTTTAAACCCATTAATCAACTTTCGGTGCACTGACCGCCCTTCAGACGTCAATCAAACCAGTTTAAGCAGGTTTAGGCCCGTCCCCCCACATGCATCTGCTCCCAAACCCATTTTCATTAAAATGTCATCAATCGTTTATGTAACCACGGCTAAAGTACGTCACGTCAAATTTTAAACCTATTAATCAACCCTTGACGCAATGACTGTCCTTCAAATGGTTATCAAACGACAATAAAAATTCTCCCATTCATGTAAAATACGTGTGCAGCATTTAGCGTTGTGGTTAACCAATTTAAAACCCGTTAATTAACCGGTGTGTGCATGTATTTTTATTCCAAACTGCGCTCTATACTAACCCTCCCACAGACTCCGACATGTGTTATACGACTCACACTTAATTAAGTTTAAAAAAAACCCCGTTAGCATCAGAAATTATTGTGACGAAAGGAATACAAATGAATAGATCACGACCTTACTATAGCGCTCGGAAGTTCTTCAGCGAGACGTTATTTAAATGGGTACTTAACGCGAACGTAGCCATCACTGGATCATGCTAACCAACACGTTTTTGTCAGATCAGAAAATGGCGTGAGTCTAGTCAGTCGATTCGGAGTAAACATAGAACAATAATCCTTTAGTAGCTCATATGATTTTCATCGGAAGGTTTTCATATTAACAGTACACATTCTGAAGACTGACTCGTTTCTTATTTTCATCATAATGAATAATAAAATATATAGCAACAAGTCCGATTTGGACAAAATCGAGTAATAGGCAATACATTTGACAGCAAACGCCGAAGCTGTGCGTTAGACGTGGCGATGGATGTGATTAATGGTCAAATTAAACTATTTAGTTAAAACAATTACATAGACTTATATATATGAATGGAATCGCATCTTACTGCAGATGATTTCCATCAAAATTATATATTAATACGACAATGTATAAGAGAGATATGATCCAATATATCTGTGAGGTGTTTTTACCTGTCGCCGCCTGCTGATATTGTCAGTAGACTTTTTATGATCATGCAAAGATTTCACTGTTTCAACTTAATTAAATATACTAAATGTGATGGTTTATAGTATGTTTTACTATCGAACGAAAGGAAAATATATTATCTGTGATGTATGTAAGTGAGATTGCTGAAGTCTTAAGTTTTATTGAGCTATGTGCGTTCAAAATGTATTGCGCAATTTCTCCCATAAGCATAACATTGGGACAGCTTGTATCATCGCTCACTCCATAATCCAGTTGAGTTTAGTCTGGTTGGTAACGGTAGTTCCTGTTCTTGTAACTTCCCTGTCCTATATTAACACTGTTCACAAGTGAACAAGAACGTGTTGAAAGTCATTAATGTCAAAAAATCACTTACTACGACAAACGTTGTTTTCCATTTACAGGACAAAGATTGTACTACGATTTAATCGAGCGTGTTTAACGACCGCAAAACTCATTATAGTTGAGAAAAGAATTGTTACCCGTGTAACACCTGCTAATCTATTACGGTGCGATTATTAACTTGGGCAGTGATCTCTTTATTCAGCATCTGACGATGTAAACTGACTGTATAGTGATATTAATCGTCATTGCTGTGTGATACTGACAATAACGCCACTATTCAGTTGTGTCTTTATTCAGCATCTGACTCATCGTAGCGTTCCTTGGCTCTGAGCTAGCCGTCCCATAGTTAAGTGAAAATAACTCAATATGGCGTTATTACTAGAAATTAATGACGATAAATCGGTAACTATTACAAGAAATGAAGACAATTCAATTACAATTTCTGAATGAGATTTTATGTGTATACCATATATGTTCGATACTTTGGAAAAAGAAATGGATAAGATTCAGACTGAATCCGAATCAGATACTATTACAGCAACAATGACGCTTCATGAATTAGATTTTTTAATAGAATATGACGAAGATTCTGGATTTCAATTTTTGCTAAAGGGAAATCGTGATATATTATTTCCTTTGGATAGATTACAAATTGAATATTTGAGAAGACATTTGTCGACATACGAAATTATGCAAGCAAGAGAAGTAGTAAAAGATTTTTTGACTGATTTCTGTCGCAGAAAATTGTACACTCTCTGTAAAGGATGCACAAGTGGTATACAAGAGGAAAGTCAACATGACTGTGTAAAAGATACTATGAAGTGTGTTTGTTTAATTTTGGACGACATTGACAAATTTGCCTTTGATAGTTCTATTGACGCTAGTAGTCATCTTAAATGGTTGGATTTTGACAAGATTTTACCTCCAGCGACATTTATCGCAATGCTAGCGGATAAAGTGCAAAGTTCTAGTTTTGTTATACAGTTTCCTTTTTTACTTATCAGAGATTAAGACATTTCTATTTGGATGATGTGAATGAGAACGTTAAGTGCGAATGGGCTAGAATTGAATATATGAGTGAATGGTCAAGTCGTGATAATGATTAAGTTTGATGTAATTAAGGTGTGAAAGATTAAATGCGATATTATGTTGTCAAGTTTGAAAATGATAATAAATGAACGGGTAAAGGTTGAATGTACGATTGAATGGGTAAGGTGTGACAATATTTAAATTTGTTGAAATTAAGGTGTGAAAGAGTAAACATGATATTATGTTGTCTAGGTTGAAAATATCGACAAACGAATAGTGTTGAGATGTGAAAGACTAAACGCGATGTTATGTTGGCAAGGTTGAAAATATCAATAAATGAAGGACGTTTTTGTGAATTCTTTTCTTAATTCTATGTTGAATTTGTCTCTTTAACATTAAAATGAATGATTCATTGGTGAAATTCTTTTCTTAATTTTATCTTAACTTTATCTGTTTATCAATCTATATCATCATTTAATGTCGTTATTAAGTTGAAATAGAAACATGGTTAAATCGCGACATTCGTCAAGTTCTGATATTAATCAAACGAAAAATAATTCGATATTTGAAATGAACAACATCGTAAAATTTGAAAGTATTGTGTCGCACGCTTTGACAAACTCAATATATAATATTCGCATTTCGAAGTGCGATTCATTAAGCAGCAAATTTGATGTTCAATGTTCAACATGAATAAGGAAGAAGTGGAAACGACTAGTCAGAAAAAAGCGTTGACACTATTTATATCGCAAATAATAGTATCAGCGATTATTACAATAATTTGTTTAATTAATATAACGCTTAAATCAGAAAACCCAATCTGGTTTGTGTTCCTAGATTCTGCTTTGGGATTATTTGTTCCTAACCCTAAACTCGATGGTGTCAAATTAACTAAATTGTCTATGGACGCAACAGACTCAAAGAACGTAGTGAACCATTGATCATGGATATGATAAAATATATTCAATCGCTTTATACTAATATCAACTCTCCAGTAGCGTTTTCTTCACCTAAGAAGATATATCTTTATATTAGAAAGAAAAACATTAAAATTGGATTATCGCAAATAAAAAACACGCTATACCAATTAGATTCATATAATATATAAGAAAAATCCAAAAAGGTTTCCAAGACCGAGAGTCAGAGTGCAGAGACGATTCCAACAAGTTGAAGTTGATCTAATGGACGTTCATAATTCATCAGAATTTAACAATGGAACAAAATTTGTCTATGTCGGTTTAGATATTTTAAGTAAATTAGCTTTTGCTTTCCCAAATGAAATAAAAAAAAGTGCAAGAGATATATAAAGCAACAGAATCTATGTTGAAACAATGGCCGCAAACAGAGTTGATATCTTCTGATGGAGGTAGCGAATTTAAATCGTCGACATTTCAAGAATTGTTATCCAGCAATAATGTGAGACATTTCTTTGTCGGAGGATCAGGAAAAGGAACGATTATTAAAAGTTTTATTAGATATTTAAGATCGAGATTGGCGAGATATAAGATGCAAAACAAAACTGCTACTTATATTACAGTGTTACAACAGATTATTGACAGTTACAACGAAACATGTCACTCTTCTACAGGTTTCAAACCGAATGAAGTAAATGAATATAACCAATACGCAGTATTCGAAAACCTTTATTTGAAATAAAAAAAAAAAATGAAAAAGACTATAAATATCATTTTAAAGTCAGTGATTATGTTTGTGTTAGTTTGGACTAATCAGTATTTCAAAGGGAAGGTGACGGCAAATTCACAAACGAATTATTCGTTATAGATTATAGATATAAAAAAAGACGGGATACCGATGTATAAGTTAAAAGACTGTTCTGACGAAAGACTGGAGGGTGGATTTTTTACACAAGAGCAGTCTAAGGTCACAAATATAAAGAATATAGATTTTAAAGTTGACAAATTTATAGACGAGAAAAAAAGTAAAGGTGTTCCTCACGTATTAATCAAGTTTGACGGCTATGATAAAAAATGTTTGATATGGATGAAGAAATCTGACGCAATTAAACTGAATAAATAGCGACACTATTCTCTCAACCACTTAGTTTAATAATGTCTCTGGATAAGAACAGACCACAATCTTACGCACCTCTTTGTTTGAAACAGAATCAACTCGAACCGTTTTTTAACTTGATAAGAGATAGGAGAGTTACTAAAGGGTTTGATTCAGATTCGGCGAAAGTGGTGACGACTCAACCTTTTGTAGAGTCTAAGCCTGAGTATAAAAGAGCTAAAAAAAGAGAAGCGCCACAGAAGAAAGCTGATAACCAGAAAAAGAAGAAATCTGTAAAAAAAGATTAAAATTGAAAAAAGATTAAAGGACGTAAAACTGTGAAATAATGACCGACGTCCCGTTGGCTCCAGTCGAGTCAACCCAAGTGATCCAAGATAGGTTACTTGACCCGTATTTGAAAGAAAATATTTCTATAGGACTTATTTCATCGACCGTCCTCCATCTTCCGCCTGTAAAAGAGACGGCTAGTTCGGATAAAGAGTTTGTGTTCCAATTTCCGCAAATTCCGAACCACGTTGATTTGAAAAATGTGCAACTGTATTTAAGAGGTTCGATAAGGAAGAACTCAAAAAACGAGAAATTAAAATATTCCAAGTCCGACCCTGCAGAAACTGAAACTGCCACAGTTGTCAATAACGCTCTCCACTCGCTTTTCGAATCTGTTATGATTCGTATTGGCAGTAATCAGGAGATGATATTTGAATCCAACAGACCAC
>CM032662.1:3851068-3875957 GCA_019095985.1 Streblospio benedicti
AATAATCAGTTTTTCAATTATTGTGATAGAGTATTGCACCATTGTATATTAGTTATGTAGGCATTTTGATTGTATATAAGTCTAACCACTCTGCTCTACACACTACGCAGGTAGCCTAGGTATTTAACCAAGAAACTGAATGTATTTGGAGCGTTCAATAAATGGGTGAAACCAAATTAAATCTATTCATGTTGACTATATTCTGTCATTAGCTAAAACCAATTGTGATGATTTTCAACTTGCAATCATGAAGCTTACGCAAGTGAGATGATGTGTGCGCTAGTGCATGGGTTTAGAAACTGGAGTGTAGTATTACATGGTGCAAGATTAAAAACAGCTGGGTGCATTACTGTCCTGCCACCAGCAACTTATAGGCCTCTATATGCATTTTAGATGCAAATTCATCCCGGTTCAGCAATTAAACATTGTTATGTGGTCGTGTGTGCACCATACTATAGTTAATATAGTTTTAATTAAAAACTAACAAATTTCTATAATATATATTTTAATTAAATAAGTATATAAAATACAATTGATAAGGTTAGTCATACAAAATACATTATACAAATGGACTCCAACAATGGAAATGTAGAAGACTGAGACGTACATCAAAATGCAACTTAAGTAGAAGTGGCCAAAGTTGAAAGCTAATAATTTAAGTGTTCCGTAAATACATCTACACATCTACATTGTTTACATTTACATCGTGTTTTGTACAGTGAAGTAAATAGTTAAAGGAATTTGCATTTTACTCATCACTGAGATCAAGCGTTTGTATAAAGCCATGGATTCATCGGAGCAAAACAAATCACAAACCTGATAATTACACGGTAACATTTCACGTCTCAAAAACAAAGAAAACAAAAGGAATATATCAGATATATTGAATATATGAATTTCCTAAACCTAAAGACCTTGTCAAAATCGCGGAGTTAAAAAAAAGCTGTAAAAATCACTTCAAAGTATATAATTACGAGATCCAATATAAAGCATAATTCACATCATGTCATGCATACAAAAAATCATCAATCATATCATATATTGGAAAAAATATTTCTTATAAATATATCATTCTAGAAATGTAGTTTATTAAAGTAAAAAAGTCTATTGCTTGTGACACACATTGCATTTATGCACACGACAAACTTCAAACATTCGATTCCAAAACCTTAAACTGGCAGAGTTTTGGATTAGCACATCACACATCACCGTATTGCGCAATCATGGCAGGACTAAGCTATATACAGATATAGGGGGTTAACGTCTCACATTAAAGCAATTTTTAACATGATTCATTTTAAATATAAAGGATTTAAAAAGAAGTTGCATAGTAATCAATATCGATATGAATCATTAAATAACGACTTTCATGAACGACTGATTATAATACTTAAAAATAAATTTCATGTTTGATCTTGACAAAGAAAAAGAAACTACAGCTAATATCACTTTCATCATTTTAAGCCAAGCACAATTTGGTTTTGCGTGATTTGTAAAGTTTACAACACTCATTTTTATATTCATTATTTAAAGACATTGTATTTTAAGTTCTGTGACTTTAAAAAGCTTTTAATATGCACAATATTTTCCAATATTACCATCTATAATGTACTGTTCAAACTGCAGCTTTATCTTACAATTATATCCATTCCGTTTGTGCGTTATACTGAGACTTGTTCAAAAAGCAACCACCAAATAGTGAAGCATTGTGACTTAGTTACGTTTATGTCCTTACAATGGTTCCCAAGATCTAGTTGATCATAACAATTGGGGGCTCGTCCGGGATAAAAAATACAACATGATGGATAAGATCAATAAAAATTATGACGAAAACACTGACATTCTATTACCACTTGTTGGAGGGTATGAAATGTTCCTTAGACTGTGGACAATATTAATCTAGCATTTGTATTTTTATATTTCTTAAATAATATTCAAAGCCATAAATCTAAGGAACTTTTTATCCATCATCGAAATGATGAGGCAATCATGAGGTTTCGTCTTCATGTTGCTCTGAGTAAGGACAGGCCGTAAAGAACTAGATGTTTCCCGCGGTCGAGCTGACCGTGTCTATATATCGATGTTTCCCGCGTCTATATATCGATGGCCTGCAGCTCTCTGTCTGCTGGCAGACTGTCCACTCTCTGCGGCGGCGGTGCCATCACCTCCCCGCCGCCGGCGTGTTTGTTTTTCCACGTGGCGCCGGCGGCCGCCGCGTACCGGTCGTCGTCCTCACTATCACTGTCGATGGAGGACGCGAGGTCGGCGAGGTCGGGGTGTTCCATCGCCGACAACTCCGAATCCGAGTCGCTGCCGTCCCCCGGCATGGCCGCGATCCGCACGCTCTTCTTCCCCCCGGCGGGGCTCTTAGCCACGGGCGACGCCGCGGCCGGGTTAAACCCGTACACGGGCGCGGCGGCGGGAAACATGGCGTGGTGCGACTTGTCGGTGGACGAGCGGCTGGTCGTCGACTCGGTGCTCATGCCCACGTGGATGCGGTGCAGCCCGCCCTCCAGGCTCGAGTCTCCGCGGTCGTACACCAGGCTGCTCTTGTTGCAGCGTCCCCCCGCGCCCGCCGCGGTGGTGTGGAGCGCGTCGTCGAGGCTGTTTCCCGCCCCCGGGTCTCCGCGCCGCCGGCCCCACACCAGGCGCAGGTCCGACCGCGTCTGCTTGCTCGTGTAGTAGTAAAATTTGCTATTGATGCCTAACAAGGAAATCACCAAACGTGACGTCACGAGCAGGACGGTTCAATGTTTGTGTACAGTGGAAAGTACGCATGTGAAGAAAGGTGTTGGGGAAAATTCATGTTTTATGGATTATGTTGAAATGAAAGCATTGATAAAAATCCACCAGTGTTAGGCGGATGTGATATAGATTGCACAGGGAAAGTCTATTGAGGTTGCGATTTGTTTACTCCACGCAACAATGAGGAATTTGACAGCATGTTCGAAGTAGCAGTTGACAAAGAAAACACAAATACACCACACAGGTATTGGATCATGTCTCTGTTATAAGGTGTCGTATTAGTATATAACTTTGATGGAAATAATCTACAGTAATATGCGATTCCATTCATATGTATAAGTCTAGGTAATTGTTTGACTACTAAGGATCATAGTTCTATTTCAACAATGGAAAACTGGTGTGACCTAGTCTACACTCGATATGGTTTTGTCGAACTCAACAACCATAGAATGCCCACTTTTGACCCTCAAAGTTTAGTAATGAAATATGCTACTAAATGTTCATAATTGATATGGTTGGAAACGCATATTACTGCAGATTATTGCCATCAAAATTATATAATAATACGACAATGTATAACAGAGATATGACCCGATATGTGTGAGGTGTTTTTTGTCAGCTGCGCTGAAGTGTACACGAAGCCAGTGCCCTGTCTCACTTTTGACCCTCAAAGTTTAGTAATAAAATATGGTAATATATTTTCATAATTGATATGGTTGGAAACGCATACTTCTATAGATTATATACATAGTAATAACATATTTTTAGCTTCGGTAAGGGCTGGTCAACGAAGCAAAATCTACTGACACTCACTCCATTCACTTAAACAACTCCTGCGGTCTCATCAAATTGACCATCGAAAATATGCACATTTTGGTTACCAAAGTTTGATAATAAAATCTCTTTCAATTGTTTCATAATGGGTATGGTTGGAAACGCATACTTCTGTAGATTATGTAAGTAGTAATAAAATATTTTAAGCAGGGGTGTTTGCGGAGGTACGAGGCTGAACTTATTGCAAGGGTTTCTATATGTTTGTACATTTGTACATTTTTTTCTTCATTTTTATGAATCCGGCACACCTGTTACTACGAGGAAAAGACAAAAAATCAATGAACATCAATGGGATCGCACAGTATCTCATATACGCTTGACGTAACTGTAGTGCAGAAGTGCACCATATCATGATATGCAAGCAGAACTGTGGATTGATGTTGCCCATTTTGATTATCAAAGTTTGATAATAAAATGTTCTAATAAATTTTTATAATTGATATGGTTGGAAACGCATACTTCTGTAGATTATGTATGTAATGATAAAATATTTTTAGCTGTTGTATGGGCTAAGGTACGAGGCATAATTTATGACATGCTTTTTTAATGGTTTGTACATGATTCTGTGGGGACTTTCCCAATGTATTCTGGTCATGACGTCACAGACGCTATTTTTAGAACATGAACCAAATCATAGAAAATCGAGCTGGCATGAAAGGTTATTGTTTTAAAGTCAAATTATTCATTGAATTCAGCTTTGAGACATACAAATGAATGCCAGTTACATCAGAAATGACATACCATTTAATTTGATATAAAACATTATTAGATCACACGTTTTGTTAAAAAATACATAATAATTCGTTTAGCAGCCCTTTAAGTTTAAGTGGTAGTTGGTTCCATTCCCTTAGTAGGGGCTTGTACAGAGAACGATCTTTCGGCTAATGTTAATTTCTTAATAAATGGTACATGCATAATAATAATAATAATAATAATAATTGGATTTTTATACTAACAGACCACTTAACGTGCTATAGCTAGCTTACACATATGTACATTGATTAATATAACACATTTTCAAAGCTTATACATTTATATACAGATACAGTTCAGTACATTTTGTTCACTTTCCTACTTAATTAGTTACTAAACCTTCAAGCCTAAAGGTCAAATGCTGTTCTAAAAAGGTAAGTTTTGAGGTCTCTTTTGAAGTCATCAACATCTGTCTGCTGTGTACATGTAAGTTAAGTTCACCTGAGGAGGACGTATCCGGCCAGCATGACGGCCGCGGCTAGCAGCCAGAAGGCGGCTAGCACGTACTGGGGGGTGAGCGCGGGGGTCACCGTCAGCAGCAGCCCCAAACCCGCGCAGCCCGGCAGCAGCAAGAGCAGCAGCGACGACGTCTGACCGCGACGCCGAGCGGACAGCACCTCGGGGTCGCCAGACAGCTTAGAGTTACAGCTGAAAGGCCGAGAGAGTAACGATGGGAGTTACAGCTGCAGAAAGACGGGGAGTAACCAGGGGGAGGATTAGGTGGAAAAGTGCTACTCGTCAGCAGGACGAGTAACTCTCAAATATCTACTCGTCCTGCAAAACAATTTACTCGTCCTCCTTGCACAAACTCTATATCTGTATGACGAATTATTCACAATTGCTCCTCGTCAAAAGGAGGAGTTTCTAAAATCTAGCACTCGTCCTCAGCCTTGAAAAGAGATAGCAATTGGGGGGCTCGTCAATTGGGGGCTTGGGATAGAAAATAGAACAAGATGGATAGCAGCAAATAATAAGATGTTTTTCCTTTTATGATAAAAAAGTATTGTTGCGAAAGACCCAAATCATGTATTGATTTTGGAAGTTGGACGTTTCTGGAAAATGGTAAATGAATTTCGTTCAGAATAAATTAGAATAAAAAATATCTTTGATTTTGCTACATGGTAGCAGAGCGTGGTTACTTCAATAAGGTGAATAAAACTAAACGGAACTAATCATTCACAAACTTTCTGTCAGAAATGGATAAGGAAGCGCTAGAACAATTGACTTTGTGAAGTCAGAAGTAAGTAACCTTTTAGCATCTCATGACCTTTTCAAACAAGATGAAATAGCGTCTATACATGACTATGTAAGCTTCAATATAAACTGTTTGTTGGGAAGTGATTTTGTAAGCGTGTTATTGATGCATATCATGCATTGTTTTTTCTGAATGTGTTAATGATTTAATGTACCTATTTTAGTATTGATTAAATTAAGTTGATATGTACTATATATGGAAGTTTCTAGAAAATGCTAAATGAGAATGGTCCAAAATAAAAAATATCTTGCATTTTGCTACAGACATCTATTACCATTTTGTTGAGGGTATGAAAATGTTCCTTAGTGTGCGGACGATAATAATATGGTATTCAAATTTATAATTCTATCTTCTATAAATCTAAGGAACTATGTTTTCACCCATTGAAATAATTGGGCCATCATAAAATCCTTTCTTTGTGTTTTTATGAGTAAGGATGGACCGTAAAGAACAAGATTTTTACCCACGGTCAAGATTACAATAAATTGCATTGTGAGCAAAATTTCAAAAACATAAGGTGACCTAATGTAACCTATTAGAGGGGGGAAATATACCATACTCCATTCTCAAATCTCAGCAAAAATTCAGGACCATTCTCATTAATTTTCTAACCATTCTCATTTCACAATTTCATAGTTTCACAAAAAGAAAATTGACCCCCATTTTCATTTCTCATAAAAAAATCCAGGGCCATTCTCACATCTCAAAAGAGGTATATTTCACCCTCCTGTTACATTTTAACATTATCTACTCTGAAGTCCAATTTCGATTCATGTCAATAAAGTATTGACCTTTTTTCCCCCCAAATTGACTTCATTCATTTATTGATAATTTACTGTGTTTGTGCAAGCCAACTAACATTTTAACCATAAAAACCTAAGGTTTGAAGCTTCAAAACGCTCATTGTTCTGCATTTCTCATTAAAATGCATTGTGAGCACTATTTAAAAACAAGGTTAAGAATACCAATATTGGGAGCTCGTCAAAACGATAATTGTTCTCTATTTGTCATTAGGCGAACTAACATTTTAATCATATGCGCAAGAACAGACCGTAAAGAACTAGATTTTTCCCACGGTCAATAATTGTTCTGCATTTCTCACTAGCCGCTGTAACTGGAGGTCATCAAAACAATAAAATTGTTATGTATTTGTGCTTAGGCCAACTACCATTTTAACCATAAACCCCCGACGTACCTGACCCTGAACGCGAGCGCTGTGAGGACGGCGCCGGCTGTGACGGCTGCGAGCGCCGGCGCGGCCACCGACCACACGAGGGCGTCGTCAGCGCGCACCCAGCACACCGCCGCGGACCCACCGCCACCAAAACTACCCGTGTGCAGGCCCACGGACAGGGACACCACGATCCCCGGAAACACGTAACCAACCACGTAGTACCTGGAGCAACAAACGGGCATAAGGTTTATATGGTTGTCGTTATGCTTTCATGTATTAGTAGCATATATGTAGTATTGGTCGTTCACATATTTTTCGGTATACAAGAAAAATGGAGTTTACTCATTTCTAAATCCTACCACAGTAATAACGTATAGTTATCTAGAATCTATGTTTTTCAACCTATATGTGGACATACAATACGAATCTTCGACTATTATGATACCTTTGGTATTTACATGTTTATTTTTATAATGGGAATTTTCTTTGAACTTTACCGCGGAAAAATGAGAATTCGATTTTTTAACGCTTCTGACATTATTTATATTATTTACCGTATGAACGCAAGATTTTACGAGGAACATAAGATGTTTTGGTCTTGAGTCAAGAAACTCATCACCTGTTAAACTATGTTATTTTGTTCTCATTGCTTATTTTTGCTTCAATAATTCTATTTAGGGTTTATAAATGTATATAGAATGGAATGATTGGCTATAATCGGCGGTAATCAAATTTAAAATTTCGTATGAATTATATCAGAAATGCAGCGCTCCCTAGCTAGACTAGAATCACGTGTACTGTGCAAAACGTAAACAAAAGACGCCATGATGTTTAGTGAAATATTGTCGATTCAGGAATATTTTCTCCTTGCCTACAGTTAGTTGTAAGGAAGCTTTTGTTACTTAGTTTCAAGGGACATATTAGGTTGTGACATATAGTTTGAGCAGGAATAGCAACGGATGCTGGATAGTGGACATAAAGAGCAAAAACGCAATATTTCTCGTATACCGAAATATTTGTGAACGACGAGTATGTGAAATCTAAGATTGTGATACAACAGTACAAAAATGATATTTTGTTTACTGAACTTATTCATGCAGGTAATGCTGCCATTTTGAATGACAAAGACTTAAAGCAAGTCGAATTGAGTAGATTTTAGTGAGGGCTAAAAAAAGTGAGCGTACCACGGCATTGGTCCTGTGTCGACGGGCCTGAGCTCTGTGAGCTGTCTGTACGTGTGTATCGTGGCCACGAGGAGCCACGCGAACCCGGCCAGGCAGAAGAAGTGTGTGAGGATCGCGACGGCGCGGCAGGCGAGGGGGTTCACGGCCACGCCCCCCGCAGCAGCCGCAAACACTGCCAGGTGGAGCAGCAGCGACAGCGCCAGGTTGAGGTGCACCGTGTGGGCGTTGGAGCGGAGCGGGCGCAGCAGGCACAGAGCGAGCAGCGCCGCGAGGAGTAGGCAGAGCGAGACCGACAGCAACACGTACGTCACGATCTGGGGAAAGAGTCAGGCTTATAAGAATATAAATGTGTAACTTTGTCCAGTTTTTTTTTAAAAAATATATCTCTATTATAGGGCTGTGGCGGTTATGGTTTTTACACAATTTTGCAACTAAAACGTAAAAAAGTTTAGTTTTATTTTATCAATCATTGCATTTGCTATTTTCAAAGAAAATTCCAATTGTAAATTCTACAAAGAGGTTTTAAGAACAGATAATATAATAGCCAGCATTAAGAAATATTTATCATCACATTTTATGATTGTAAGAAATTTAGTGCAGACAATACTTGTCAGTTTAATAAGAATATAAATGTAACTTTGTCCATTTTTTTTTATATATATCTCTATTCAGTTTTACTTCTATTTATATTTTTTACGTATCTGTGATCTGTTATGTACGTTGTAGTATTAATATGCCTGTGATAACCGAAATAAATCAAATCCATATCAAAACCTGACAACCTGTAGAAAGTTTAATGAAGACAATATTTAACCCAGTTTGCGCATATGCCATATATTTTATATTCATAATGTATATAAATTTAATTTATATAATTTATTTCAGGTGACTTATAAAGCCTCTAAAGAGGGCTGGGTAGAATTTGTATTTTAAAAATTCCTCTGTAAATGTAATGTATATACAATATCACTATAGTATAATAAATAAATCAATCAATCATTTTTCAGTTTTATAAGAATAAAAATGTAACTTTGTCCAGTTTTTTTAAAAAAAATATCTCTATTAGGGCTGTGACTGTTACGGTTTTTATACAATTTAGCAAATAAAACAAAGTAATGACTGAAAGCATACGACAATTCGGTTAATCGACTTTCCATTTTATTAACCTGCACTTGCGCAAAACCCGACGTCGGTTATTTGTCTAAACGTCACAGCCTTAATCACTACTCAATTTTATTTCTATTTATATTTTTTACGTATGTTTAATCTTTTATTTATACAAGATTTGTGAGATATGGTATGCAGCATGTGGTCGCATTTTCTCTTGTTCTTTGTTCTGTTTTTGCTGCTTCGATATCAAATTAAAATTAAATTTACGTTGGTCCAATGAAGTAAATAAAATTTAAAATTTGGACCAACGTGAACTTAATTTGAATTTGATTTAGAAGCAGCAAAAACAGAACAAAGAACAAGAGAAAATCTTTTATTTCCTTTGTAGTAGTATTATGCCTGTGATAAACGAATCAATCCGCCTCCCCCCTCACCTCGAGTCGTCCGTGCATGTACTCTCTGAGCTCCCCTCCCTCGGTGACCGCGGTCAGTACTGCGAAGGCGGTGAGGTGGTCACAGCGACAGACCGCCACGTCCCCCGCGGGGGCGAGGCGGAGCAGCGAGCAGCCAGCGCCCGACCAGCCGCGGCGCCGCTCCCACCACACGCACACCGGCGCCGACCGGTTGTGGCGCTCCAGCTGGCGCAGGTCGACGGTCACCGCCCCGGGGGTCCATGTCGTGTTGCCGGCGGCGATTGTCAATGAGAAGACGGGAGAGTTGACTTGGATGGGGATTCCCGGGGGGAAGTTGGGGACCGAGGCGGGGTCATAGGTGGTGGGGAGCAGGGCTCCGAGGGAGCGGTGCAGCACGTAGCCGGTCGCCGTGGTGACGGGAGGCGCCGGCAGCACCGCGTGGGACACAGCGTCAAACAGCGGCGACGCCGGAAGCACCTGGAAACGGGGGTTTATACGTATTGTTTATTTCTCTGATTAAGATCAGTATTATTCCAGAGCCGAATAGAACTTAGAATAAAACTATTTTTAAATGTTTCTGTTCTCGCCCGGACACTAAAGTAATTATTTAGGTTTTTACTATTTATCTCACACTTCCTATTGTGTTAGGAAGTAAATGTTGCAAATAATCTGGAACCTCTTTATTAATAATTTAATAATAACAACAAGGAGATGGGGCAACAGATAAAAATGCGATTAACACCCTCTCTCATGGAAAAAAAACAAAACAAAAAAATGTATATACATAAAAGAGAACAGCTTTCTCTCACACATTCATACCAACCGTTGTACATGATATACTTCTGTCAATTCAAAGCCTTCCAGTGTCCTCAATGAATTTATCTATTATGTCAAACAATTCCTTATTATTCGGAATGTCAAGTGCATCAATTCCCTCTGGGACCATTCTTACGGAGATTTTATCACCAGTGATGGAAAATCTATCATTTATTGTTTGAAATAAATCTATTCTCATATTGTTTAGAGGGCATCTTAAAAAGTAATGTTCACTGCTTTCCAAATTATGCCCACAAAAACAGGCTGGCGAGTCAACAACGTGTAGTCAATACAAATGATGATTAAGTTTACTACGCTGCATCCGCAGTTTAGCATGCATGTTATTGAATTTTCTGTGTCCATGATTATACAATTCAGGACTTTTACGATTTATAAATTTTGTAATATATTGTTTATTTCTCTTATTAAGATCAGTTTTATTCCAGAGCCTAATAGAACTTGGAATAAAACTATTTCCTCTGACATGTCACAGAAAAAGGAGAGGTCGATGCAAACATCCTTTATGCTTTTTTTATCTAAGGCTTCTGCAATTGTGTGATTGGTAAAAGATAATTGATTTGTCATGGAAATCACCTGGTTGAAATCCAGATTGACCCTTACATAATAGCATATTGGTACATAGATAGTTGAACAAATGTTTGAAGATAACTCTAAAAGCTTGCTAACACACGATAACAGAGAGACTGAGCTATAATTTTTTAGATCGGAGTTACTTCCTTTTTTGAATAGGGGTATAAAATTAGCTAATTTCTGCAAGTTCGGTACTTTTGACAATCACAGGGACATATTGAAAAGTTTTGTGAGAGATGGTACTACAGCGAATATCCTCAACAACAGAACCCAATGTGGGGCAGTGAGAAATCCTTCCTTTGTCGCGGGTTTCCCTCGTTTACTACATAAATACTTACATTATTAAAAGCTAATGCATGAGAAAAGTTTCCGTTATTTCACTTTTTCCTCTGTTTACTCACGCTTTGTTGAGGCCATTCACTGTATTGTGCCATCAGCTTCTTTCAAAACTCTGAAACTACCAACTTTATCTGATATTGATTTTGAGCTATTGAACCACGCACCTTATTATTGTACTTTGGTATCGGCACGACGGCCGACGCGTTTTCCGACGCCTCCAGGAAGTCGACGCCGAACACGATATTCTCCGTAACAACATCAAACGGCGGCATGAAGAGCGGGCGGAGGTTCGCGGCCACGACTTTTGCGTATTCCTCGAGGCTCTCGGCGAGACTGGCGGCTGCGTGCGGCCGGCCGCGGTGGATGGCGGCCCAGCTGGTCGCCATGGACGCGGCCGTCACACGACTCGCACCAGACACCAGTCGGGACACGAAACGCGCGTCCTGTATTATGTCAAACAATTCCTTATTATCTTTATGTAGATATAGTAGTAGGAATATCCATTTGGTTAAGATTTGGTGACACCACTACTTACTTTTTTAAACGGACTTAACGTTGCGGTCACCATCGCAGGACCTTCAACAGAAGTGACTTCTGGTTTTTCTTCATGACGTCACATTGGCGCTTCTGCTGTCTGATGGGAATTCCACCTGTCAGACGAAGCGCCAATGTGACGTCATGAAGAAAAACCAGAAGTCACTTCTGTTGAAGGTCCCGCGATGGTGACCGCAACGTCCGTTTAAAAAAGTAAGTAGTGGTGTCACCATATCTTAACCAAATTCCTTATTGTTCGGAAAGTCAAGTGCATCACTTCTTTCCAGGACCATTCTAACGGAGATTTTATCAACAGTGATGCTAAATCTATCATTTACTGTTTGAAATAAATCTGTTCTCATATTGTTTAGAGGGCATCTTAAAAAGTAATGTTCATTGCTTTCCAAATTATGCCCACAAAAACAGGCTGGCGAGTCAACAACATGTAGTCTATACAAATGATGATTAAGATTACTGCACTGCATCCGCAGTTGAGCATGTATGATATGTGTCCATGATTATACAATTCAGGACTTTCACCTGCGCGTGCGTGAGCGCGAGTCCGGATAACGTCGCCTCTCGCCGCAGCAGTCTCGTGACGAGCCGCGCTGTGATGTCCACGTCCTGGCCGTATAACGTCTCCGCCTCGACGCAAGCCGCGGACAGATCCTCCGCTAGTCGCTTCGCTAAAAAAATTAGAAAAGAACAAGTGAAAATTCATTGTTGCCATCCATCAAAGATATCAAAGGTCTAAATGGTTGTTAGCTTGTTGGATCTTGACATAAGTAAGCTTTTGAGCCCATGAGTCTATTATATTGGCACCACTCGCTGAAATGGCGCCATTTTAAGGCTGGTACGTCATTTTTACGTTCAAAAAACGAGCTACTCACGTTCAAATGGGCGTCACATATATATAGACGTACGTCATTTCTACGTACGAAATCCAGCATCGTACGTCGATATTCAATATCAAGGCTATAAGAAATATAGTATAACCTGCGTTCGTGTCGAGTTCGTCGGCGCCCGATTCGATCCGTTGGAGCGCGTCTCTCAGCTTGACGAAGCGCAGCCCGGTGCAGTTGAAGAGGTCTGGCTGTTGCCAGCCGACGTCCGGGTCGCAGCGACGGGTCGCGACCCCCGCCGACCCCACGGGGCAGGTCACAGCGGCCGGCGCGCCCAGCGGAGTGCGCGGCCACACGACGCCCGCGGCGTGCGAGCGCGGACACGCGTCATACAGAACCTCACAGCCGCGCACCGTCACCTAAAACACACCGCGGGGGATTGGAGCCGTTTGTCCTGCAAACACATTGATGGCACAATAGCCTGGATTCTTGGAATAGCAGGTGCTCTAGAGACAATATAATCCTTTCCATTGTCTTTACATTGTTGTTTATCAACCAAATAAACGTAGGGACCATAACTTTATCTGGAGTAGCCTCGTTGTGATACTCACACAACAACGTCTGAAGAAGCCATGGCGAAACGTCATAAGTTTCACAAATATAAACAGTAGAGAATGGTGAACTATTACTATTATTATGAATCTACCTACTGTCACTAACCTACATTCGATTAAAGATGGGTAAATGAACAATAATCCTTTCCATTGTATTTACATTAATGTTTATCGCCCACTAAATGTTGGAACGATAACTTTATCTCTTTTTTTTATTTTTTCTAAACTCTGACAGTCTTGATAGTAGAATTGCAGGGTAAGAAAGTAGACTTATTGTCAATATGTTATCTGTGAAGTCATTGCCAGCTAATCGCGCTTGCTGGCCATTTGTCCTGCGAACAGATTTACGTCCAGCGAGCACAATGCCCGGGATTCTTGGAAGAGCAGGTGCTATAGACACATTGTTTTTCTTAGAAATAAATTTTGTGTGTAAACTAAATATGCATAAACAATCACCCTTTTCATTTTCTTTACATTGATATTTATCACCCACATTAACGTAAGGACCATAATTTATATTTATTATTTATTTTTAATGGGAGTCTTGATTGTAGAATTTTCTAAACCTGGATTCTGGGAAGAGCAGGTGCTCTGGAAACATTTTGTTTTTCTTTGAAACAAGTGAGCAATTTTGTTTGTGAACTAAAGATGCACAAATGAACAATAATCCTTTCATTTTTATATTAATATTTATCACCCACATAAACGTAGGAATCAAAACTTTATCAATTTTCTAATATTTTTTAATGGGGCAGTCTTGGTTGTAGAATTTTCTAAGTCCTGACCAAATCGCACATTGTCCTTAGAAATATGTGTGTCAACTGCCATCAAAACTGTACTAAATTTTTATTCCAGTTCAAGATTATTATTGTTTTGACATGGGGTACACCTGGCTTCAATGAGCTTTATTTCAATGTGCTCTCTGCAAAGATCAACGCTGCCAATAATATGTATACAATATATTTTTCCTAGAAATCTACAGATACAGATTTCTTACGAAATTAAATGGCGTGGGGGTCCCTCGCAAAGTGCACAATAATTAGACTTTAGGAAGATATCAAGGTGCTGAATATTCCAAAATTTTATCTCTGCACAAATAGCATTTAAACTACCAGTTTAACCAAAATTAAATGACTATTCAATGACTTTTCAAGGACCCTACAAAATTTCAGTTTTTCAATGACGCCTTGCAAAATTCATACATATGAATTTCAATGACTTTCAAGACTGTGGGAATCCTGTATATAAGTAAATAAAGAATAAAACACTGACTCATCTTTGAAAGGCCCTAGTACTTGGTATTTCCTACGTAAATTTACAATCAACGATGTATTTCCTAAATGTTTTAGATATATCCCCTTTTTAGTCAAGAAAAGTTTTTTTTAAAAATTAAAAGAAATATATATATTTCTTTAGGTAAATAAAGAAAGAGAAAAATGGAAAAATAAAGAAGAAAATAAAAAAATAAAAATGTTAAATAAAGATAAAAAAGATAAAAAAATATTTTTATAAAGAAAAAAAGACAAATAAAGAAGAAAATAAAAGAAGAAAAATGTTAAATAAAGATAAAAAAGTTAAAAAAATATTTTTATAAAGAAAAAAAATAAAAATAAAGAGGAAAATAAACATACTTTTAGGTAAATATAGAAAAAAAGACAAATAAAGAAGCCAATACAAGCCTCCCCCTGACCTCCGCGAAGCGCGATGAGCACTGGTCACAGCGCCGGCCGAGCACGCCCGGCCGGCAGTGGCACTGACCCCCGGAGGCGGCGCAGGCCGGAGACACCGCGCCCACAGAGTCACAGGCGCAGGGGGGAGGGTGCTCAGGAGGCGCACGCTCCTGCAACGTATGTATTTTCTTCTATATGTTTTAGATATAGTGCAGTGCCAATATGTTACCAAATATTTCAAAATCAATGGTTCTGTAGTAATAGCGCTCCTATAAATGTTGTATTGTATTGTATTCTAAGTTTAGGTTTGTTCAGTTTAGTTCATTTATTTATTTTAGATATGTAACTGGTTACAATCCATGTCATGGGGGAATTCTAATGTATTTTCTACTGTATGTTTTAGATATTATAAAAATGTTTAAATGTTACCAAATATATCAAATCAAACATTTCGCAATAAATAAATCTTAAAATAAACACTTTAAATACAATTAATGGACTTATACAAATGTTGTATTGTATTTTATTGTAAATTTTCATCAAAATGCGATATATGTTCAGTTTAGTTCATTTAAATGTTTATTTTAGATATGTAACTGGTTACAATCCATGTCATGGGGGGATTTACATTTTATGTATCACCTTTATACATGTTTAATTTTGAACGCTAGCTATTTAGTTGGTATTTTATGCATTTGTGTATAAATAATTTTTGACGCTAGCTATTTCGTGCATTTGTGTATAAATATTGGTCGCGTTGCATTTGTTGTTTTGTGGAATGCATTTTTGCTGTTTTTTTTTTTTTTGGTTCCGTTATTTATGGTGAACTCTAGTTTAATATGAGTAAAGGACTTCGACAAAAGAATAGAGTAGACTATAAGCAATTGCATTCAGCGGGATTACTAGCGGATAACATGGCTGAAAATGCTGAGGCTGGTTTCCCGCCAAATTACGGCGTGGAAGAAGACGTACTTAGCGATGGCGAACATGAGGATTTTCATGATTCTTTGGCATTCACGTCTGGTGATGAGTCCGAGGAAGTTTTGCTGGCCAAGCAGATGAAAGCTTTAGAGTTAGAAGAACAAAAATTAAAAATAGAAATACAGAAACGAAAAATTGCTGAAATGAGGTCTCAGTTATCAAAATCAGCACCAGTTACCATAAAATCTCTACCTAAATCCCAACAACAGTCGGATGAGGTTCTTTTCAATATGTTGAAGAATGATGATTATGGTTCAGATGAGATGTCAAGGACTTTCACACAAAGCGGTAAGGTGAAATATTTAAAAATAAAAGATTTTGCTAGAAGTGTTGATGATGCGCAGTATGATGATGAAGATGATGAAATGACATTGCAAGCGAACGATGGTTCCTCCCTCGTGATAAAAGGCCGTAAGTCTACTAGAAAGTCAAAAATCACTGTTGCGATGTGGATCAGCGCTAATATACGTATAATGAACGAACTGAAAAAGGATCCTTCTTTCTCTGAGGAGAAATATCTTGAGTACACATGTCAAATCGGGGACCTATTGCAAGTATATAAACCTGCGGATAAAGTCATAGCGTATGATGATTTGTATAGGAGAAATATAGCTTCTGGTAATATTCGACAATGGGGAGACCCGTTCCAGCATGGCGTCACAATATGTCTTCTAAAGCGTGCAGAAGATATCAAAAGAGAAGTCAGAATTTGTAGAGACTATAATTTCCCACGAGGTTGTTCAAGAGTACAATGTGATTTTAAACATGTCTGTAATGTTGAGGGTTGTGGTAAATACCATCCACACTACCTCCACCCAAGTCCTACCACTCTTAAAAAGAATGATAAAAAAGAATAGCCATTAATAGTTAGTCCACTAACAAAAAACCTAGCAACTTGGGAAAAGGAATTAATTCAGGACGAGAACCGCGAGTTTATTTTGAATGGGATAAAATTTGGCTTTGATATTGTCGATAAATTTCTTTGGTTGGGAAATGTCGATTGTGATAATTACTCTTCAGCCACTAACCCTGAGACAAGGGAGAAGGTTGAAAGAAACATTTTAGAGGAACTGCAGGCAGGTAACTACAGGGTTGCGGAGTGTAAGCCGGCCATTGTAAGTGCAATTGGTGCAGTACCTAAACAAGATAGTGATGATATTCGCATCATTCACGATGCCTCCAGACCTCATGGAAGATCTTTAAATGCTTTTGCCTCAGATCTAAAATGTCAGTATACTTCTCTTGATAAAGTGGTGGATGCTCTTCCGCAGGGTGCTTGGATAGGAAAAGTGGACCTACGCCATGCTTACAGGAGCGTGCCTATATCACCAACTAATTTCCCTGCTACTGGCCTCAAGTGGAAATTCCATGGGTCTAACCGTTATGTCTATATGTATGATACCCGCCTACCATTCGGGGCGAAGCGAAGCCCTGGCATATTCCAAGATATTACCGAGTCCATCGTCCGGATGATGGCCAGAAGAGGTTACACTGTGCAAGTATACCTTGACGATTTTATCCTCATTGAATCATCAAGAGTTCAATGTAGGATAGCTTATGACACACTATTAGGGCTCCTGCAGGATCTTGGGTTTAGCATAAGCTGGAAAAAATGTGCTCCTCCAACTCAGGTTCTAGTGTACCTGGGAGTAGAGATTAACACTGTAGAAGAGACATTGTCCGTGCCTGATGAAAAACTACGGCAGTTAAAAAATGACATAAAAACTTGGCTGGATAAATCAAAAGCTACTAAGCGGGAGATACAATCTATTGTTGGCAAGCTTTCGTGGGCATCAAAGTTACTGCGAGCATCTCGTCCTTTCATTCGTCGCTTGATAGAGCTCTCTTGCAAACTTAAAAGACCATCCCATAAGGTCCGCCTCTCTTGTGCTGTAAAACAGGATCTCCAAATGTTAGCACTCATATGTGACAGGTTTAATGGCAGGGTGTACATGCAGCATTCTATGCCCGACCACGCTTTGAGTTCAGATGCTTGTACTACAGGGGGGGGGGGCAGCTTTCTTCAAGGGAGAATGGTTTTATAGGAACTGGGATGTTGATGACCCTGATATGGTTGATCAACATATAAACGTGAAGGAACTATATGTTGTTCTGCTGGCAGCCAAAAAGTGGGCCAATGTATGGAAAAATAAAAGAGTATTAATTCATGTTGACAATATGGTAACCCTGTTTGCAATAAACAAAGGTACTTGTAAGAACAAATGTGCAATGAACTTTATAAGGGACTTAGCGCTCCTTTCTTTAGAATACAACTTCTCACTTACGGCAAAATACATAGCATCTAAGGACAACGTAATCGCAGACGCTTTGTCTAGGTTAATTGACCCTGAATTTGCTCTAATTGCAGCTGAATTGTTGTTGGACTGGGATAGCTTATTGCTTCACCCTTGCTTCGACATGAGAAATAACATGTCCTCACAATGTGCATCTGTTGTGCTGCAGGTACTGTCAGGTCTCAGGAGAGATATCTGGATGCTGATGTTTCAAAGTTCCGGTCCGCAGTCTATGCCGAGTCAACAAAAGCTACATACAGATCTCAGCTCCGTACCTACCTCAAGTTCTGTGATTATTTCAAATATCAACCAGTACCATGCAGTGCACTCACCTTGGGCAGGTATAGCGCATTTCTGGCGAGATCACTCAGTGCCAGCAGCATACCGGGTTATTTAAACGTCATACGGTTGATACATCTTGAGGCGGGTCTAAAAAACCCTCTAGAACAATGGGGTGTAAAATGTATTCTGAAAGGGATTAATAGGCTACTTGGAAGACCACCAAAGAGGAAACTTCCTATAACAATAGAATTGATGGAAAAAATGTATAAGAAGTTGGATATGTGCCAGGGTGATGACATTGCTTTTTGGGCTGCAGCGACTACGGCATTCTTTGCAATGCTTAGGAAGTCCACGTTAGTTCCTAAGTCAACAGCGCCAGCTGATACCGCCAAAGCTTATGTGTTGGGGACATTAAAGAGTGTTCAAAAGGGGTGTTGCTATCCATTAGGCATACAAAGACTTTGCAATCCCATGATAGAGTATTGAGAGTTCCTGTGCCTTTAGTTCCTACACGCTCAGTGTGCCCCACAACAGCTATACGAGTAATGCAGGCACAACCTGGCTACCCGGTTAATAATCCTCAGGCTCCGCTGTTCACATTCATAAAAGATGGAAGGCCTGTGCCACTCACCCACTCCGCGTTCACTACTGCTTTGCGACATGTCCTTGATCTCTGTGGCGTTGAGTCGAAAAAATTATTCGGGGCATTCATTTAGGAGAGGAGGGGCGACATATGCTTTCAAGCGGGGCATAACCCCCTTGTTGATTAAGGCACAGGGGGATTGGAAAAGTGAGTGTTATCAGGCCTATGTTGACACCGACCTCGATCAGCAATGGGCCATGGTAGAGAAGTTGGCATGTATGTGACTTTATTAGTGCAGTTGCTTTGCTCTTTCTTTCTTAGACTGCTCATTGTATATAGATTATTGATATGTTATCTTGTTTTCGTTCTTGGTTTGGGGGTTTGGAGCATTTGAATTTGTTTAATGTAAATACACCATTAAACATTTTGTCCCAAACCAAGTTCATTTGTTTTTTATTCAATCTAGTATTATAAGATGAAAAAATTAAGGTTTGTATAAAGTGCACCTTTATACATGTTTAATTTTGAACGCTAGCTATTTCGTGCATTTGTGTATAAATAATTTTTGACGCTAGCTATTTCGTGCATTTGTGTATAAATATTGGTCGCGTTGCATTTGTTGTTTTGTGGAATGCATTTTTGCTGTTTTTTCCCACCCCACCCTCCCTATTGGTAGAGTTGTGGCATTGCTTCCAACAAATGTACTGATTTGGGCTTACTTGATTACCTACATCATCTAATATTGTTAATTTGTTTGATGTTGCTATGCTACTTTGGCTCTTTGTTGTGCTTTATACTTGCTAACTTAAGTATTTGCTATTATATTATGTCTTGGCTTGTTATTATGCTACTGCAGTTCTAATTGACATTTGTATGGTCTGTATAGAGCATTTGAATTTGTTTAATGTAAATACACCATTAAACATTTTGTCCCAAACCAAGTTCGTTTGTTTTTTATTCAATCTAGAAAAAATTAAAAATGTTACCAAATATTTTCAAATCAAACACTTGAGGAAAAAGTCACAAGTACTTGCGATACAAATAAAGTATAAATATATTTATTACACTGTTATATGCAAAATAATTTTCACATGTTTTACCCAAGAATTTTTAAATGTTACCAAATATTTGAACAGTGTTTACGGCAAGATTGAACCCAATAAGGAGGTCACGTGAAATGCAACGTGCGCTAGTTGGTATTTTATGTGGAAATTTACGCATGTTGTTTAGCAGCAGATACTGTATCCGTTTGTACCAAATTACAATAATCGGCTATAAAAAACAGTTTAGGAGCCTACCTGTGGTCTGGTTGCAGCGAGGGTCGAATCCTTTGTCTCTGTGGCAGTGACACGGGCCACACGGCGCGCCCTCCCCCGCGGAGTACCACGCGTCCGGGCACGAACCCACAGGCGCCACCTGCGACAACACAGGCTTTAAATACTACCGCAGGCATGTTGTTCAAACCCTGATACATTGTTCTTAATGGAAACCCACAAGAATTGTTGTTGAAACTTGAATCAAAAACGATGGAAACAAGAATGTACAGTTAAAACTAAGTAACAAAACTTTCTAAATTTCCTCCTTAAAACATTATCCTTTATCTACAACACTATTGACTCAAACTGGAGATCGTGGGTTTAAATCCCACTTGAGAACAAAATCTTTGGTCTATTTGCATTATCTATATGTGAAATCTATATATGTATTTGTTAAGGTTTCCCAATGCTTACAATGCATTTACAGCATTCTTTCACATCTACCAAGCATTTTCTACTGTCTTATAGAATTCACTACCAAATATATCTAATATTATAATTGTATTATTAATATTCATTAGCTTGCTAATCAGCATAAGTATTAACATTATTCATGATTATTGTTGAATATATTTTGCAACCATATACCCTGCACATACAACCGTACTACTTTTTGGTAGTGAATTCTATAATTTAGCCTTCTAAAGTGTTTCAAAATACAAAAATATGTGCTGGTTCAAAAATATTTAGCATTACTTTACATGTTTCAGTACAACTGTACCCTTTTCAAAATAATTTAATTTTCATGATACTTCCCAAAAAATACTACTACAGACGTAGCTGAAGAATGGTTCTTAATTGTTGAAGCCACATAATTCCATCTCATTTCCTACTGAATGTATGGAATTGTAAAAAAAAACTACAGTTATAAACAGGACACATATTTGCATGGATAAAGACACTCCTAATCACAAATCTTATAGACTCTACTAGAGTCCAAAATCTGAAAGGCTCAATGTTTATTTCCACGCACCTCGCAGTATTATTTACATGGACAAAGACATTACTAATCACAAATCTGATTGACTATGAGAGTCCAAAATCTAAAAGGCTCAATGTTTATTTCCACGCACCTTGCAGCAGTATTATTTGCATGGATAAAGACATTCAGAATCAGAATCAGAATGTATATGTTAAAATCGGAAAGTCCCAATTTCAGACATGTAAAATCATTAACAAAATACATGAAAATAAACAGTAATCACAAATCTTATAGAGTCTACTAGAGTCCAAAATCTGAGATTCTCACCTTAGACCGCAGTACAATATTTCCATCCCTAAAAGACACCTGCACGTGTATCCAAATCTCTCCGCCTACTAGTCTCTGCACACACACCTCTCTGGCGCCGCACGGATTGTACACTGCCACTATTTACACGTGGCGACTTAACGAGTGTCGACTACTAGACCACCTCTCACTTCCAGACACGCGGCACGTCGAGTTCACGCAGCAGACACGCACACGCGGTCGGACACGCCGTCTCCGAGTCGCAGGGGTCGGAGGTCGGCAGGCCGCAGCCGGGGGTCACTCCGCCGCCGCCGCCGGGGGGCCGGCCGGGTCGGGCGACGCGACGCGCAAGACACAGCCGGTCGGGCGAGAGGTCGCGATCAAGCGGGCGACGGTGATAGCCGCATTTAAAACAGCAGCCGCGGGAAATCACCGCCTGTCCATTTTTTATTTCAGAACTCTAGTATTTAAATCCCAACTAAAGCACCATTTGTTTAAGGTGGCGTCGTTTTGGAATTTCGCTATATGTCTTCAGTCATCTCTGACCTCTGCGACCCCGTGGTCGAGTGCGAGCGTGAGCTGACCGCCGGTCAGCGAGACGGCGGCGTGATGCCAGCGGCCGTCGGTGACCGCCACGTCGAGTAACACGGACTGACCGCCGGTCACCATGGCCTCGAGGCGGCGCGCCGATACGGTCACTTTCACGGGTCCAAGTGTCAGTAAATCCCCAGCCGAGGCCTCCGAGCGGAACTCAAGGCTGGCAGGTAGAAAAAAAAATGATGAACACTACCGCCTACTTTTAAACAACTTTGTTTTACAAACAAAAATGTTAAGATACCATTAGGAAACAGCAAACTCACATCTTAAAATTCTTAAATTATACCATGAATGAAGGACGCCAGGATGAGAGAAGTGTTCATTCTTTGAACTTTGTTTTCATTTTACGTCAGAAATAAAAAAGACAGCATAAAACCGCCGCCTTCGCCCTGAGTGGCGTGAAGAATACCACCTGCTACTAAACAACCTTGATTTACATTCCGTCGCCTCCCGTACCTGGCTGTCAGGTCTCCACGGGGGGTCTCCGCGGGGAAGCTGATCTCGCTGCCGGCTGTCAGCTGCCACCCGGCGGCCGTGTCCTTGGTCTGACAGCGCCGGCCGGAGAGACGCGCCGGACACACGCAGCGGAACGTGCCCCAGGACTCATGGCACGCGCCGGCCGCGCAGGGGGAGGTGGAGCAGGCGGAGGTGGAGAGGGGAGCACAACCTGATCAGGAAAAAGACGTTTCCATATAGTGGTCTACGATATTAAGTTTTTGAAAAGATAAAACAAAGATTTTTATACTGCCCATAGAGGTATTCTTCATAATAAACACAGCATTTTCCAGTAGCTTATCTCACAGAGGTTTTTCAACCATCCGCCATCATGTAATGAGCATCCGCCACTCTAGGGAGTTTGTGTGTCAGTAGCTAGATGTGTCTAGCTTATCAAACATAGTTGCTGTATTTTTGTGTGATCACTAGTTTCATAATTTGTTCTTAAAATGCCTAATTATTGTGTTGTATTTGGTTGTATGAACACTCCATCAAATATTGTTAGTCTACATCAAATTCTATAGGGATAAACATTTTTTAAACTATGGAAAGGCTTTGTCTCAATAAACAAAAGCAAAGTGGTTACCCTTCTACATCAACCATTTGCAGTGCAGAAAGGATTCATTTGAAAATGCAATGATGGTAGATATGGGATTAAGTAAGAAATGTAAGTTAAAAAGCAATACAATCCCAACTATACATATTCCAGGAAATTAAAAAAGATAAGATTCCAGCATCAATCATAAGCAATACACTCTTTCTTATAACAAAGTTAGACTAAATTAACTTGCTTTAGGTGTAGATTATTATGTATGAAGATGCTTTTTATGTTGTTGGTTTCAACAACAATGAGACAATTACTTTATTTCAAAATGTAGTTAACACATGAATATAATGGTGCAAGTGCTAACCCTTAAATGTTTGAACCAGTAAATGACACAGAGGAAAATCATATGAGGATGACATGTGAAGTAGAAGCAGAGAATGAAGACCATCCCAGGTTGTTAAAAATGACTAGTAAAAGTAAGATAGAATAATTACTAATTATTCCATATCTGTAAATAAGAAAGAGAAGCAATGCCCTATAACACTAAACAGCTGACCAGATCAGTATGTTTATTATCAAAATGACAAGACATATTTTTTCCAAAAGTGGTTACATGAGTAGTTTTAGTGAATTATTGACTGGATGACTAGATATGTATTCATCATACATACATCCGTGTTGTCTAAAATTAAACAAATTGCAAATGCTTTTTATGTTTCTAATATAATATAAAGTATAATTGTCCTTTTTAATACATACCAATCATATGATGTCCAGTCAATAATTCACTAAAAACATGTAAGGGTTAGCACTTGTACCATGTTATTCATGTGTTACTACATTTTGCCTTAACTAAAAATCTTCTGAATCAATTTCTGGTTCCACCCTTAGAATAGAAGATGAATCTGCTTTGGAATGCATAATGTAAAACATAAAAAGAGCAAAATTTTACAATGGTCACATAAATGTGACATCCAGACACATACAAAATCAACTGTCAAACAGATAAGAGAAGATGGCAGCAAATCCAGTTGATCCCTAGTATGACGTCAGCTCACTACCAGGCGGCGCTCATAAGATTTCTAGCAGACAGCTTTGTGAGATAGAAAAAATGCACACTGCAGCTTATCTATGGTAGCTGGCCACAAAATACATGCAGGCATGCATTTAGAGTGTACTCATACATAACTTGTTGCAATAAAAAAATGAATGAAGGACCCCAGGATGAGAGAAGTGTTCATTATTTGAACTTTGTTTTTCATTTTACATCAAAAATAAAAAAGGCAGCATAAAACCGCCGCCTTTGCCCTGTGTGGCGTGAAGAATACCACCTGCTACTAAACAACTTTGATTAACAATACTAAATATTAGTTTATACTTGCTTTATTATAAGGCAAATATTATCTCCTTCTTGTCAAGAAGGCTTCATCAGGGTCAATGTTGACAAGGAGAAAATATTTGGCTTATAATAAAGCAAGTATAAAGGATTTTTCTCAAAATGAATGTTTAGTATTGTACAATAAGAAATCTAATGAATCCGTTCAATAAACTTTGATTTACATTTCGTCGCCTCCCAGAAACGTGAAATACCGTACCTGGACTTTGAAAAGAGTTCTCAGGTAGAAAAAGAAAAAAAAAGAGAAAAGAAAAATGCAAAAGGCAGCATAAAGCCGGGTACCTGGTTGTGCCTGT
>CM032662.1:3876057-3892934 GCA_019095985.1 Streblospio benedicti
TGTGAATTTAAACACTTTTATCATCCAAACAGCATCGAAATGTTAACATAATGGAATGTATTTGACACCAACACCAACGTAGACGTTCAGTGCGTCAATGTGAAATGTTTCAAACCACATTATCGGAATAATCACGGTTCATTCACGGTTTTCCGTTCGTTTGTCTAGTATTTTCATAACTGTAACCTCTCCTCACCTCCATGGACCCGTTGGTGGCCACGTCCGAGTCGAGCCGCCCGTCGAGGCTGATCAGTCCGTCATTTCTCCCCACAGTGACCAGTCCCGCCGAGTTGCCCGAGGCGACCGTGTAGGTGAGAGAGTCGGACACGTCGGGGTCGACGGCCGGCACGCGACCAACTACGCCTGGGGAAATACGACATTCACGTGTCATGAGGGGGTGTATACACTTATTTTCGAATAGAAATATTTAAGGAGTGAGATAAGAAAAATCATGTATAGCCTTGATGAAAATCCATTCACCAACATTTTTTTCCAAAATCAACAGTCACCAATACATTTCATTGTCTTTAACCTATCCCAGGAATTGTAATTGAAAAGGTTGTATCACCCCTATCAGTGTTTGAAATAGTAGGGGGCCAGAGGGCCCTGAGCCCCCAAGTTTTGACCAGGGCCCTTAACTTTTAGGACTTGAGGGCCCTGCTGTCCCTTAACTATTTTTGGTGAATATTGGTTAGTCAGAGTGAACTCAATACTTTACCACATTCTTAAGCTAACATTCAAACACACATCACGACGGGGCCCTCAACTTATGATCAGGGCCCCCAACTATTTAAAGTTAAGGGCCCTGCTGGCCCCGAACTTTTTCCTGCGAGTTTCAAACACTGCCCCTATTCAAACAGGCGTGATAACTCTCTCCGGGTTATTGGATACTTCTGAATCATGATAACCAATGAAATTGCATGAAAAAGAATATTATTGTTTACCTTGCTGTGGCCAGTGCTGTGGAAAGTTGTTGTATTATTTTACACACCTTGCTGTGGCCAGTGCTGTGGAAAGTTGTTGACGACGACGGTGAAATCTTCGAGTCTGGGCGCGTTGTCGTTGGTGTCGTTGACGTGGACGTAAACGACGGCCTGCTTGAAAAACGGGCCGGAGGCTGCGCGAACGTGCACCTGGAAAAACAACGTCAGCGCGGTTATTCCATGATGTATTTTGCAATAGGTATAATGTATTGAACACATTCGTTGGATTTCTTATTGTACAATCTAAAATTGGCCCCATGAAGCCTTCTTCTCAAGAAGGAGAAAATATTTGGCTTATAATAAAGCATGTATAAGGATTTATCTCAATATGAATATGTAGTATTATAATATGTATAATGGTATAATGCATAGATTTGTATGTATACTTTATTTTTTCTCTTTCTGTTCTCTTATTTATTTGTTTGTTTATTCATTTTTGAAGTAAAATAATTTACAATAGTAATTTTATGTGATTATCTATTTGTAACGAAATTGGGGCTGCGTCTGGGATAAAAACTAGAACAAGATGGATAAGAGCAATAATCAGATGTTTCCCTATCACCAAGACAAGTTTGACATTCTATTACCATTCTGTTGGGAGGGTATGAAAATGTTCCTTAGAATGTGGATCAAAATTATCACCTGATAGAGCAAATTATGGGATTATCGGGGGATAAAAACTACAACAACTTTATAACAAATAACAATAAGATGGCCAATAGAGCATCTTAAGCTGGCCCACTTTGTAACAATTGGGGGCTCGTCGGGATAAAAACTAGAACCAACCTTATAAGAGCAGTAACATATCATTTATGTTCCAATATATCAGTTGGATTTTAATTTTGGAAGAAATATGTAGTAAGTTTGTAGAAAAGAAAAATTGTAGGATTGAGAAGGTCTCTATAGAGATGAAGTTTTTGAAATAAAAATAAAATTATATATATTGTGAATAAAATGGTTAAAAAAGACAATTGCCCAAAAAAGGCATGTAATACAGAATACATAGAATAACAACACTGATCCACCCACCCAGGATCTTTGTTGTTCGATATAAAATAGCTAAACTCCGTAAATTTTTTTCTTAAAATAAACGTCAGGGCCACCCACCAGGCGTCAGCCCACCAACTAGGGAAAATATTTATTACAACTTTATCACAGTTAAAAAAACAAAGGGCAAAAAGAAGCAAACGTGAATAGATATACAAATATAATAAAAAAATAGTTTTAAATGTTCTATCTTTGTTGTGTACAAATATAAAATTAAAAACCAAGGAATTAAAATTTTTCTTATACATAATGTTTAACTTAAATTGTTCTATAAATTTTTCACCTTAAAAATACTGGTCTTAAAGTTAATAATATGTCCCTTGGTACTCACTAAAAAAAAACAAACCACTGTTACCAAGGAGCAGGCAGCTGAGAAAAACACTGAAAGAGCAAACTCTAAAAGATATCCATTTAAATGGAGTGATTTTTTCCATAGTCTCTTGACCTACTCAGTGAAACATGTTCTTCTTTTTTGATGATCCATACACTAGAAGAACCTCAGGGATTTACTGTAAAACTAGAAATCCCTAGTGGTTTGATTTTTTCACATTTCCAAGGTGCAAAAACTGGCATTTACAAACTGTTTACATTAGTACCTAGTAAAATCCAGGATGCCCAGGATGGAAATTTGACAAAAAAAATAGTGGTGCAAAATAATTTATAGATGAAAATGTTATTTAATAGTACTCACATAATATTCTACCAGGTTTTACAGTACTTAAAGGCATTATTATTCTGGGTTCATAAAGTGCATATAGGCATAAATTATTGAATGATCCAAAATAAATTGTTCTCAATGGGAAACCACAAGAATATTTGAAATTTGAATAAAAAACAATAGTAATAAGACTGTACCACGATCTAGTAACAAAATTTTTGTAAATTTCCTCCTCAAAACAATCATTTTCCTTCAACAAACTTCTTACACTTGCTATTTTCAGCCTATATTTTGTGTTATTTAATTTGCGTACCTGTACTCGACGACCGCGTTTTTGCCTGCATCTGGGTCAGTAGCCTCTATCGGCGGTGTCACTGTGGTGCCCACCGGAGAGTTCTCCAGGACCGACGCGTGGATCTCAGACCCAGCGATAAAGGCTGGAGCGTTGTCGTTCACGTCAATAACCTGGTGAAAGTAATCTCAATCATAAACTGTCCACCAATATAGAATTGATTCAAGACCCTTTAATTAGCTTTCAAAATCGAGCATGTTGTCTCCCTTCCCAATGTTGTCGTTCACGTCGATAACCTGAGACGAACGCGGTGAAATTAATCTTGAATGTGTTCATTGTGTTGGTATAAAATGTTTTTTGGTTCATATTTCTTTTTTCACAACACCTTATTTTTACCTTCATTGACACTTTCACCAACTCATGTCAGTGTTGAAATTAATCTTAATCATAAACTATTCAATGCCGTCCACCAATATATAATTGATTCAAGACGCTTTAATTATAGCTTTCGAAATTGAATGTGTCTCCCTTCCCGACGTTGTCGTGTATTTTGAATAGATTCATTGGATTTCTTATTGTACAATACTATATATTCATTTTGAGATAAATCCTTTATACTTACTTTATTATAAGCCAAATATTTTCTCCTTTTTGATCAAGAAGGCTTCATCAGGTAGGCCAATGTTCAGTGAAAATTTTATTATCTCAAAATTTATCTCAAAATGAATATATAGTATTGATGTCGATGTATTAAAAATGCTTGTTGTTAAAGAATTGATTTAATTTATTCTGAAGAATCATGTTCATTCTCTATGCGTTTTCGTTGCTGAAGCTGCACATATTCAAATACATGTTCAAAAGTAAAAGTAAATTGCAAATTCTATTTTCATGACACTTTTTCGACTTTTTGATCCAAAAGAGAACTACGATACCACAACAGATTCGGCCCACGGTTGATAATCTCCTGTTTGGAGACGAACGGGTGGAAATTAATCTTAATCATAAACTATTCAATACCGTCCACCAATATATAATTGATTCAAGAAACTTTAATGAGCATTCGAAATCGAATATGTCGTCTCCCTTCCCAATGACCCGAACTCTCACGCAAGGTACATGCAAAAGTCCTCAATATAATATACTTTTTGGACAATTACTAAATAAATATATATTAAACCAACCTTAAAAAAAAATAAAGAAAGAAAAAAAAATAAAAATAGAAGAATCAATAAAAAAAATCAATACATATTAAATCAACCTTTAAAAAAATAAAAATAAAATACAAAGAAAAAAATAAGAATAAATAAAAATAAATAAATAAATATATTTATTACACCAACCTTTAAAAAAATTAAAAAAATAAAATAAGGAAAAATAAATAAAATAACAATAAAATAACTCCGCCGACCTGTATGTTGATGGAGACTGCTGTGGATCTCTCGGGCGAGCCTCGATCGACGGCGTACGCCACCAGCGAGTAGGACGCCGTGTGCTCGTGGTCGAGAGAACGCGCGATGCGCAGCTCACCGGAGATAGGGTTCACCTGGGACAATGTATACGTATATCAGGGTATGAAGTAGAGCCTACCCGGCGGCCCGGTGCCGGCTGATTTTGGCCCGGTTTTCTTAAGTTCACTGCCCAGTGGTAGGTTATTTTTAGGGAGTTCTCAATATTAACGTAATTAAGGGCCGTACACTTTTTGTCTGGGTCGACTATGTTTTGAAGTTGACGGCCCTGTGTTCCTTGAACACATTTTGATTAGTTTCACACCCTGCATATATATTAATCTTTTTTTTGACAAGGCAATGTATTTTTGGTAAAAAACAGGATCTACTTTTAACAACTATCGTAGAACAAGTATTGAAGACCTTAGAGTTGTGTGTGGTTTACCTGGTACACAATAGCAATAAAATAATAGAATAACAAAAATATGTTCTAATCAGTCTGCAATGTATTTTTAACGAGCTGTAGTGCAGAAGTTTTGCAAACCTAAAAATTGTGATTCCTAGGAAGTTTTCTTTTTGCAGATTCGTAAAGAATGTTGGTCGCTGAACAAAATTAGCCTGGTTGTAAAAAGTACATTGGGCAATTTTTTTCAAAATGGCTGCCAAGATGGCCGCCGCCCTCAGAGTGTTATCATCATACAATATGCTCAAGGAATGATTTACACTAAAAACAACTGCGGGCCAGACTACAGTGTGTATTCAAACAAATATGAATATGCTCCTAAAAATTGCTTATATCTAAGGGTACAAGAAAGGCTATTTTAGACTTTCAGTAAAATCCGTTTCTCTCAAGTTACTACTGGATCAATTTGAGTAAATAAGATCTTGTGTTTCTTAGATAACATACTTATCTAATGATATAACATGGTTAGAGAAATATAGGCTCATGGAATGATTTACACTAAAAGCAACTGCGGCCTGACTACCGCGTGTAACCTACCATGAAGTCCCCGCCACCTGAGTCGCCGCCCTCGAACGTGTATCTCACGCGCCCGTTGTTTCCCGCATCCGCGTCCGTCGCTTCCAGAACAAGCACCTGTTTAATTAGAGGTAATAATATTTAATAATATTTAAGAGGTACAAGAACATCATGTACATAAAATATACATTTACATAAAAACATTGATAGTCTGAGAACTATTCTGAGGAAGGCTTGTTATCGCTTCGGCCTGGGATTATTTGTATCAGCGAATACGTTGATTCAAGCTATCATCAATTCAGTTTTCTTTTTTAATAAAAAAAGTATCTTCTTTAACCATGCTCTGGTACAGGCGAGGAGTCGAGATTATTTATTTCATTTGCAATTTGTTTAATTTTAGACAACGCAGATGGTCTCATGGTTGGTTTTTACTTCTTTTTCTGTGTGTTTGGAGACAAAATTATGAATTTGAAATTTCTCCATTTCAAAATAGAAGAGTAATTTCAGGTAATTTATTAACAACTAGTTATTTTAAATCTTAAATTCATAATTTTGTCTCCAAACACACAGAAAAAGAAGAAAAAACCATTATTTATTTCATATCACTTCTATACTTCATTGTTTTCATATTTGTTTGGCGTCACATTTATGTATTGATATTTACTCTTACCTGAATGGTTTAAACATGTAATATCTGATTTTAATGTTTGTAAAATACATTTTATTTTCATATTTTAATTTGAGACTTAAATAAAAATAAATAAATATATAATTAAATATTACGGTGACAAATACTTCAAGAAGATCTGAGTATTTCACAATATAGCTATCTATGTATTTGAAAATGTAAAATACTTGTCACTATAATATATAAAATCAATCAATCAAACTATCTAATATCGAGTTTATACGGTAAAATATAAATAATGTAAATGTAAAATAATATAACTTGAAGAACAGTGATTGTTAAGCAGATTGAAAAGGAGGCTGTTGCCTTGAAACTGGTTTCAAATAGAGGGTGAAAACATTTTAAAACGTCAGGCTTTTTCGTACATTGCATGGTAAGAAGAAACTCTATATACATATTTAACATAATTAATCGCACCTTCTCTGTGACAAATACCTCCAGAAGGGCTGGGTATTTCACTATATAGCTATTTATGCATTAGAAAATGTAAAATATACATATAGCTTTATTTCAGACAAAAATCCATACAAAACATGCGTGATAAAAAAAGTCAAACAAATGATTCTTTATACCAGAGCATGGTTAAAGAAGATACATTAAAAAAGAAAACTGAATTGATGATAGCCTGAATCAGCGTATTCGCTGATACAAATAATCGCAGGCGGAAGCGATAACATAAAGTACTTGTCACTGTAAAAAATCAAATCCCTCGCACCTTCTCTGTGACGAAAGCGTCCTCGTAGACCTTTGCGCTGTACGCTGATGAGGAGAACTTGGGCGCGTTGTCGTTGACGTCTGCTATGACGATCTCCAGGTCTGTGGTGTCGGACTTGGCTGGGTGACCGTGGTCAGTCGCAGTCACACTCACCGTGTAGCCAGCAACAGTCTGGGAAACAACACCAGCAACATACTAGATTTTATTTCTTTTTTTTTCTTTTTTTTTATTCATTTTTTTTTGGATAAGAGTATATGTACTCGAAATTTAGATTAATAAAAAAAAATTCTGTTGATAGTTTATGTTTGCATATATTAGCAGTAAAATAGAAACAAAACGAAATCCAAGATACTTGAATGTACACCACGACTATCGTAATTCCTGTCTAAAACCAGTAGGTGGCTACAAACAATTGCATGCTGGGAAAAATTTAGAGAAGCAGTATCAGTCTTTATCATTTCTTTCTGCCTCGTTGTAGCATCACAGAGCTTTGGTTGATTGAGATTGCACTATGTGCGGGTAAAAATTGTAGTAATTATTTTGATACAACTTTGTACATAGCTGATTTATGCCACCTGGCGGGCTGTGTTGGTGGTACAATTGTACACAAACATTTCCACAAAAAAACAGGTTTATATGCAAAACAGCCACGAGCTTGGTTTGTTTGTCTATTTATTTCAAATGATTCCTAGTTATACGAAAACTGGTTTATACAAACAGTAAACATAAACACACTAAAAATATTCCCAATTTTACACCAGAAATATGAAACGGTCGCTAAATCACACATCAGTTTTACACAATAATTTACTAGCTTTTTGAACATATTTTAACTACATTAAACAGAAGAAAACACATCCTTAACTATTTCGGGCTCACTATCAACAATAACCCCTCAATCGAGGAGTCCAAATTTTGTAGGATACCTTTCACAGCCATAGTCAATGAAAACATCAAAAAATTTACAAAATACTGCCACGTCAAACGTACGATCTTACAAAGCCAAGTAAGAAAACCAGAGCATTGATTTCGCTTTTAACTCAGCAAATTTCTCCTGTTAAAAGCCACAACTGAAATAATCATGGGAAGAAACTGTAAAACTCCACATATGCGTCAACGCTGACTATGCAATGCATACTGAATTGGTAAATAGATTTATTGGATTTAATTTTTATAGCCATTGATTGATTGAATTTGAAAAAATCTATTTTCTACCATGTCTGAATATTTTCGACTTCTTCTAAGTCCACGTTCTGAGACTTCCTTCTGTCACGTGCTGCCGCCTGGTGACAGAAGGAAGTCTCAAAACATGAACTTTGAAGAAATCTGAAAATATTCAGACTTGGTAAAAAAAATGGATTTTCACAAAATTCATCACTCAATCTTCCATGCACGGCCACGAATAGGAGAAAAATCATACTTGTCCATAGGACAGGTATCTGGAAAAATATACCCGTCCTATCTCATATTTACACGTCCAAATCAACAAAAGCTATGTAAATTCAACTTCAACTGATATCAATGGTGACTATGAATACTCGTCCACAGGACAAGTAGGTCAAAACTTTTACGGGTCCTGACGATACCCGTCTCGGACGCTAGGACGGATTGCGTACTGACCTCTCTGTCGAGCTCGGCTGTGACCGTGACATCGCCTGAGTCGGGGTGGATTTGGAACACGCTCGTGTCAGACAGAGAATATCTGAAACAGTGGAAACGTATGATGCTAGCAATAGAAATGTGCAAATACCTGAAACAGCATGGCAAATACCAGCAACAGGGGAAACGTGTTCGTATGATACTAGAGATAGAAACGTGTTCTGTTTATCACCTATATGAGGGGGCTTCATTTAGGAATGTATGTATTTTTTTGCTATATATGGTTATCTGAACATTAAAACATCTGAACATAAAAAAGTATTCATTTGTTTACTTAGATTTCAAGTCTATAGATTCCTCATCAGAATTAGAGTAAAAAATTACACACATACCTAAATAGAAACATGAATGTATTAACATGAGAAGGAAAGAAAAAACATTGATAAGATCAATTTCTTTACAAATCCCATTTACATTTAGGTTTGTGTCTAATAACAAGTCAAAGTTAAAAATTTGTTTATCCATTTTCAATAAACTTTATCAATTCAATAACAATTGCTTAAAGAATATTAACAACATGTCAGTGCTTTGGATTTTGATACATGTGTAAAAGTAACAAAAACTTCTAAAACAACTCCAACCAAAAACATATTAAAAACAAAATCTTTACTTTGCAGTTTGGTAAATGGCTAAAAGGAAAACAATGTATTTGAATATGCAAGTTGTTTTTACAGATATCACAAGTGGTCTCATTTTGATATCTTTGTCTTATTCTGTATTGTTTGGAGACTAATTTCAAATTTCTAAATTATTCACTAATAGCCTCCAAACAATACAGAATAAGACAAAGATATCAAAAACAAGTTATTTGAAGTGTCCCTTAAGCATATAATAGAAATGACTTGTAGAATGCAGTGAGCAGCCTTTATCACGACAAACAGCTGATGACGCCCTCAGGCAAACAGTTATTACTCTATAATGAAATGTTTCCATCTGTGTGCACAAGTGCAAAATAAGCACAACTATTCAAATGATCGTCTTGTGCTAACAAGAGCCGTTTGAAATAACTTTACAACCTCATAACAATGATAAAAATACAGTAAATATACTGAAACTTGCAGGCAAAAGGAACCGTCAGAATCACTTAGGATTTGCAGCACAAAATTGAACAGTTATTTGTTTGATTACAGGGAATGTCCTCAACAACGGAAAAACTGAATAACGGAAACTTTTCTCATGCTTCAGCTTATAATAATTGTAAATTATGGAGTAAACAACGGGAATCCACTACAATGTAAGGATTTGCGACTGCAATTGTGCTCGGCCATTGAGGCCATTCGCTGAGCGATTCTGTCATGTCATCACGTCATTGATCAGTTTTTGTGCTTGCAACCGTGAGTCCTGCAAACACATTTTTGGCTGTTTAAGCAAGCCACGGTTCTAAGAAGAGCAGGTGCTCGATTGATTTATTGTTTTTTTACCTTATACAATGAAAATCCTCAACAACGGAGTCACAAATCCTTCCTTTGTAGAGGAGATTAGTTTTCCTTTGATGACTAGATCATTTACTTACATTATTATAAGCTAATGCATGAGAAAAGTTTCTTTATTCAGAGTTTTCTTTTTGTTTTGTTTACTCTTCCTTTGTTGAAGATATTTTTGTATATAGTTTTTTTTAGTTTCGTTAGTTTCTGTTTATCTGCGTACGTACGTGATCTTTGTGTTAGTTTCTGTTTATCTGCGTACGTACATGATCTTTGTGTTTCTGTTTTTACGTACGTGATTTTTGCATTGTTCCCGACGTCTCCGTCCTCCGCCACGACTTGGAACACCGAGAATCCAACCGGCGCGTCCTCCAGAACAGACACCTAAAACACAATACAGGGTGCGAAATTAGCCACCAGAAAATGTGTGTCTGCTACCAAGATAAGGGGTCTGGTAGCAGATATTTGCTTCCATGAAATAAAGCAGCCATACAATCACAGTGAGACACAATCGTTTGCATCCTACGTGTCCTCAGGGGACAGGTGAAAATCAGACTATTGTTTGTCACAGATCACAGCTAGCAGCCTGCACATGTAAATAAACAGCCTACATCTAAATCAAGCGTTCACTGCTGATTTATCTAGCCAGACTCACCTGTACAACACAATACGAATCTCTATTCTCAAGGAAACCCCCGCGTCATAAGTCACGTGATCACCCCACCGTGATAACATTGACACGGGACCATATAAATGCACGGGAAAGTGGCTGTGATATTTTTGCACTTAAAGTTGCTAGATGTTGTTAGTTATGAATTAAAACACATTTTATACTTGTAATTGTACAACATACTGGACATTTTTGGGGTTGACGCTGCAAATAAAAGTATCCTGGGGCTGACGTAACTACAGCATAATGCGTACCAGATGAAATACCTTCCCAAACAATCAAAATCAACTCAAGTAGCCCGACATTGAGATGAGTGCCATTAAAGGGAAGTACAGAATTTGATTTAAAAAAAATTATAATGACAGTAAATAATGACAAAGGAGACATCCAGAAATGCGTTGAGGTTAACAACAGATTACAACTGGTACAAACTTATTCTAAAACTCCCAAATTTGTGCACAATGCACCTGCCAAAAGCTGGTAGCCCGGCCAGTGTTTAGGAAGACCAGAACTACAGGGCTACCGCTTATTCAAAATAATAGAAATATTTCTGTGTTGCATCCGTTAAAATAATTGAGTAGATAGATTTAGGTAGATGCTTGTTTCAAATTTGATTTAAAAATTTTAATTTTTCAATTTATTAATTTTACAAAATTTCACCTTATACAGGCATCTTCAAGTCAGTATATACATTCATTTTTCAAACCCTGGCTGATTTGGGCAGCATGGGTCCTCACTTTGGTTTAAACATATTTTATTTCAAAAATAAAAAAGGATTTGGCAAAATGCACCTTGAGCCGTCTCCACGGGGACCTCACCTTGTCTAAACTGAGAATTCAATTTTAAATTAAATTCTCAGTTTTGACTAAATTTCGATATATGTGTTTTATTTCATTTTGTACTAGCACTAAAAAAAGAAATATAAGAACAATAATATGAGACTAAGCACTATTCACCAAATAAGGATACTTTTAAGTGACCAGGGCTACAGGGCTGGCTGATTTTGCGAGCGCGAGTTCTCACCTTGTATGTCTTAAATGCTATATCACTTAAAGACTTGGTTCTTGATTTAAATTCCTTGAGCAATAGACGAGCGCAGTAATCTAGGTTGTATGGAAGCCCCGATCCCCCTTGACGAGGTTAAAAAATTTTAGGACTCACCTTGTGCGGGTGCCTGGGTGGCTTTTAAACAAGGTGACAATTGTATTCAGCATGTGGGCGCATTTTGTTTTTTTCTGTTCTATTTCTGCTGCTTTAAAAACGAAATCAAAACTTAGATTTTATTTTTGATTTATAAAGCAGCAGAAATAGAACAGAAAAGAACAAAATAAACAGGGCTCACCCGGTGTTTCTTTGTGGGGTGACTGCCGCTGAACATCCGATCGTCTATGGCAGTTCACGAAGTGTCAGACATAAAGACGGGTCCAGACAATTCTGAGTTCTGGTCCTGGAGGGGAATAACACAATACATAGCCTCAGGGCCGGTCCTAATAATGCAGGCTTTGATTGATTGTGACGTTGGTATTTAGTGATTTAGACCATATTAGATGACAGGCAGCAGAAGTAGAAATGGACTAGAATAAAACATTACATTTCCACAAGCATAGATAGCTTTAACATGACACACCATCAGCCAGGACATGCCCTGGTGATTGAATAAATTGTGTCCTTAAATTGAAACATGCATAAAAGAAAAAATTTGTAATTTAGAAAACATTTGGACCAACAGGTATTGGGTGATTTTCAAATTTTTTAAAACATTTGAATTTATATATTTAGTTTTCCCGTTTTCCATTAAATATGTAGGTTCTCTGAATAAGGAATAACTAGGACCTGCTAATAAAAGTTAATGATTTGATTGCTGACCTTGTAGTTGAGGTGTGAGTTGAGCGTGATGAGCGCCTGAGACTTACAGACTCTTAAATAGTGTCAGGTCAATATTGAAGAAATATACCATGTTTAGTAGTGGATTATCTGTTAATTCATGGCCCGAATTTGTGCAATATTCCCCGAACTTGACCCACCTTGTAGTTGAGCTGTGAGTTGAGCGTGATGAGGATAATCATTAGTAATGTAATTATTATGTTCTAAGGCATCAATTCTAGTCAGTTGTTTTTCCATGTTTCACCGAGGTCCACTATGGAAATAAGACGCTCCATTTTAAATGGATATCTTTTTAGTGCTCCTTGTTTGTCACATGGTTCATTTTTTATTATATTTGTATATCTCTATTCAATTTTACTTCTATTTAAATTTTTTTACCTATTTGTAATCTTTTATTTACTTTGTAATCAATATGCCTGTGATAAACGAAATAAATCAAATCAAATCAAAGGATTTGATTGACCCACCTTGTAGTTGAGCTGTTCGTTGAGCGTGATGAGCGCCTGCCCCACGACTGTGATGACGGTGAACGCCCCCCTCGTGTTGCCCGCGGTGATGGAGTACGCGAGTCGCGCGTTCTCGTCCGCGTCAGCGTCCGTGGCAGCAACCGTGGCGACCGTCGACCCAGAGACCGCCTCCTCAGACACCTCCACTACGTACTCCTGCAGGCCCGGGGATTGGTTTTATTAGATTGAATACATTTTTTTTCTAATCGTAATTCCTGTCTAAAAACAGCAGGTGGCTACAAACAATTGCATTCTGGGAAACAAATAGACAAACAGTATCAGTCTTAATCATCTCCTCCCACACGTGGCCACACGTACTCCTGAAGCATAAAAAGTTCTTGAAGCTGCTCATACCAGATTATAGTAAAACAGAGCAAATTATGAAGTCATAAAGGCATGAAACATTATTAAAATCACAAATTTTTGCATCTTCAATGCTTTATCAAGTGAAAAAAATGTTATTTTATTGGAACGCAATAATGTTTTTTAACATTTTATGATTTCATAACTTGTCCCCTCCTATTGACTAGTAAAAACTTGTGTAAAGACTTCGTCCCAGTAAGTATGGTCAATTTGGCATACATGTTTGTGAGCATTTTTTGCAGGACTTAGTGAATTTGAGGGTTACTAGAGACATACCTTTTTTATTTCACTATACATTTCTAGATCATATTATAGTCTATATTATAGTACTTAATGGATACGTTAGGATAATGTTTAATCATTGAAAAACAAAACTTTGCATAATTCTGACCCAAATAACCTAAACATTGCTTATTTGCACTTTTACACAACAAAACATTATTTGAACATAAATGATACCTTCTGGGGGAAACATAGACTATAGTATGAATACATTTGCTTTTTTTAAAAAACATTATTTCATTATAGTAGAAATACATATCTATATCCACCCACCTTCTGAGGGAAGTATGGCTGTTTTTATCCCTCACTGAGATATCTATACATTGGCTGACCGACCGGGTCTCCTGGGGATGAACAACACTTTTTAATTAATTTTACATTGCATGAACCTAACACATCAACTTTTAATGAAATTATTATGTATTGAAACTTCAAATTTTAAATGCTTAACAAGAATTGTGTCTTAATGACAAATGATCTTATCCAACCCTTTTAGCAAAAAAAGTTTTTTAAATGTTCAAAAGAAGATTACTATTCGCTTGATTTATTTTATATAAAGATGTAAACTTCTTAGTGGCTCATAGGCTGATGTTGGATGGACATTATTTTATTAGGCAATTAGATTGTTATTATTCTGTATGACACTTTAATAAACACTAAAAACTTTACTTATATTACCTATCTCGCCTCCCCTCACCTGAGATGTCTATCTGGGTCCAGTCGCGTGGTCACCACCGCCCCAGAACCCGCGGTCAACCGCACCGGGGGGTCCGCTGGGATGAACAGCAGCCTCCCCGCTTTTAATTAATTGACCATCCTCATGTGTGCGCTTGCACCTGCCAATCAAAGAGGGGGCCGCCTGCTTAAAAATGTTTTTAATGAAATTTTGAAATGGGATGAAACCTATTTTAACTATAATTGTAAAAATTGCATAAATGACCTTATTTTAAGACATCAACATTTTAATAGAAATTAACATCATTAAATCCATAACTTTTGAACTAGCAAAAAAATTGATTTTAAAATGTTCAAAAAGAATAAGAATACTAGTTTATTTTCACCTTGATTTATTTTATCTATATCTAAACCCTTACACAACAAAAAAACATTTATAAATGTTACAAAAAGAAGATTTTACATGTTTCGCTTAGCATTGTACTTATTATAAAAATGTAAAATTTGGTGGCTCTCAAATAAACAAATTTTGGCCGGATTAATATTATATGAATGTATAGAAATGCAATGGCGTTTGCTCTTTCACACACCATTCTGTAAATAATGTGCTGATCACGGTCAACATTCTGAAGAAACTTTTTTATGCTAATAAACCCCCAGAAAGTAAATTAATTTCATGTGGCACATAATTTTCCTGGTTACTTTTAAGTATTTAGTTTTATAAAAATTCCACCAGTGATCTAAATTGTCAATTTTCAATTGTTTATTAATAATTTAAAAATCCAATAATCTTTAGATATGAAATGACCGTATTAGCAGACTGAACTTGCACCTAGAAGACTTAACCCCCAATCAACAGCAGTGTTTCTAATGAATAGAAGACTTGACTCTGACAACAAGCCCCATGAAGTCATTGCCATGTCAGACTGTCTGTTTTAAAATGAGCATGTAATTTGATGGTTAATCATAAGAAATTATGCAATGCAGCCTCATTGGGGAGAACTATTTTTATGCACTTTTTTTTCCATATTATTCTTTTGACATAACTATATTATAACTAATATATAACTATAGTTTATATAATGATATCGTATATCCAACTATTCCAAATCAACAGAATGCTTCTTTATTACTGGGTTTTGGAAGACTCTCCCCCTTTTTACAGAGAAATTCATGTTTTTATCCTGAAAAATCTGGGTAATTTGTACACAGACTATATTAGACTTGACATAACTATTTTACGATGTCGTGACGCTTGCACCTGCCAATCAAACACACACGCCTTATTTGTTGATTTTAAGCAGAGTTAGCAGGTTTTCTCCCCTATGGATTTCTCCCCAGTTTTCCAGTTTTTAGAGGAGAAATCCAAATTTTAGGGGAAAAACTGGGTTGAACTATTTTAAGCACTTTTTCCATATTATTCTTTGACATAACTATATTACAATGTTGTACGCTTGCACCAGCCAATCAACACACGCCGCCTTTATGCCATTGCTTTGATATCTTTCTTATCTATGAACTCTGGGTAATTTGTAGACAAACAAACCAAATGATCAAAGTGGCTTTTCATGTTTTTACAGTCCATTCTGGGAATTATTTAGACAAACATTGATAGAGACTAAATGGTTTCCTGATTTAAGCCATCACAGGGTCTGGTTGATTGAGACTAACCACCTGGGCTGCCTGTTGAAGGTAGCACTGTGATCGCATCCTAAACTATTTCTATTAGCAAAAAGGTGTATTGCTCGATTTCAGGATGCTGTCTGGCTGCCCAATCTACTTCACAACCGACCACTTTAAGCTTTTCAGTGACAGATCTGTTTGATGCATACATGCTCCATCCGGATTATAATAACATTTTTCCATCAATAACTTATTAACTTGTTTCTATGATAGTGAGCGAAAAATTGTTAGCTCACGCTGCATTGGTTTTTAGAAATGGTGGCAATACAATGTCCTCCGTGGGAAATTCGGCATATTTAATTGACAGACATAGACATTTAATGTATAAATTCATTTGGATTGATTTCTAAAGAAACACAGGCTTTTAATATTGACAAATTTATCTAGGGGGGCAGACTAAACATCTGCGAGAATGGGACTTTTCATCTGATATCAAAGGCAAAAGCATCAAGATTTTAACATAAATAATGGATTTGTCATTTACTAATGTGCTGACAGCAAGTTCATGGGGTAACATTTTTTTATCAAATGTGATTAGAGAAATATTTTAATTTGCGTACACAGTGATAATGGTACAGCAATGTGCATGCAAATGAAAAATATGAGCAAACTTTACCATTTTATGCAAGTGCTGATAGTGCTCACAATTATGTAAACCAATCAGAATTTTTAAAGCTATTGATGCAGATCTGGCAAAAAAAGCCCATCATTCTGAAATTCCTATAATTTTTATTTTGATATTCAGTACCATTGTTTAGTTATGATAGGTAATGTTACTCCAATTTAACAAGACATAAACAGTTGGGTGGCATGTCAGTATATTATGTTATTACAGGCATGGGCATGTATGGAACCTGTTGTTTTGGACTTATGTAAAACCACATACGTGTGTTTGGCTTTGAACCAAATCGTCTGACATAAAAA
>CM032662.1:3893034-3918243 GCA_019095985.1 Streblospio benedicti
TGTTGCATCCGTTAAAATAAGTAATTAGATAGATTTTTAGTAGATTGCTTGTTTTCAAATTTGATTTAAAAATTTTAATTTTGAATTTATTAATTTTACAAAATTTCGCCTTTATACAGGCTTCTTCAAGTCAGTATATACATTCATTTTTCAAACCCTGGCTGATTTGGGGCATGGGTCCTCACTTGGTTTAACCATATTTTGCTAAAAATAAAAAGGATTGGCAAAATGCGCTTTGAGCATCTCCGCAGTGTTCTCACCTTGTCTAAACTGAGAATTCAATTTTAAATTAAATTCTCAGTTTGATTAAATTTCGATATATGTGTTTTATTTCATTTTGTACTAGCACTAAAAGAAAAATATAAGAACAATAATATGAGACTAAGCACTAATCACCAAATAAGGATACTTTTTAAGTGACCAGGGCTACAGGGCTGGCTGATTTTGAGAGCTTGAGTTCTCACCTTGTATGTCTTAAATGCTATATCACTTAAAGACTTGGTTCTTGATTTAAATTCCTTGAGCAATAGGCAGAAGCGCAGTAATCTAGTTTATGGCGGCCGATCCCCTGGACTTTTTAGGACTCACCTTGTAGGGGTGGCTGCCTGTGAAGGTGGGCGGAAGTTGTTCGCGTCTATGGCGTTGGGATGGCAGTCGCGGTGTCGAGGGGGCCACGCATCGCAGCGCAGTCACAGACAACACGTACACATTCAATCCTACAGGGGAGGCAAGGGTTTACGTCCAGCTATAATCTAAACAGTACCTGCTCCGGTGATTCAATTCAATTCCTTTATTTTCAGAATATAACAATTTTTGAATTGGATCAGGATACTGTTATTATTGAACAGCTGTTATTGAAACATGTTAAAAAGAATAAAATAAAATATAGAAAACATTTGGACCAACAACAGGTATTTAATGATTTAGAGGGTTTCAAAGCCCCGTATATTTCCGTTTTTCCGCATGTGTAGGTCAGGTTCTCTGAATAAGGAATAATTGGCCCCTTGCTAAAAAAAGCTAAGGATTTTCTTGCTGCTGACCTTGCTGAGCTGGCTGTTGACCGTTGATGTGCCTGCCCTGCCCGACACTGTGATGACGGCAGAACGCCCAGCGTGTTGCCAGCGGTGATGGTAGCGCCCGAAGTCAGCGTGCCCGTCCGTGGCCGCAACAGCAACCGTGGCAAGACTGCCTCCCAGACACCTCCCACTAAAGCTCAGCAGCAGAAACAGTACACGATTATATTAAAACAACAAATTATGAAGTCATAAAGGCATGAAACATTATTAAAATCACAAATTTTTGCATCTTCAATGCTTTATCAAGTGAAAAATGTTATTCTATGGGAACAATCTAATAAAATAACATTTTTTACTTGATAAAGCATTGAAGATGCGAAAATTTGTGATTTCAATAATGTTTTGTGCCTTTATCACTTCATAATTTGTTTTGTTTTAGTACTCCTGAAGATACAGTAAGGATTCGCCACTCGTCCCCTCCTATTGACTAGTAAAAACTTGTGGAGGACAAGTAAGAAGTTCTAGCAACTCGTCCTTTTGACGAGTAAGAAATATGGTCAATTTGGCATACAGGTGTAGATTTTTGTGCGACATTTTTTGCAGGACTAGTAGATATTTGAGGGTTACTAGTCCAGCTCGTCAGGGGCCTTTTTATTTGATGGTATACATTTCTAGATCTATATTATATATCTATATTATAGTACTTAATAATTTTACGTGGAAGGAGGATAATAACGTTTAAAATCATTGAAAAACAAAACTTTTTCTACCTAATTCTGACCTGAATATGCTCCTAAACATTGCTTATTTGAACACTAAACACAACAAAACATTATTTGACAGACTATACATATATATGAGTACCTTCTGTGGGAAGTATGAGACGGACTATAGTATGAATATGCTCCTAAAAATTGCTTTTTAAACACTAAAAAACATTATTTCATGCACTATATCTACACGAGTACCTTCTGTGGGAAGTATGACACAGACTATATCACCCACCTTCTGAGGGAAGTATGGCGCGTTGTCGTTGACGTCCCTCACTGAGATGTCTATCTGGGCGGTGGCGGACCGGACCGGGTCTCCCTGGGATGAACAACACTTTTTAATTAATTGTACATTGCATGATGACCTAAGACATCAACTTTTTAATGAAATTATCATGTATATTGAAACGTTCAATGATTTTAAAACGCTTAACAAGTATTGTGTCTTAATGACAAATGATCTTATCTAACCCTTTTTAGCAAAAAAAGTTTTTAAAATGTTCAAAAGAAGATTACTATTCGTTTGATTTATTTTATATAAAGATGTAAACTTCTTAGTGGCTCATAGGCTGATGTCGGCCGGACATTATTTTATTAAGGCAATTAGATTGTTATTATTCTGTAAATAATGTGTGACACTTTAACAAACTATTTTTACTTTACTTATATTACCTGGTCTCTCGCCTCCACAACCAGTGAGTACGCGGCCTCTGTCTCACGGTCCAGCGCTCGCGTGGTCACCACCGCCCCAGAACCACGGTCAATCCGCACCGGGGGGTCCGAGCCAGCCCCCCGCAGCGAGTACAGCAGCCCCGCCTTGCCATTCAGACCGTCATCGATGTCGTACGCTTGCACCTGATGTAAAACACACACGCAGCCTTATTTTTTTTTCATTATTGAAGCATGGAAAATAGATTCCAATTACATTACATTATTGACATCATTAAATCCATAACTTCACACATGAATTATACGAATGATTACACTTCAAATTACTACCTTATATTACATTATCAACATCATGAAATCCATAACTTCATGTGATTTTAAGAATAAGAATAAGAATAAGAATGAGTTTATTTTCACCTTAGATTTACATTAAATCTATCAGTACTGCCAAAAATAAACCAACACAACAAGAATTAAACATATATACAAAATTACAAAACACACTAAACTAATTATGGGATTATGTTTCATTTATGCATGGTACTATATTATATACTAATATAGTATAGTACAGCTTAGTTTATATAAAAATATAGTATATCAACTATTCCAAATGTATTGGTATGAAATGATACTGGGTTTTGGAAGACTATTTGCTACGCGCCTTATTGCTCGATGTTTCTTATCTATGAAATCTGGGTAATTTGTACACAGACTACATGAGACTATTGGGAGAATTTTTATTTTTGAGCCGTACGCTTGCACCTGCCAATCAACACAAAGCCTTTTTGGTTGATTTCAAGCAGGGTTGGCAGGTTTCTCCCCTATGGGTTTCTCCCCAGTTTATCCCCGTTTTTTTTGCGGAGAAACCCAAATTTCAGGGGAAAAACTGGGGAGAACTATTTTTAAGCACTTTTTCCATATTATTCTTTGACATAACTATATTACAATGTCGTACGCTTGCACCTGCCAATCAACACACACGCCGCCTTATTGCTCGATATCTTTCTTATCTATGAACTCTAGGTAATTTGTAGACAAACCAACCAAATGATCAAGTGGCTTTTTGCATGTTTTACAATGCATTCTGGGCGTTACTTAGACAAACATTGATAGAGACTAAATCGTTTCCTGATTTAAGCCATCAGAGGGTCTGGTTGATTGAGACTAACCACCTGGCGGTTGAAGGTGGCACTATGATCGCATCCTAAACTATTTCTATTAGCAGAAAGGTGTATTGCTTGATTTCAGGGTGCTGTCTGGCTGCCCAGTCTACTTCACAACCGACCACTTTAAGCTTTTCAGTGATTGGCATCTGTTTTGATGCATACATGCTCCATCCGGATTATAATAACATTTTCCATCAATAACTTATTAACTTGTTTCTATGTTAGCTCACGCTGCATTGGTTTTAGAAATGGTGGCAATACAATGTCCTCCGTGGGAAATTCGGCATATTTAATTGACAGACATGGACATTTAATGTATAAATTCATTTGGATTGATTTCTAAAGAAACACAGGCTTTTAATATTGACAAATTTATCTAGAGGGGGCAGACTAACACCTAAACATCTGCGAGAATGGAACTTTCCTCTGATATCAAGACGAAAGCATCAAGATTTTAACATAAATAATGGATTTGTCATTTAATAATGTGCTGACAGCAAGTTCATGGGGTAACATTTTTTATCAAATGCGATTAGAAGAGCAATATTTTAATTTGCGTACACAGTGATAATGGTACAGTAATGTGCATGCAAATGAAAAATATGAGCAAACTTTGCCATTTTTATGCAAGTGCTGATAGTGCTCACAATTATGTAAACCAATCAGAATTTTTAAAAATTACGATGCAGATCTGGCAAAAAAAAGCCCATCATTCGGAAATTCCTATAATTTTTATTTTGATATTCAGTACCATTGTTTAGTTATGATAGAAAATGTTACTCCATGAATTTACTATCAGCACATTAATACAGATGCGGTCCAAAATGAATCACACCCACTTAGTACCCCCTCTCAGGAAACTGAGTGCTTTGTTAATATGGGGAACCTTTGTTAATGTAAACGATAACTTTTTATGTCATTCTGCTTTACAGTATCTTGTGTGTTATTATAGGCTATTATCAATCCAAATCACAAAATACTACCAATGTACACTTATAACAAACACCAATTTTGTCAATGTAAAATCAAACTTTTATCAAATAATAATAACTGTATCCGATCATAGAAACACACAAGGGCTCTTACGTTGATAAGTTGTCAATAAAGAATAAATGGCTGTGTTTGATATTGGCTCAATCATACATTTTTTTATGGGGTCCATATTTCACGCATGTTTTTAGTTGTATGGGTGCTTGATCTCGAGAGATACAACATTGGCACTTGTCTATAACACATTTCATGCTGCTTGCAGACACATTTCACTAACATTTCATTTTTCATTCATCAGAAACTGAACTTGATCTAAATAAGAACCCCATTGTTATGTGTACAGCAGATACTCATCGGAATATCGAAAGCTCTCTAATGTCTACAAAATGTAAAGCCTCTAATATTGGGGAATGTAGGTCACAAAATCCAGCCATTCACAAGCCCCGCTGTTCAGCAGCGTTGAGATCAATAATGTGATTTTGAATTTCTGGACCGCTGCCAAGTTCCGCGGGATTGCGCACTTCTGACCCACGGGTTGATATTATAAACATGGACTTGTAAAGGCAGTGTGAATGATAGAGCCGTGAAAACGATGCCGGTAGATAGTGTATGGTGCAGCAAATATTGGTTATAAATATTCATTATAAATGTGTTGTCATGAAGCGCATGTATTTTATGACTATAAACTGTTCTATAAATTACTGCCTTATTTGAATACTGTATTTGTTTGGGTTGACGATGGGGACATGAAGAATAAAGATTGAATTGAAAGAATAAAAGTAAAATTAAAGAATTTAAATACTGTTTTTCCTAGTAGTTTCTAACCGAGGGTGGGCACTTGGATGGTCGCATACGGTAATAAAGCCGTGAAAACGACAATGTATTTTCTGACTTTCGTGCATAGCAAGTGTTATCTCCATACAAAAACAGACCATTACCCTTATAAACCTGGACTGATAAAGGCAGTGTGTTTCCTACCTTCATGATGGTGGTTCCTCTCGGCACGTCTTCCATCACCGCCTCGTGGTAGTGGGAAGCGTAGAAGTGCGGGTCGTTGTCGTTCACATCCACAACACGCACCACCACCTAGAAAATACAGTTAAAAAAAATATATGCAAATGATATACATCTACCATTTAAGATCTCTTGGTATCGTATTATTATTGTCTTCATATTATGTCTATATTTCTTAAGTTGTATTCGGTTATATCATACTTGTATATCTAATACATACATAATTATTCAAGTGTATTCCATTAATACTGTCTAATTTCATGTTATTATGTCTATAATCTATAGATAATTTTTTAATTGTATTATGTTTTATTATATGCTACGTTCAATTTATACATAATTCTTTATTTCTTATCAAGTGTATTCTATTATTAGAGATGTACTATTTATTTCATATCCCTTATATACTTCTTTGTTTTCATATTTGTTTGACTTCACATTTATATATTGATACTAAGATGACAAATAAGTCCAGAATGGCTGAGTATTTCACTACATAGCTATCTAAGTATTTGAAAATGTAAAATACTTGTCACTATAATGAATAAAATCACTGTACCTCTGTGGTGTTTGACTTTGGGGGTGCGCCGCCGTCCTGGGCTCGGATCCGCAGGAAGTAGTTCTTGGCCACTGAGTCGTAGTCGATGGGTCGTAAGACAGACAGCTGTCCAGAGAGCGGGTCGAGGCCAAAGGTGGCGTGGTCGTTGCCGCCGGCGATGCTGTACTTGATGTTTCCGTTGGCTCCCGAGTCGGCGTCCGTGGCTTTGATCTCTCCGATGATCGGCCGGCCTTTCACATCGATGTCTTCGCTCACGTCCACCGTGTACGACGATTTGGTGAATTGTGGGTAGTTGTCATTTTCATCGACGATGGTGAGCTCGACGGTCGCGGTCGCCGACTTTCTCTCGTTGGTCGGCGCTTTGTCGGTGACTTTCACCAGGATCGAGTAGTAGGAATGCTGCTCGCGGTCTAAAGGGATCAGCGTCTTGATACTGCCCATGTTCGGATCGATGGCGAATGTCGTCTGTATCAGATCCGCGCCGGCGAGCGAGTATTGCAGCTCGCCGTTCTTGTCGTAATCGTCGTCTCGCGCCCGCAGCGTGAGAATCGTGGAGCCGACGCCGACCGCCTCGGAGACGGCGTGTCGATAGACCGAGCTCTCGAACGTCGGCGTGTGGTCATTAATATCCTCGACGATCACCGTAAGAACCGCGACGGCCTGTAGGGGCGGAGACCCCTCGTCCGTGGCGATGATATTGAAGTAGTGGGCGGCCATCGCCTCGCGGTCGAGCACTGTGGTCGTGGTCAATCGGCCGTCGCGCGCGTTCACCGCGAACATGGCTTGGCTGCGGTCGTCCCGCGTCGCCACGAGGCTGTACCGGATCTCTCCAGCCGACCCCACATCCGGGTCCACCGCGGAAAACGTGTCGATCAGATAACCCGCGCTTTGCTCTTCCAGCACCGAGCGCACGTACTGTTTCTGGGTGAACGTCGGCGGAGTGTTGGTCGTCTGACGTTTTAAGCGATTCGTGGAGTTGTGGTATTTTTCGTGAAGTTTGTGTCTACTATGTTCGTCGTGTGTGCTGGCGATGAGCTTTACCGAGGTCAAACCCGGCACTAATGGACAGGTCAGCTTCACGTTGGTCTTCAACAACCTCGTTTCCATTGCACACAATTCATTCACGTGAATTCTAAATCCATCGTCACTCACATCGAACAAATGGTTTTCACCAATTGATTCACATTTACAATCTAAAAGCACTTTAGGCAGAACACTTTGTAGTGGGTTTTCACGAGTATTTGATTGCTGTCCATCTGTGCAGTGTCTGTCGGGCAGAGAAACGTGAATGGACATTCGGTGCAAATGATCACAGTCAACAATATAATACTCAGTGCACTTCTTCACTGGCAGTTGATATGTCAATTGTATTAAGACACTCATCCCAGATTTTGATTCATATTTTGCATTAATTACTACCAACATTGAAGTACCTTTGCTCAACAAATATTTACATTGTAATCCTCCATGACGATTGAATGACAGGACGCCACTTAAGTTATCCACAGTCACTAAATCCACTATATATGCATCAGTTTTGTGTTTATTAATAGTGTATTTCCAAATAGGCGTGCCATCAGCGATGGACATGGGGGGATTCTTGCTGTAGATTTCCTTGAAAGTCCGAAAATTGGAATATCCAAATGCAGACTTGATATGCCAAGCCAGCCACAAAACGACAAAACACTGCAAAATCGCAGTGATTGAACACATTTGCGAGCCTCCCATCATGGTGGCAGGGGGGTCATTCAATCACACAGACGATGGGCGTTTTCTTTTCATATTTGAAAGGCCACTGTACTTCACGTAACACTCATAATCAGCCAAAATATTCATTTATTTCTTTGACATGTTAAGTAGGAAGTAAGTAAGTCCATGAGTGACAATGGTGTCTCTCGTACGGGCATTGGACCCGACACCGACTTTTAAATGCAATATCTACATTTTCAGACGAACTCAAGTAAAGGTTTATCCATAATACCTTTCATATCCGGACAACATATAATACCATGACAATGAATTCCACTAGAATGGTTGCCAAATGAATTAAACAAAACAAGTCCCGTATTTCATTACGCAAACTGGTAGGTTTTCGAATCTGTGTAGGATTTCAGCCGCTACCATTCTGCTTTTTGTCACGATGAACGATATGAAACATAATATAAGGCTGACTCTACTATAGGCGTTGCCCCACATTGAGAACTTTCAGAAGTAAAGTTGCATTAAAAGTAGTTTAGTAATTACTCAATTGAACAATTCATTTTCTCAGGATTATACCCCATCGTAAAAACACGTGCTTCCTAATGGGTTTTTCCCAAGTTTGCTTGTGCACGTGCATTTCGTAGAATTGACGTATGACGTATGACAAATTAACGCATAACGTAATACCCAAGACGTGCACCTGTACTAACATCTAAGGGACCATTCAGAATTTATAACTGGCATGAGGGGGGTAGGAGGATTTCAAGAGGGGCCATGATCTTTGTCACAATGTTTGATTGGGGGGTGGGGGAGGGGACTATCAATTTTTTCACATGCTATTTCTAACTGAAAAATTGAACTGATATTTGGTAAATTTTAATTTATTTTAAAAAGGACACTGGTGGTGTCAAAACATGTTGAGTAAATAAATTTGAACCAACATAGATTTGATTTGATTTTGATTTGGACCACAATAAAGCAGCAAAAATAAAACAGAGAACAAAAGAAAATTCAATAATGAAATAAAAATCTACAAAAGTATTTGATTTGATTTGATTTGATTTGATATTCTTCAGGAACTAATGTTCCTAGGATAGCACATGAAAGCGTACATATATATGTAATGCTTATTTCCAATGTGGTCCTTGTTTGTTTGGCAGGTTAGGTAACCAACTGAGCCAAGGGTAATGGAGGGATCACACTAGCTATAGTTTTCAAACTAGGCGAGTTCTTTTACGTGCAGAGGTGTGGCTCTCCTCTACACGGGACACGCCTTTTAACGAGGCTTCCGAACCTCCGCTTGGCGTCGCTACCGTCTAGTAACACTGTACGGTGGCGAAGCGCTCGGTGGAAATCAGCAACTCAGTGGCAGACGTCATACGACGTAACGGTTTTGGCGACAATGTGTCTGCCATGATCGGGCCGCGAACTTACGACGCAAACACCTCCTGTTTTCAAGTCGTACGCTCTAACCACTGAGCTACTGAGGACCACTTATTGCGCAATACTGCAATACTTTTCAAATGTATTGCAATACTTTTGCAACATTCTATTGCATTTACGAAAAGTATCGAGGCTTTGCAATACTGCAATACTTGCAATACTTAGTATTGCGCCCATCGCTGATCAATATAGGTTATTATTTCAAATTATGTATGTCAAAGGATTACTTGTTCAGTGGCGTAGCCAAGATTTGCGAAAATTCGGAAGCATAACATGTTGAAGGAGGAGGTGCACAGCTTTTCTAGGGGGGTTAGGGGGATGCTCCCCCTAGAAAATTTTGGAATTGAGACCATTTTTCATAGTCTCTGAGGCTATTTCAAACAGAAAAATAATCTTAAAACCTCATCTTAAAACCCATGTGTCATAGCTCAGTTTCATTCAGGGTTTAACTTGTGTGCTTCCGTGGCTGAGTGGATAAGGAGTTGGATTAATGACCAGAAGGTCATGGGTTCGATACCCGGTCGGGTCTGGTTGTAAATGTTGAGCAAACTTACCTTTAACAGGTTGCACACTGCTCTGTGGTACCTACACGTTAAATAGGTACAGGTCAGGCGAGTCTGCGCCACTATGGCAGTAATTGTGCTGCATGCTCCCAGGGGAGTTGAGAAAGATATAGTGTGAAAAGGATGCCAACGGCCTGGTGTGAATGTAAAGTTGTGAGAGCTCTAGAATCATGACTATAAACCACCACATTTACATTAATTTTGACTGACGAACAATCTCTCCAAAACATTGGAGGCAACTGCCTCCCATAGCTCATATTCACAGGTATATGGCGCTGTTGTAGCATTATCATATGTGACTTTATGTCTTATTATGATCATTAGTAATATATGCTGGTATAATAAACAAAGTAGAAATAAGTATGAGATACTTGGTATGAATCGCACTTAAATTTGTCAATAGACATTTGCCAATAGAATCTTTCTTTGTTTTGCAAGTTTCATGTGACTGCTTGCGCTTCTTTCTTTTTCCCTCAAAACCAAATGTATGACCCCCCCCCCCCCCCCACAAAATGGTCTTCAATTTGAAAGTATGACCACCCCCCCATATCTGCCTGACCCCCCCCCCAGCTAATTGTAAATGACCGGACCGTAAACGCCAATCACAAGTCACATGCATGAACAGAACCAATCAGCGTTCACCTGTGATAAGCCCCGCCCACATACAAAATGCATTTCTATTTTGATTGTAAAATGGTAAATTAACTCGCTGTAACCTTTTAACTACGCGGCCTGTAATTTGTCTATTAATGGTAGCATGTTACCAAAATAGTTGTCAATGATATGAGCAAGTTTGATTGACTGAACTGTTTTACTTCAGGAGTGGTAGACGTTTGATTTACCCCTACCCCTAAAGTCTTCAGAGGTGAACGATAATAGGGGAATGCATTTTCCGTGAGCCGACCTCGATCAGCGGTACAAGAACTGCGACAACGACAGCGACTCTACAAAATTGCGTTAAAATCATATATTGATTGTGTTTAAGCGTCTGAATTGTTGTCTGGATACTGTCAAATAGTTGAGGATACACTGGGACATGTCAAAGTGGCATCACATGGTGTTTTGAACAATCTGGAGCTTCATTGTTTTTCCCTCCAAAAGAATCAAGAATCAAGATGCCTCTTCTCCGACGGCAACAGTTTAGCAAAGAAAAACCTCCAGCTGGACTGAAACCAGACGATGAAGTTTTTCATTGCACCATTACTAATGAAATCTTCACAGATTACGAGTAAGATATTAAAGTTACATTGTATTGTTACTTTTAGTACTGAGTTTTGTAAACAATGGTTGATTGGAGACTCATCATCATTGATGTGTCAAATTATTGCATTGTACAATTTGCAGTGTAGGCTGATCTTGAGCTCATCAGGTGTTGCCGGCTGTGGAGCACACCTGGCAGTAGGGGTGATCAGTTGCCGCTCTACTGGGTTATTTATCATGATTTCTCAGTAGACCTTCTGCACTTCTGAGATGCTTGGGATATTTCCCTGTCAAATTTAGTTTAACACAAGCTGGTTTCAAACTTACATAATCAAAACTACAAATAAACGCTGCTTTAATCAGACCCATCCTAAAATTGGGATCTGAATTATATTTCAATTCTTTTCAAATTTTGAACTTATATGTTTTTCCTAAGGCAATGTCTTTTATTTCGCATTATTACGTGTGCTGAATTATAAAAAGAAGACTTAAGAAAGTCTTAGAAATATGCAAATGATACTTTTTATGATCTAAACACCAAAATCATCTACCAAATTATATTGCAGATATAATTCTATATAATTTAGGCCAACAAAATTGTATTCCAAAGTAACCTAAATGATGCCATGATTTAGGTTACAAAAAATTGTTTCTTAAAATCATTCATCATTCAAATGACAACTGATTGTAAGAAAATTATACGGGGTAGGTGGCGGAGTTTCTTCCATATAGTGTCTAAGGTTGACTTACTTGGGCTATTCTTTTGTTCATGATCTAAAAAAAACTGATTGTGTGGTTTTTTTATGATCGCCCCCCTTACTTGAATACACAAGTTTCCTGGATTGTAGTAAAAGCATCATTTCTTAATTGTTTAGAATTCTAAGCGTGTCTAAATCCAGAATAATGAAAATGTGAGGAATTTCGCCGGTGTTTCAGGAAGTTCTTCGAGCGCATCATCCTGTGTAACAGCATGGTGTGGACGTGTGCGGTGACCGGGCGCTCGGGACTCACGTACCAGGAGGCACTGGACGCCGAGGCTAAGGCGCGGAAACAGCTCAACTCATTCCCGGACTACCTGCAGAAACCCATCCTGTTCCTGGCCACTCTCACACACCGCAGTCGGCTCAATGACCTCAACGACGACATCTTCCAGGTGAGCGGAAACACGCAAAGTTTACTCTTGTGTACCAGCGGTCAGGATTAGGTGGAAAAGTGCTACTCGCAGTAGGACGAGTAAGTCTCAAATATCTACTCGTCCTGGAAAAAAATGTACTCGTCCTCCTTGCACAAAGCTCTATATCTGTATGCCAAATTGACCAGAATTTCTACTCGTCAAAAGGCGAGTTATTAAAATTTCTTACTCGTACTCCACAAGTTTTTACTGTTCAATACGAGCGGATGAGTGGCGAATCCTGACCCTGTGTACTGTAAATAGTGACCATCGTCATATCTCAAACGCAGTATATAGCCGTGATGCAAACCCTTCCAATTCTGTGGAATTCAAGCGTCTAACGTACAATCTCACTGTATAAGTATGAAAAACGGAGTATTGGTTTTGTTTTTGACGTCAGGAGCCTAGCAAAATGCTAAACGGGACATCTGTCAGAAATCCATGGTACGTCTGGCGAGAATCATGGAATTATGCAACCTCATGTGACCTGTTTTAGTAAACATTTTGTCCTTGATTTCAATATGAAATATCTTTTATACATGAAAAATATAAGTATTATTTTCCTTATACCTACACCAGAAAAGGCATCATTTATATTTCAAGCATAGAACAAATATTTTTGTGGCTGAGCATTATCTTTATTGTTTGTCAGGTTGTCTCGGACAGCCATTTCAAAATCAGGGCACCCAAAAGTTACAGACTGGTTGCCCAGTAGGTCAACCATTTCTAAATGATTCTTTTTGTATTCGCATTCATTTTTGATGACATTGTACATATGATTTTTTATCTATTTGCTTTAAAAACTATATATGATTGCAACACAGCATAATGTTTTATATACCTCAAGTTTAACCCAATAGTAAGGGCAACCTCATCATAGGTCAGGGCAACCTAAAATACATGCTTGTTGCCCACAGGGCAACCTAGGCCTGTAACGATACGTTTGAGCAATGATACAATACACATCACGATACTTTGTTGGCGATACGATACACATCACGATAACAAAAAACATACGTCAAAACACACAACAGTCTGTACACGCTGTACGTTACGACTAGTAGCGCAAGAAATCTATACTGAAATAGCGGAGCGTCGTTCGCCATTCAATTGACATTTTGTTAGTACCGCCGTTCGCAATACAGCAAAGATGGCAGCGCCCATACTCATGGGAAAAGACAAAGATTTACCTCGAATTATGCAATATTTTGCATATAAATTCATTTAACAGTTATATCGTGAAAGTGTCGCGATATAGACTATCATATCGATACTTTAATCGTGAGTAAATAAATCGTGATTCAGCGATGCATCGGTGTATCGTTGCAGTCCTAGGGCAACCTGTTACAAAAGTTGACGTACAGGCCTGCGAAGCTGCTATTTAAGTTTTGAAAACTTTCAAGATATTAGAAATCTAATGGAAGGAAATTGTTATATTTAAGTAATTTTTAAAAAGATATAACTTGCCATCAACACAAAATTACAATGTCATTCAAGGAATTTTTATTTTTCAGTTCACAAAGGATCGTTTTTTCATCAATGAAGTGGTGGACGTGACTCATGAAGGTGAAAAGTAAGTTCCCGTGCTGGCTTAAAGTTTGCGCCACAATTATTGACGTCATCACATTGCTGGACGTAATGTCTAGATGTTAAAAAGTATTGCTGAAGTAAATATTCTAAATATTGTTTGTCGGTATATTAGAACGTAAAGAACCTTCTCCGATGCTGTCTTTGGTCACTTCATTGGACCGTCCACCGGCTGGTGGCAAAGTGTGGCGAATGTCGCTCTGCACTTGACTAAAGAATCATCTGACTAGGTTCTTTACGTGAATCCAGATATCAGAAATTATTAGTCTATGATTTGTTAATCTGTGCCTTAAATGTTCTAGAGTATGTAGACAACGCTTTATCACAATTCATGTTTTCAGTTGATAACTTGCATACTACATAATAATTTTAAACATTGCTGGGAATATACTTGAGCCTAGCATGCCTAACTCATGGATATTTTTTTACGTAGATTGACATGTGTTAAACGTGCTATGTTCACACTGTCGGTTCATGACAAGTCATTCACGTGGGCGATATTAGGGGCGCACGCACTAAAACCCAAAGAAAATGAAATATTTTGGAGAAAGGCGTATGTATCCCTGTGGAAATTTCATTCCTCAAAAGTCTGCTCATCTCGTTAATGCTAGTGCGAAATATTCGATGATCCCTGTAAATGTCGGAAGGCCGTGGACTCGAACTCACGGTCTCCTACTAACACCAGACCAGTCATTATGTGTCAGACAGGCATGCTAACCACCGAGCTAACCTCCCTACGATCTTACAGAAGCGTTCAATTTGGCCACGTTGGAAATCCTCTCCTGGATTAATCCCTTGCCAAGTCTGTTACTATTTTGGTAGCATTCTCTATCACCAACCTTGATCCTCAAATCTTTCCTTATGTTGTGGCACGTGCATGATACTACTGTATCTTCGACTTACTAACTACTAACATGGGTCGTGACCTCAGCTTCTTCTTTCACTGTTGGGCATTTTACTTCCAGGAAGAACAGCCGGATCATCAAGGTGATCTCGTCCAAGGATGACGTCGTGACGAATGGAGCAGACGCCGATGACGACGTCATCTGTCTCGATACCGACGACGAGGACGAGAAAAAACCCGCCACAGTGACCAAGTAAATGTTTACATGCGACTGGCTCAGAACTCGAGCACACAGTATAGCTAAATTGGTTTTTAACAATGATTAAAATGATTGATCCCAGAAGTTAATTAATAGATTCTTTCATAAAAGAACACATGGCTAAAAAAAATGTTTCCGTGGTCTGAGGTTATAAATTCAGTGTTTGAAACTTGAAGGAAAAGGTTTGAGTCCAGCTGGGCCCTTAACTTTAAATAGTTGAGGGCCCCGCTGTGATATGTGTTTGTATGTTAGCAAAAGAAAGTCGTTGCTTTTATAGACATGTATTTGAACATGATAAAGTATGGAATTCACTATGACTCACCAATATTCGCCACAAATCGTTGAGAGTCAGCAGGACCCTCAAGTCCTAAAAGTCAAAGGCCCTGGTCAAAGTTGGTGCTACATACATAGCGTGTTGTTGTTGCAGCGGCGTTGCGGCCCCTGGGTCTGTGGGCCCCGCGGCCCACACCTACCAGTACGTGGTCCAGGAGATCAAGAAACCAAACATCTACATCGTCAGTCACACACAGATCAGGTACAGCAACACAATAACATTCAGTGTTCAATCTAGGCTGCGCCATTGCGCCTTTGGCCGCTTAACATACTAAATGGCGCAATCCCAATCGTACCATATTATCAGGCACACTATGAATATTTTTGCAATATTTTGTAACATTTTTATTTAAAATATTCGCCAAAAGAAACAACTAGTTTCCCGTCCGTCTGCATTAGTTTCATAGACGGCCATATTTGTTTACATTCAGATTTGCCACCTACCGGCATTCCACTAAAATAATTTCAACTGGTTCATGCCATATATGAAAAAAAACGTGTCTGCGCGCTGCTTGTTTGCGTTGTGATAAATGAAATGCATGTTGCGTCGGGCACTAGTATGTACCAAAATGGCGACTGGTAATGAAACTGATGTCAATAGGTTGAAATTTCTAAATACGCCGTAAGATATTAAAGTAACATTAAAAATGAATTATGTCCTATCATTCCTATTGAGGTTCTACATAAAGTTATCTATTTTAATCCCGATGAATTGTTTTTATAAATGCCATTTGATGGATTTATATGATGAAACCTTGACATGATCTATCATGGTGACATGGGTTAAATCACAAATGCATGTCTACTCCAATTATGAAAAAATACCAAGAAATATAGTAATAAGTTTATCAATTCGTGTCGGATTTTGGTATTACCCCTACACACCCATGGAATAATGCAGTAAGCATCCTGTCTACTTTTTGGTCCAGGAGATGGGGCCCCCAAACAAGAATGGCCCTCTCCTTGAAGGTACAACGGGCCCATTCAGTGTTCAATCAAAGCTAGATTGAACACTGACATTCTCTAAGAAATAAAAGTCAGAACTATAACTGGAATGCGATTACCCCCACCCCCAATTGTATTATTTTGTTTATATTCTCAGAAGCATTATTGAATTGGATCATTGGATGTGTCTAAATGAAACGTTTGTTTATTTTGTTCACCGTCCAGATGTCACGCCATAATTCAATATACCACCAACTTGAAATTTTACGTAGTACTATAAATGAAGTTTGTGTTACAATATCAGTCTCCCAGTTCAGCCCTCAATAGCTACTCTTCAACAGGACGGAGTAATACCAAAATGGCGACTGTAAAATGTACAAGTTGTCAAACATTTTTAACATTAAAATGAATTATGTGATCATTCTATTGGGGTTCTATGAAAGTTCTCCCCTTTAATACCCGATGACACTGCTTAAAATGCCATTTGATGGATTAAATATGATGAAACTGTTGGTGATCTATCATGGTGACATGGGTTAAATTGCACAAATGCATTCTTTGAAATTTACCAAGAAATATAGTAAGTCTGGCAACTCGGATTTTGGTATTAGTACACACCCTAAATGGTAAGATCCTGTCTACTTTTTGGGTTGTTTGGTTGGGCATTTAAAATTGTTTCTCTTTGCCGTATGGGAACTGGGCTCCAATGGTTGCTATATTGAACACTGACATGGTTCTAAGAAATAAAAAGTCAGAACTATAACTGGAACCCGATTACCCCACTGGGCATGTATTATTTTGTTTATATTCTCAGAAGCAGGGCGTTGAATTGGATCATTGGGATGTGTCTAAATGAATTGTTTGTTTATTTTGTTCAGTGTATTACCACCAACTTGAAATTTTACGTAATAACTATAAATGAAGTTTGTGTTACAATATCAGTCTCCCAGTTCAGCCCTCAATAGCTACTCTTCAACAGGACGAGTAATTTTAAAAATGTACAAGTCCTCCCCAAAAGTTACTTGTCCTTACATTGTTACAGCCATAAGAAGACTCCAAGCTAGTATGCAAACTGTCAGTTTGTATTCCCCAATTTGCAGCAGGACGTGGGCCAATTGGCTAAATGGGAGACTGAGGGTTGGCAGCCGTAAGGGGTGTGTATGGTTGCTAACTGGGCGTATTACATTTTTTTACAGCCGTAAGAAAAAAAGTATAAACTAACTGGGGAGACTATTACATTGTTTACAGCCGTAAGAAGGGCGTGTATGGTTGCTAACTGTGCATGTATTACATTGTTACAGCCGTAAGAAGGGCGTGTACACGCGCGACAAGTCCAAGCTTTACCTCAAGCAGCACTGTGAGTCGTCTGCAGCAGACGGGATCTGGCGAGTGAAGTCGCGCGTCGCCAACAAGAAACTGGCCGACCTAAGCTGGAACCAGCTGTTTGACGGACCCCAGCCAGTGTTCCCCGTCTCGCACGCAAAGAAGGTACGCAGCCGCATGACAGGCAGAATAGTGTAGTTCAGAATTGATCGCGTGTGAAGTATGAATTATCCCATAGAATAGATAAATATGTACAATATGTGTCTGTGTGCGTATAGACACCAGCATTCTAAGAATTTCATTTTATTTGTGAATATTTTTTACTGTTCCAGTCATTTTGGAACATCAAATAAGGTACATTTGAACACATTATAAAAACAGCTCTGTTTTTCAATAACATTAGAAATGAAATTACAAAATAGTCGCATTTTTCTCTTCAAAATTTTAATCATGATTTCATGAAAAATTAGAGAAAAGACCAGGGAATTAGATTTACTAAATCCTGTAATCCTGAACCATCAGAAACTTGGTACGGACTCTTTGTATCTATGTGAATGTACGTTAATATTTTGAACTAGTCACAGTACTTAAAGAAGTGTGTGAGTCAAAAAATCCAACTATTTTGTTATTATTTTATCAGTGATTAATCTAGAAATTAGCAGCATTGACTCACATTTTGAACCAATGGGCCTTTGCTCCTATACAATGAGTCCTGACCTACATAACCGTATCAAACTATAGATATTTTATGAATCCCGGACAGGGATGCACAGTTTTTAATTCTTTGCATCCTTTTGAAAAATCATGAGTCATGGAAGTCTGGCTCGTGTCTAGATTGATAGACAAAACCGGGTTCGTTGTGTAATATGAATTGTTTTATCAGGTGAGTTCTTGTGGCGTATCACGGCGAGCCTGATGTGTAATTGTATTGTATTTTTCATTCTTTTCTAACCAATTACAACACTGTTTTTTAAAAATGTGAAAAAGAAGTTTGGCTGAGTACAAGCATGATAACCATGGTATCACCTCTCTTCGAAGAGGCGTGATAGCCCTCTACGGGTTATCGGGTACTTCTGGATCATGATAACCAATGAAATTACATGAAAAAGAATGATAAATCCGTGTTTTATGTCAGCCTCTGTGTTGTAGATCCCCAAGTCTGCTGGGATCCCAAAGTCTGGGTCTGCGTCAGTGATCGACTTGACAGACGAGGACACCATGATCCGCCAGGCCAAGCAAGCCAAGCAGCTCAACAAGCAGCGCAGCAAGGTGGGAAAATGATAGCTTTTAAAATGTCTTATTTTGTTTTGGGCAAAATAATAGCTATTAAAATGTCTTATTTTCCTTGAAGTATTCTTAATTTATAATTTTCATTGTTCAGTTATTTTGATTTTTTTCTTATTTCTACGCATATTTCTATTGCCTTTGATAAAAACGGTTATGCAGCAAAGTATAGATGAGGTTCATTGCTAGCACGAGTCTCCCTCCTAACTGGTCATGAATTAGATCTACTGTAGTGATGACATTACGCAGGCATACGGTAGCTACTCATTCCCATGAAATGTAGTTAGGAATATTTTTGGTGAAGAAACATTAATTTGCATTTGACGATTCATTTATGAACACCTGCGATATCTTTATGTGCCTTTTATCGGACTTCAGCTTGTTGTGTGATGACGGCTGCGTCTCTTTAATCCATCACCGTTCTTTTTCAGGAGCAAAAAAAGCAGGACAAGAAAGAGGCAAAAAAACAGGCAAAGAAAAAGATGAAGGAAGAGCAAGCTCGCGCGAAACAAGAAGGTAAAAACAAAACGCTTTGTTTATTAGTTGAACAAAACGATTAGACCGTAATATTTTGCTCAATGGGGTTTGTTCTGTAGGCAATTGTGAAGGTCGCGTGGACAGTGCACTACAAATCAGCCATACTCTTCCCGTAAGTCCCATGTTGTATATATCGGCACACGTCCAACGTAACAGACCCGCGATAATAGCGGTCCCAGAAGCATGACTGCGATTTTAAAAGTAGGATTGGCGTGAATTTTTGCGGGATGATTTTCCATCAAATATAACTTTATATCTGCACTATGACAACTGTATTATTCTTTACACCACCAAAGACCAACATATAAATCACCAGACACATCTTCATAAGTGCTGTGATAAGCAGACAGTAAATTATTAGCACGTTTTGTTGGCATGTGTCAACACTGAACACCTGGTTCTTAAAAATCTCACCAAAATCAAACGACTTTTAAAAAGCCAGAGCATTAAATGATATATCAATGGATTACGAACCGTTTTATCTCTTATTTCTGTAAATTCCCCGAGGCTGCCTATCTTAATAACAGAATTATAGCTAAATCTCGTTTTCTATGCATGTGAACATACTCGCCAGAGTACGCAAAACTTTGAAATTGAATGTACTATAGAATCATTGTCTTAAGACGTACTCCTATGATGTTTGGTATCAATAAACTCGGCATGTTATTGTCTTTTGAATGCAATTCTCAGAAACAAATGTCAATTTTTTATTAACCCTTTAAATCCTGAATTGCTAAATCAGCCTTGAATGTTACAGCTGAACTGCACGGCCGTAAACTAAACAGGGGTTGATAAATGCTGTGAAATATTGACATAAATATTTGATGTGCATCAATCTGATTGGACCGACGTAATAATGTCATATAATAATGTAACTTGGTAGTGTATTTTACAACAAAATATATGTGCATCAATCAATAACCTTCAAAAGTTGCATTGACTAAGAGAACGATCATAAATAATGATACCGGGGGGTGGGAGTGGGTCGTCCAAAAAGGTGGGGGTCTCGTCCAACTTTTCTGATTCCTTTTGGCGGGGTCGCTGAACTTTTTTATCATCCTACGGTATATTTTTGTCAAATACTTACTTTTAGCAATTGTCGAGAAATGCAATAACTATGTAGAGGTCTTTTGCTTTAGCGGAGGAGGGGGGGGGGTCGCTCAACTTTTTGCAATGTTGATGGGGGGGTCAGTTAACTTTTTCTTCGAGCCCCAAAAAATGGACGACCCCCCCAGTATTGTTATTTATGATTATTCCCTAAGCAGTTTATAAATTAATACAGCTGTAGCTGTGTGGCTGGAAATGAGTGTGAAAGACAGAGTGGTGAAAAGTCGGGAGGAAACGCAAAAACTTGCAAATGACCAAAGGAAGAAAAGAAGGGAGAAGAAACAAAGATTGAAAGAAGAGGAAAGGAAGAGAAAAAAAGTTGAGAGTCAACGGACAAAAGAAGAGGAACGAAAGAAAAGAGCTGAAGAAAAGCAGAGATTGAAAGAAGAGAGGAGGAGGAGGAAAGAAGAGGAAAAGCAGAGGCTGATGGAGGAGAAGTTGGAACGGGCGGCCGTGGCACAAGCTGTGAAACTGCTGCGGGAAATGGAGGGAGACTGGCTGCCAGACAGCCAGCCAGACAGCCAGACAGCCAGCCAGCCAGACAGCCAGCCAGACAGCCTGTCCCAGTCAGCCCTCCAGCTTGGTCAGCCAACGTAATAAGTTGTCGTTGACGTTTGTTCAGTGAAACTTTTTTTCCTTTGTTTTCATGTTCCATTATTTTTTGCTTCATGTTTATTTGAAACATTGTTTTGTTTTGTGACTTTATTGGCCGTGCGGGCTGCGTCATGTGATGGGCAGACGGACAGAAGTTACTGATGTTTTCAGCCGGAGAAGCGCACTCTATGTGTGTAGTGAATGTTGGTTTCAGCAGCAGCTGCAGTTAGACAAGCTGTCCACGTGCGTGTTAACAGTTCTTATTGCTGTTTTTGCTGCGTGTTAACCCTGCGATGTTCCTGTTTCAGCGGAGCGCATCAAGAACCTCTCCCCGGAGGAGCTGCGGCAGCTGAAGGAGGAGATGCGCGAGGCCAAGCGGGTGGAGAAGGAGCGACTGAAGGAGCAGGTCGGTTTCTTACTCACTGGGTCAGGTTTCATGCGGAACGAAGTGAATAAAATGGCATTTGGACCCATGCATTGCTCTAAAGTTGTTAAATCTCCAATTATTTCATGCTGTTCCGTCTGGATTGTAGACCGTCGTATAACGCGCACTGGTGTGTTTATACAGCTCAGTTTGTCAGCTGGTCAGATGGCACCATCGTGACGAATAGTTAGCCCTGCTCTACTGACGTATAATCACGCCTATTTTATGTCTTCTTTTTTCTTTTATTCCAACTGAAAAACATTAACACGTATTTACATTGTTTGAAATCCTATGCCCATACACTTGTTTTCTAAATGAAATGTCAGGATACGAACGTAGTACCAGACTCAGCCGCCAGGTGATTAGTCTCGATCAGCCAGACCCTGCGATGGCGAAGACGAAATGATTTAGTCTATCAATGTTTGTGTAAACAGTTCCCAGAATTCCAGTATCAATGTTTGTAAACAGTTCCCAGAATTCCTCTATCATTGTTTGTGTAAACAGTTCCCAGAATTCCTGTATCAATGTTTGTGTAAACAGTTCCCAGAATTCCTCTATCATTGTTTGTGTAAACAGTTCCCAGAATTCCTCTATCAATGTTCGTTTGTGTAAACAGCTCCCAGAGTTCCGCGGTTGTAGATCAGCCAGACCCTGCGCTGCTGTAGCCTCTATCCGTGTTTGCTGTAGGTGCGAGTTGAGCGAGGCTGAAGTACAGCCGAATCGTGTTTGCTGCAGGTCGGGAGAAGGTTGAGGCTGGCGTCTGGAGGAGCAGGCGCCGCTGGAGGAAAGGCGCTGAGAGAATGGGCGCGACCGCGAGACGACCTCCGGTGTGACGACCTCAAGGTAACAAACAGCTCATATAATACGGGACTTCATGGCAACAGCTGTCACAATTTACAAATACATAACTGTTATGATATGAACCTGTTTTATTTAAGCATTAAATTGTGCGGTCCGAATTATTATGGATGTATTTATGTAACGATATAGTCGGGTAGAGTGAGATCGAAAGCGAGGCATAGTCTATGACGAGTTGTCAAATGTTTGTATGTGAATGGACATGGATGAAGGAAGACGTTAATAAGAATAAAATTATTTAGCATTTTAACTTAAGCATCATTATTCTAAATAGCAGAACATTACAATAGCTCAATATTTCGACAGCAAATCTGTTTGCCGTTCTCGCGAGCCTCTGTGTCTGTGTTGTAGCCGCTGCGCTGACCTCTGACCTCTGTGTCTGTCCAGCCGCGGCTTTACCTGTGCCTGTCCTCCTGACCTCTGACCTTCTGGGCGACGCCATCATGGCCGCCGAGTACATGCACTGCTTCAGCACGCTGTTCGACCTCGACGACGACTTCCCAAACGGAATCAGGCTCGGTACGCAAAAAACAGCCACGATAGTCCGGCGCTTTGATCATAATACAGGGTCAGGATTAGGTACTAGTCAGCAGGACGAGAAACCCTCAAATGTCTACTCGTCCTGGAAAAAATGTACTCCTCCTTCTTGCAAATTGCCCTATAATTGTAGGCCAAATTGACCAGAATTGCTACTCGTCAAAAGGACGAGTTGCAAGAACTTCTTGCTCGTCCTCGACAAGCTTTTACCAGTCAATACGAGCGGACGAGTGGCGAATCTTTGCCCTGTAATATAAATAGTTTCTTGGAGCTGCTCGTACTGATTTATATTAAAACAGAACAAATTATGAAGTCCAAAAGGTATTAAAATTTATTAAAATCACAAATTTTCGCATCTTCAATGTTTTATCAAGTGAAAAATGTTATTTTATTGCTTTCAACAACAAATATACAGCTGAAACATAAAACTATTAATCATAGAAAAACATTTTTCGCTTGATAAAGTATTGAAAATGCAAAAATTTGTGATTTTAATGAATTTTAGTACCTTTTGGACTTCATAATTTGCTCTGCCCTGATCATAAGTTGAGGGCCCTGCTGTGATATGTGTTTGAAATGTTAGCAAAAGAAAGTGGTTGCTTTTTTTTGCTAGACACGTATTTGAACATGATAAAGTATGGAATTCACTATAACTTAACAATATTCACCAAAAATAGTTGAGGGACAGCAGGACTCTTCTTAAAATTGAAAAGCACTGGTCAAAAGTTGGGTGCTCCGGGCCTTCGGGCCCCCACTCTTTCAAACACTGTATTTGGGTTTTTATTCTCATGGTTCCCACAGCTCCCCATTATCGGGAATTAGCAATGATTTTTTTTATTTGACCTCCCGGCCCGGGAAATAGCCATGAATTCTAGAAATAACGGCAGAAACCGGGAAATGCCCGTGAATTGTCAAAATCGTTTGATTGGCTGCAAACGGGAATATTGCTCTTTTTCAACCAATCACGTTCGTCCTTGTAAATTGTCTTTGGAAGCACTGTGGATTCTCATGTGTCTGGTCAAGTGTGGATTCTCATGTGTTTGGTCAGATCATGATGGCGGTTTTGAAGAATGGCACCACTGTAAAACGGTAGTCAAAAATTGTAAATATCCACTGCATAGTCTTGGGAATTTGTTTATGTCAAAGTATCACAGTGAGGAGCTACCTGGCCTCCTGAAACTTGTGTGTTTAGCGGCAACACATCCACAGTGCATACAAGTGACTGTCAGCGAACATTTAGTGTACAGAATATGACTCTGACTGCTCGCAGAAATCCTTTAAACGCGCAACACTGTGATCAGATAATGAGAATAATCATGGAACGAGAGAACATAAAAGAGTTTAACTTTATTGGAGCCTTAGAAAAATGGAGGCATCAGTGTACCAGGAGAATTTTTTCAAACACCAAGTGATTGAAAATTCTGATTTCAACATAATGGAATTTCAAAAAATAAACATAAATCATAATAACATTATGTATGTTTTGCGATTAAAACAAGTATTTGGTCAGTTAAAAGGTCAGTGAAAAGTCAGTGAATTTTGTCATCCCTTCACTGTGGGAACCATGTATTCTGTAATCTATAGTGATGGGAATCAGACGCTCATTGCATAATCGATTTTTTAGATGGTTGGCCGATCGATTATCGATTCAAATCGATAATCCTTGAATTTTCATTGAAAAAACGGAAATAAAAATGAGAAGAAAATGTACCTGTGTTTATCATCTTTTTTCGATGTTGCGCTTTTTGTTCTGTAATGAGTCCGGAAAAAAAAATGAATGGGGAGCCTCTAGTTTTTCATAACTGCATTTTATTTGAACATGACATATATGCAATAAATGCGGGAATAACCACGTACCGGCCTTTAAAAAAACTGGTCCCCGATGACAAGTAATACGAACGTTCCGTTCGAAAATGAATATCGTGCAAAACAATATCAACATCCGGGTTTGGAAAAAAAAATTAAAATGGCATATTTTTTTTATAAATAACACTTTTTATTGTAATGTGTTTGCGAAATTGCTACAATAATTATTTTTGACAATTTATCGATCAAAACTTGACAGTTCTGATCGATTCTGTCTCTCTCGTAGTACGATGCAATGAGCGATAATATGATCGATCGCTCCGTCACTAATAATTTATTGTTTTATGTTGCGGTTCTATTTTCGAAATGAAATTTTTTGAAACATGAATTTTGGAAGCTCAAAAACGTTAAAAAATTAATTAAGTCAGAATTTATGTTTTAAAAAATTTCATTTCAACTTTCAAAAACAAATATACACCCCAGGTCTGTGGCAATATAATGTATAG
>CM032662.1:3927147-3952134 GCA_019095985.1 Streblospio benedicti
TATTCTTTGTTTGACAGATGCGCCGATGAATCAGCATAACCCCCGATACAAAAATAAAACTGACATACATCTTATTTTATTAAATTCACGCCGATGAAGCAACAAATTACGTTTCTTCATAACGATATCGGCCGGTGAACCTGATTCCACAAATGTGACAAGGTGCAAAAGTGCTCGAGGACTAGTATTCTTGGCTTAACCCTCTCGACGCCAGACGTAAATTCACTGTGATACCCCCTCAGTGCCAGACACGCATTTTGCGTGACGTGTTATTCACAGTGGGGGGCTTCAATTGTCATAGTTGAAATATGATCCTTTGTAGCTCTTACGTTTTTCATCAGAACATTTTCACATTTACAGTACACATTCAGGAGACAGTCTAGTTTCTTATTTTCACCATTATAAATAAAGATACATGCAGCATCAAGTTCAATTTTGACTATTTCGAGAGGTATCCGATTCATTTGACAGCTAGTGGACCAAATTTGAAGGCCGTAAAATCGGTAGTTATTTTAAGTGCAGCGACGTTTTATCCAGGATACACACGATAAACAACATAAACCATCCATATTTCATAAAAAATATTTTTACTTACAATATTCCGGACCAAAAACGTGGTCAAACTTTCATTTCTTCACTTGTGAACTTTGACAGGCATCACACTTGATCATCCGACAAAAACATCATCCGTTTTGATAGAAATACTAGACATCCGACGTCCACACTTATTGGGGAGTTTCCCAAACGCTTTATTTGTGATCCGGTATCCAAGATACAATAAGATGAGGCATGGATGACGAATAATATGATAATTCTTCTTCAAATATTTCTATTTTGTCACAATCTTACCGATTTGGGCCGATTTCCAGGATATCAGCCTTTGCAGCAGCATGGGCGCTGCAATAGATTTGTAAGAGCGCTCTTGATAAAGGCTTATTGCATCATTTAGCAGTTGTCAAAATTGTTATGCCGGCGATTGAACCTAAGAATACCGCTTTCAAGGCTGAAAATTCGATGTCGTGATATGACCTTGAAGTCTAGTTTCACATTTCATGTTGGGTCTCAAAGCAAAGCTGGTTATTCAAGGATTCCAGTGATATATGACAAGCGATGGTTTTGCCTACGAAAAATAAGAGTATTTCAGGGCTTAAAATTGCAGCACATAATGCGTGTTGGGCGAGTAAATATTCGTTCTCACAAATAGAATTAAGATATTAACACTATGCTGCTTGTTTCCTTCTAGAAATACACCGAAATGTCAAGGTAAAGTTGTTGTTGTTGACACACAGGAATTTGAGACTAGAACCACGAGTATTTGTTTACGAAAATGGCAGACAAAATCAAACTGTTTTTTTTTTTTTCTGAAATAAGGCTCCTACAGGAGCCCACTGCACTGAAGGGGGTATTTACATTGGGCTCCTGTAGGAGCCCACAGCATCCAAAGGGTTAAGTCACTGTAAAAACATGTGATTAACGCTACCATGCTGTGAACCTTGTTATAGAAAGCGCCGTTAGGAATCTGTCACAATGCTAGCGCGTAATGGCTGCCCACGTGATTTTGACCAATCAAATGGCTGGTACTTGCTTGTGTTGTTTATTTTTTGCATCTGGTAAGGCACCTGTCATGGCGATGTCGAAGTTGTCATATTTTCTTTGGAAAATTTAAATTATTCATCTCCCATGCCTCATCTAATTATATCTTTTAACTTTTATACTGAGTTACAACATAGGCGATTGGAAAACTACTGATCAAATGTGGACGTCTAATAGTTAGTGTTTCTTACAAAATGCATTTCCAATTGTACGAGTACTTGGCCCTGATGGAAGATAGGTGGTTTGATTGTTTTATTGTTTTGGCATGTTTTTTTGTTTTTTGTCTTGCTACCGTATCAATATAAAACTGCCGCATTATTTTAATTATGTATGCCAACCGACTGTTATGAGACCATGACATTTTTTTAATTTTTTCCAACCGTATGGAAAAAAATTCAGAAAAAAAATTTGTCAAACGAAAAATATAATTACGGTCCCCTTACAAGTCCTTATAGAAATATCATTTCTAGTCAGTTGTTTTTCCATGTTTCACCGAGGTCCACTATGGAAATAAGACTCCATTTTAAATGGATATCTTTTTAGTGCTACTTGTTTGTCACATGATTCATTTTTTTTATTATATTTGTATATATATCTATTCAATTTTACTTCTATTCATATTTTTTTTACCTATCTGTTATCTATGCCTGTGATAAATGAAATAAATCAAATTAAATCAAATACGAGTGTTTCCCGGCGTGTTGCAGACGCCTCCTCCACCCCCTCTGCCCCCCCGCGGCTGTCTGTCTGCGAGCGTTGGTCCGAGGCTCTCTCTGCCGCCTCCTCCCTCTCACAGCTCTTCCTTCTCCTGTCCGTCCTCGACAACTCGGTGGTGTGGAGCAAATCAGCGCTGCACGCGAGGTGCAAGATCTGCAGGCGAAAAGGTACGTACTGGGAATTTTTCGAGGATCATACGCTTTTGACAGATCATAGCTTTTCATAACATGTACACTGGGATACAAATTTCTTAAAAAACAGTCAATATTCGTATCAATAGAAGACAAAATTATCTTAATGCAGAACAGCCATTTTATACTGTCATTTCATTTTATGTACAAGGCTTATAAATCTTTCAGAAGTATGATAGAGTGACGAATAGGCACAGTAGGTAGATTCATAGTAGTGTATATAAACCATTCTGTAATGTCTCAAATTCTGAAGGCAATAATAATATAGCAATGGAGTCCGTTTGTGTTTAGCTGCACCAAGTGTTTATCAAAGCAGGCAAAGAAACGGCTGTGAAAAGTGGAGAAGCTCTAGAGATTTGAGAACAATGGGGAAAATACGAGTAACTTGGAAAATTCATGGCTGAAAGAAAAATTCCCTTAGAGATGTAGAATTTTTAACACTGTCTTTACTTCCTGCCTGTTTGTTGCCGTCATAAAGGACATTTTCTTCCATTAACGTACCAAAGTCTGGATGTTTCATCCTCTGTCGCAGGTGAGGAGGAGAAGATGCTGCTTTGTGATGGCTGCGACCGAGGATACCACATGTTCTGTCTCAAGCCAAAGGTCAAGGTGAGGTCAAGGTCAACAACAGCAATCGCTCGCTTGTTGAGCTATTTGTAAATTTTACGGCTGCTAATAGGAAATAATGACCCAAATTGTCTTAGTATTAAAGCTCTAAAGATTTTTCTAGCCCATATTATAATGCCTTCAGGCATTTTTGTGGTTTGAATATCTGTTAAATATTGTCAAATGTATCTACTTAACCCATACAGACCTTTGTAGATGACGAAGTAATATTTATTAAGTAAGTGGATACGTCTATGCACCAGGAAACAAACTTACATACAGTGCATTACTCTGCTAGTCAGCAAAAAAAAATGTGTGACCTGGTTTTTGGATCTGCAACTCTTAATATAAATAATAATAAATGTGTCTTTGTTTTTGATCAATGACAAAATGAATATAAAGGATATGATAACATAAATGATAGAACTAACACCTGTTTTATTCACATTATAATTAAATATTTTCAACTTTGCGGTCATCTTCAGAATATAATGCAAAATGGACAAACTTAAATTACAAAACAGTACAGTTTAATATTACATATGTATAATATAGAACATGAATCAAAACATAACAACACAAGGATTAAGGATTAAGAGATCAGCAGGTGCTGACATCTAAATATTGATGGTCATGGATATGCTAATATACGTTAAATGATTGTTGTTGATTTTAATTTTTCTAACTCTTTGAAGGTAAAATAATTCAAACAATAAAGATATATGTAAAAATACTAATTATCAACTTATACAAATACACATCAGCAGGGTGTTAAAAATAATACAATGAAATAAATCAGAAATATAAAGAATATCTTAAAACAAACATGCCACCTGTAAGCTATGAAACAAAAAAAGAAATTCTACTCGTGTACTCTTAAAATGTCGGGCAATTCTCTTATAATTTAATAAAAAATCAAGGGAAAATTCAGGGAATTTGAAATGAGAGATTTGTTGGCCGCCCTGAAGGTTTGACAGTTTGATAGTTCCATAACAGACGTATTTAAACCCAAAAAAAATATTAGCAATCCGCTGTATGTTGTTTCAGAAAATTCCCGAGGGCAACTGGTTTTGTGCGGACTGCAAGCCGAAGGAAACGCCGAAACCACGGCAACGGAGGAAGTCGGTGGCTGTGGAGGAAGAGGAGGAGGCAGAAGAGGAGGAGGAAGAAGAGTCCAGGTGGGGTTTTGTCAAGCTTAAACATTTGAAAAAAAGCCCCAAGTATTTAACTTTGGTTTTGGTTTTTCATTCTTTGCTTCAAGGGAAGTTTAGTGAAATGAAGCATCTGAAATTTGCTGTTGTATTTTCCAGCGATGACGATGACTCTGACGATTCGGACGATGATTCCGATGATGACGATGACAGTGAGTACTTGTTCTATTATGTTATCATGAAGTATGATAGGTGTCGGACAATTAAACCTCAGTCGTTTCTTTACAAAATCATGTGGTGATGGTTATTTTATCATACTTGCATGTTGCGTTTAGGTGACGAGGGGGAAGAAGAAGAAAAAGATGAGGAGGAAGAAGAACGTGAACCGGCCAAGATCAATTTCTTCAGCAAGTCGGCGAAAAAACGCGCGGTGAGTCGGGAAATCACTTGCCACAAAACACAGCAAACTACACTGACAACTGTCTTTTACCCTGTGTTTCAAATAAAAAATTAAAGTTGCTTCAGATCTGTTTAAAGTTTGCAAACGTTGAAGTACAGTGTCAGAAAATATATTGACTATGAGCCTCCCTAAAATAGAACCGTTGGTGTTTGGTTCAGAGTTTTATTTTAACTTCGTTGTTCAAAATTAAGCAGAAAAATATGTCCATGTTGTCAAGGATTTTGTATGAAACTGATAGTTTTTAGCCTGATTCATAACGTCCATAACCTGCTGGTCGAATTGGTGACTTGTATGCTGATAACAGACAACAACCGACGACGTATGAAACGAGATGAAAAAAAATTCATTTTAGCCTCATTCATAATTGAAAACCCATGCTACATTGTTTAATTTTGATAATAGGGAAGCTGTAAGGTTTGAAAATCGATTGAATTATATTTAAAATTCGTAATTTTGAACTATTTTTTGGAAGAAAAGCAGATAAATACCATAAAGGAATTGAACCATCCTACATTTTTCCTCCAAGCTGCTGCATTTTACATGCTACTTTCTGCTGCTGTCTTCAATAAAAGTTTACTTTTTAAACGAACCTCTCACCAATTTGGTAATTGCTGCTAGTTTACAATCGAAATAATAAATAATAAGAATACATTAAAAATTACATTACATTACATATACTTGTTATACGGTAAACAACTTGATGCCTCATTCTCCATTGATAAGGACCAAGAGGTCGAAACAATGTTACATAGCAAAACTTACTGTTGCACTTCTTTTGAAAATTTTGGATAAATACAGCTGTACAAAGGAAAAGGTAGAAAATTAACACACATAACATTGAAAGCCACAGAAACACAGCATTCACTCAAAATGTAAACACAACAACTGAAATCATCCTCCAATCCATGCTGTGACGTGCGTTTTATTTTACTTTCAACTGCAGCCATTTAATGGCAAAGGGCACTGTTTACATGAGATGCATTTTTATTGTGTTTTTACTGTTTGCTTTTTTTTTCTGTTACTATTTTTGTACTAATTTATAATGTATGGAATTTTATAATACTATATATTCATTTTGAGATAAATATTTATTATTTATTTATCTCAAAATGAATATATAGTATTGTACAATAAGAAATCCTATGAATCTGTTCAATGTATGGAATTTTATATTCTGCAATAAAGCCATTGCCTTTCCTCCAGGCGGCTGCTGCCGCGGTGTCTGAGTCTGAGGCTGACACTGACTGTGATGTTTTATTAAAACGCCCACGCACGCCTCGGAACTTGTCACCACGGAACTCGAAATAACACGCCCGTCACCGGCGCCGCAAAGAAAGGCCGCGGGAGTCTGGAGAAAACCGTGCTCGAGAAAAACACAGCGACGGCAGCATTAGGGGAAGAAAGAAAAGAGCGAAAGGCAAAGGTTTTGACAATTTTTTTCTGCTCCTTGTTTTTGAATAAATCATTGTTATTTTCCTATTACATCTTGACACCAAAAATCAAGCTGAGCAAAAGTCTTGTAAAAAGTCTGCAACAATGTCTTCTTTTTGGTGCCCCTCGTTTGTCACATGGGTTATTTTTTATATCATATTTGTATACAGTGAAAATCCTCAACAACGGAACCCTATTTGCAGTCACAAATCCTGCCTTTGTGGGTTTCCTTTCCTCCTTCCATCATTTACTTACATTATTATAAGCTATTGCATGAGAAAAGTTTCCTTTATTCCGAGTTTCCTTTGTTTACTCTTCTGCTGTTGAGGACATTTACTGTTTCTCTGTTCAAGTTTACTTCTATTTATATTTTTACCTATCTGTAATCTTTTAATTTTGTAGTATTAGGGAGACTTGCTGGAGAATATTTATCTCAAAAAAAAACAAAATTAATTTTCAATTTTAGTATCAAAAGTACATTCATTTCCCTTTTAAAAATGTATAACACGCTGTTTGAATGGAATTTCTTTTATTGACCGTTCAAAAGATCATACAAATACAATGAAATGCGGGTTGTAAATGTTGACGTTGTCCTTTGGCTGTACCACCCGATTGTCAACTGAATCTTTTATGGCACAGAAAAAACCAATCTGCTTATGAATGCGTACAAAAAAGGGAAACCATAAAACAATTTTTTCGTATACACTATGTCGCATCTTATTTTTAAGGTTTCGAAAAAAAAAAAATAAAATCAAAATAAAAGAAAAAGCGATGTTGTGTAAAAACGGATAGCAAAAATACTTTAGAGAAATTTCTTCAAAAAAATGTTTGTTTTGAAAATGTCAATTTATTGTTGTTTTATCAGGTTTAAAATAATTAAATGGAACCAAAAGCTGGCTGTTTACAAATGAATAAATACGGGATGCATCTGCTTATGTTGTATTGGGACCAAAAAACTGTCAATGTTTGCCTTACATTGTGAATTTATTTTCTGTTAATGACACAAAATCAAATTCTTATTTTTTTTTTATTTCCTTCATTTTACACCTAAATGGCTTGAAATATGAAAATAAATCAAGAATGTCAGAAAAAAAATTAATATGAGTGTATATTGTAGTGTGGAGAAACTATTTTGTGTACAAAATGAAGTTGTTGATAATTAAAGAATTCAGGACCAAAGCTATGTACAAAATGACACCAAAAAAAAATTTGTAAACTTGATTCCCAGGGTAAAAGAATTCACATTTGTTTTCTATCAAAGTCATATATTGTTGTTCTAAATCATTGCAAAACAAAGTAAAATCATTTTTAAAATCAAAATGCCTTAAAGTTTTTCAAAGTGGCCCAGTTGTCGGTGAAAAAATTCTGCAGTTAAATACGCCAAAAAAAATCGGGACGCATCTACTTAAACAGTAAAATGAAACACTGATCAACCATGTGGTCGGTTTCTAAGCCGCAAGTTCCGCAGAATTGATGTAACCAAATATTATTAGTTGTGAGATATGACGATAGATTTAGATGCGCTTGTTTCAAATTTGATTTTAAATCTTTAAATTTTTGAATTTTTATTTTTTAATTTATTAATTTTACAATATTACACGGAAATATTGTAAAATTAATAAATTCAAAAATTAGAATTCAAAAATTAAGAGATTCAAAATCAAATTTGAAACAAGCATCTATCTAATCAATTATTTTAACGGATGCAACACAGAATATTTTCTATTATATCACAATGTGCACGTTTGTCCCCAGGCAAGTCTGCGCCTGCGAACAAGAAGTCCCGGCACAGCCTGGAGACGACGACGCCGGCGCGCGGGGGAGGAGCGGGGGACGCCGCGCGGCGCCGCAGCCTGCCAGCCAGCAACGCCGGCGCGGGGGGCAAACGCAAACGTGGGGGTGACGACGACGACGAAAAACCAGGTGCGGCGGCCAGAGGGATGGTTTTTATTGGTGCAGACTTGGTGTCTGAGCTTTGTGGAAGTTTTTAACAATGTAGAAGTAGGATAGGAATGTCCCTCACCCAGGCTTTTTTTTTTTTCAAAACCCGTCCACGGCCTGATGCACGTCCCAGCGCTATGATACACATCCGTTGCGTTGCAACACCCACGCCTTTTCACAAGCCTCAAGTAGCCAGTCCAGCAGAAATATGAGCATTAAAAAACATGTTTTTTTTTTTCATTTTGTGATTGTAGAGCAAGTTAAACGAAACAAAACGGTACTAATTTCAGTGAAATCGGATATATAATAAGAAAGTTCTGGCCAAAAATGTGCTGCTGTAAAGCCATCTAATTAGAAAAATCTCCCATAGTAATTTTACAAGAAAATCTGTGAAAAACCTGGTCAAAAAAATATAGTTTCACAGAAAAAAACACACTAAAATTGCAATAACTTTGAGAGTATATGGAGTAAAGACATGAAATAAAAAACAGATCGAAGAAAAATCAATTTCCCAAATTTTAACTTATTTGGTGGCCATCTTGGATTTCTGCATTTATTGCGCAATGACCATATATATTGCAACTTTTTTCGCATTTACATTACTTTCGGTTCTATAAAATGTATAGGCTTGAAATAGTGTTTTATTATGTAACATTATGTGTTTGATCATAAACATTGAAAAAATATTGAAAAAATATATGTCTGCCATGTTGAATTTAGCGAAAATTTATATGATTTATTGTGAAATAATAAGAATCCAGCTAATCATCATGATGAAACAACATTAAAACATAATTTACCTAATATGATGATATTTATGCACAAAACCTTATATGTAATATATTCAAATAGATATGTAGGACCAATTCTTGAACAAAAGTAGATTATGGCTGCCATTTTAGAAATTCATTATTTCAATATCTTCCGTGATGTTTGTTAGATTTTGACAATCTTTTTTTTTTTTAAATTAAAGATTTTTCATGATCTACACGATGAAAACACAAGAAATTACTTATTTCATATAAGTATTTATTTATAAATTTACATGTCCATGAAATGTAAATATAAAGTCTTTTTATAAATATTACGTAGACACATCATCAGTGAAGTGCATAGCTCTAGTTCACACCTGCAACATGTAAGGAAAAAAAATCTTAAATCTGGTAAACATGCAGATGGCTAAATATAAAAATGCTATTAGTTTCAGTTTGCTTATTTTGAGATATCATATTCTATAAATAGTTAATGTTCTTACATCATTTTCCTTTCCAGCAAGCTTGTGACACAAGTTATGCAATTTTGGAGCAACCCTAGATCAGCTATCATGTAACAGCTCTCAAGTCATGTAAAAGTTATCTCAGCATTACAGCCTGCATTTAAAGAATATAAACAGTTACAATTTGTTTAACAGTATAACATATTAAGAGAAAATTGTACATGCTAAAAAGTATGTGCATGAAAACTTTAATATGAAATTAAAACTTTAAAACTTTACTTGTACATATTAATACGTATTTGTCACAAAATAAATCTTAAAATAATAATCATATTTCAGCTTTAAATTAACTAACATCACAACTGGCATAAAAAACAAACAAAATAGCAACCAACAATAAAATATGATGAATGGTAATCAATACCATGTTAGTACTCAGTATTATTATAATACTTAATCAAATAATCTTAAAAAAAATAAAAAACATAGCCTCCTCCACCCCTACTAGCCATGCCTATCTCCACCATGATTTGAAAGCATGGAACCCTCATAGAAGTAGGCAATTTGATAAATAAACTGATGATTGAAATGCAAGGAATTCTTTAAACATACAGACATAAGCACTTAAGAAAATTAACAAATCAACATTTTTTTTATCTTAACATGAAAACCTGGAAGTTCAAATTCAAAACATATCAAATGAACAGAATTAAACTTAAAATGTTACGAAAATTTACAATGAAGTCTCCACCCATTGAATTCGGCAACTGATTAGTAATTTATGCTGACAATCAATTTATTGAACTATAATTTTGTCTAGCAAACAAATGGTATTGAATATCATTTATGAAAATTGCAATGTAGATGTGTATTTTTCTTTTTCCTTTTTTATTTATTTTTTGATATTCATTACCATTTTTTAGTTATGTTAGAAAATGTTACTCCATAAACTTGTTGTCAGCACATTAGTAGCGTTAAAAATTTGGGGAACAAAATTTCAGCATGATTTGATGTCAAACAAAATAACTGGGGGTGTGGGGTAGGAGAAGGGTATTATGTTGGATTAACAATTTCATGGGGGAGACCGGATGGGAAGATTAGAATTTCATAACAGTGACATCAAAGAAAAAACACCCCAATATCATAATTTAATCCTAAGTTTCCGAGATGATCACAGCATTCATTTAGAATTGACGGTGGGGCGTTCTCAATGTTTGGAAGATGTTAAAGAGAAATAGCCTCCTATTATGTTGTAAAAATATGATATATCAAATATATGTACACACGTTCACAGATAAAATCTTATCTTGGACGTTAAATCGTAAAAATGGCAATCTTTGTAGACATTTATTTTTCTTCTATCAAACCAAATAGCTCTGAAACGAAGGGTTAAATAATGACTGTGTCCCCAAAGCAGTTATGTTATAATTATTTGTACAACTTACGATGTCTTGGAGTTCTGCATGCTTGGATGAGTCGGTGTCAGCAGAGGCAATGGAATCTGTCAAAACACGAAAAGTAGACTCATATTTATGGGTACTGTGTGGAAATTAGTGGGTAATATATGTAATTAAAAGATGAAATAAAAACTATAACGACTGTGTTTTACAAATATGCTTTTATTTGATCAAAAATGAATATTGCAAGCGAGTTTTATTAGCATAAATTCAGTGAAAATTGTGATGTAAAGTGCGTTTTCTAATCGTGTAATGTTGCCCACTGGACTGGCTATCGTAGAGCTAACGGCCTAGGGAGCGTTCACAATTGACGTCAACCCTGAAGGGGGGAGGGGGGTCAGCGAAAGTTGACGAAAGTTTGACGGGGGAAGGGGAAATGGAATGAATGCGCCAAAAACAAGGCTCGTTTAATATTCACAATATTTTTTACAATATGGCGCCACCCATGCTGGTGGGAAAACGCCCAATTTGTGGGGAAAAGGTTGAAATATGAGCTTACTTTAATGGATTTATGATTTTCAATTGACATGCGTCGTGTGAACAAATATTTACCCACCAAACACGCATTATCTGCTTTAATTTTGAGCCCTGAAATACCCTTATTTGTGTTCGCCAAACCATGGCTTGTCATACATTGCTCGAAACCTTGTGAAACCAGCTTTGCACAGAGACCTTAACAAATGTGAAACTAGACTCGTCAAGGTCATATCATGGTATCTATTTTGAGTACATCAACGCGGTGTTCTGACTGAGCGTGTCTCGTGTTGCAGCGGCATAAGTCATAGCCACATACACACTACATGTTTATGGCAATGATTGATCCCTCTAGCTTCTGCTACCCCTGGTAAACACCAGCGGAACAGATTAAATATTCCACCCTCCCCTACCCTTCCTTCGGGGTCCTGACCAAACCTGTCTCGTGTTGCAGCGACCAGCAGCAGCAAGCGTCGCGTTGACCCAGCGCTGTCTCTGGTCTCCGAGCTGGTTACCGAGCTGACGGCGCGCGCCGAGGCGTGGCCGTTCCTGGCGCCGGTGTCGCGGCGCGAGGCGCCCGACTACCACGACGTGATCCGCAACCCGCAGGACCTGGGCAGCGTGCGCGCACGGCTCCGGCGCGGGGACTACAGCGCAGCCGCAGACGCCCTCGCCGACGTCAGGACGACGTTCACAAACTGCGAGCAGTACAACATGCCACAGACAGCGGAGTACAAGGCCGGACAGAAGATGGCAAGGTACGGTTCTTTTCGGCTATGTTTCGGTAAAAAAATGCTAAAGTTATATAATCAATTGACATTGGGGTAAAAAATTTGGGGAAGGAATTTATTTTTAAATCTCGTGGCCTCCCTGTAATTTGAGCTAATAATAAGATTCTGATAGCTAAAATTTCTGGTGAACATGAATGTAAGATGTGTAAAACTCTCAAAGCAAAACAGGCATCAGATAAACATTTACATTTGTACACAAAGTAAACTGTTAAGTTGAAAATGTGACACTTTTAGTTTGTAAATGATATCAATGAATCATTTTTTTTTTGTTTTTGTTTTTTGATTTTTAATATACAGATTTATTTACATGATAATGTATACATATGAAGGGTTCAATGTCTTGTAACTTTTGTAATTAAATAATAATAATATATGAATATAAATACAAGTACAGTATAAATATTAATAACTTCCACAAAATGACAAAATATTTTTCCACAATATGACTTAGTCATTACTACTAAACTTCATCAAAATGACATAATATTCTATTCATATAGATAAATAACTTTTCCAAGTTATATGATAAGTATATATCATTCTTTTAATGCTAAACATTATATTTCTAATTTCTAATCTTTTTCAATTAAATTTGCATTTTGAATTTTCTTTAAAAATAGATTATGATATTACAGAGAAAATAAAATTATATGCAAGCTTTATTAAAATTACCCAAGGAAGAAAAATTATGTATAATTTGTAGTTTAAATACTAAACTTCATTAAAACCATTAAAAATCCAATATTTGAAATATTTTGCCTGCTTTATATTGACAATTATAACATATGTTTTATACTTTCAATTTCATTACATAAATCACAATTTTTTTTGATATACTTTTTTTGAATGAAAATTCCCAAGGAAGAAAATTATGCATATATTGACTTCATAAAATTTGCATAACTTTTGCTGGTATATTATTTTTTTTCAACTAATAGTTTGTAGAAAAATTTAACTTTTTTGTCTCCGATCAAAATGTGTGTTACCTGATGAAATGAAATAGGATTCTTTAATGCTTACATGATAACCAATCTTAGGATCAGTATGCTTATATCTTTTCAATGCATATCTCTTAATTGTATACATTTCTTGAATTATGTTTGATTTATTTTCTATTGTTGTATAAATTTTATTTTCACCAAAGAATCTGCCATCAATAGTAACAACATCTTTTAAATACATAATATTTTCTTTCACCCAATTTTTAAAATACAAATTACTTTCTTTGATCTTAAACTGTTCATTTCCCTATAAGGGCTGATGAAATATTTCATGGGGAGTAAGTTTATTAAATGGTTTAACACTTTTTGATTTAAAATAACTCATGAGAATTTCTTAATAAAAAATTGGGAAAGTCTTAGGAATTGGGCAGTTTTTAAATTTTTGAAACACTAAGCTTTATAATGTAATCCAAATGTAAACTGGTTGTCGTCTGTAGATTCTTCGAGAAGCGGCTGAAAGAGCTGAAACTGGACGGTCTGCTGAAGGCCCAGGGCAGCCCCAAACAGGCGGCGGGCAAGTCACGTCGCAGCCGTTAAGAGACAGCATCATCAGTCACAACCTTATCAGTTCTATTTATTCTTTTTGTAATCTCACGATATGAGTATTTTGTATAAAAACGTATAAGTGCTGCTTATTTTTACTAAAACTGCCTGTTAGGATTTTTTTTCGGTATACTTTATTTATGCATTTACCTATCTATATATTATTTGTCATTGTAGAAAGTAATTTTAGGTAATGGTTTTATTTTACAAAACGGATGGCATCAAAGTTAAATAAAGGTAATATGTGTTGTTTAAAATATTGTTTTATTACATTCAACGATGTAATGTTCAGTCACAATGTTTTCTCAGTGCATGTTGCTTATCATTTTATTCATAGTGTATTATTTAGTTACATGCCGTTTTTATATTGTTAGAAAGTGCAAGTGTTTGTATTTATACAGCTAGGTGTTCAGTGTATATGGTCTGCACAAAATAGCAAAGATATTGAGTGAAAGATGCAAGAAAACACCCATATTTAAGAAGATATTTATTCATTCCTGTATACCAGTTTATAGTCATATTCTAGGATATTTTGTATAGCATTATTAATAAAAATAAAATATATGATATATTTTTATTGTGTCTTGCTAATTATTACATTTTCAAGAAATAGTCCTACACATTAAAAAAAATAGCACCAAGCAAAAGAAAAGCACTTTTGTGTCCACACTTTGCATTGTCCAACCATCACATTTATTTCCTCGCTTATTTTCCTCCGTATTCGAAGTCTAGACTCATGTACGTCCGCAAGCCTGAAGTTTCAAAATTAGTTACGATTACAATTACACCAAATTCCACTAAACATTATCAGATCAGATGAAACTTGTATACAATGAGTGAGAAATATTATTATTTTTTTTTAATTCCATTAAGTTTTGATCGACACTGGTGTATTCCCATTTAAAAAAGTAATATGGCCAATAATGCATTACTACAATGGTGGTAATTCTTAGCCCCAGGGAACCCTATTGCGCTAGCATTTAAAGAGACCTGCACTGGTGAATTTCATGTCAACTGTTTATGCCACATAAATAGTACTTGCTAAGCCATTTGAATATATAAATTTTTATCTATGTACAATTTTCCATTTCTTCACAATTAATCATTACTCTAACCTGGTTTCATGAAATGTACCCCAAAATCCTGTCTAAATATTTACATTGTGTCAGCCTTAAATATTTCTGAGCAGCTAATTTTGGCTGTCGGCGCATGGGTTATAGAGGCTGCATCATATTGCAGTGCCCTTTTTTCCAGGGGAGATATGAAACTGACAATCAATATGGCAGCCTACATTTTTATGGGTATTGATATTTTATCAAAACATATACTAATTACAATGTATTGTAAAATCATAAGTTATTGGGAGCAATATGCCAAGTGTAGCAAAAAACAAAATATCTATTCAATCTATCTAAGGAGGCATTTGTTGTGCATGTCCCTTTAAGATCTCCAGGTGTGTGATTGTGAGACTGACCGTCACAGAGCGCGCTGACCACGTCTTCGGTGACCGCGTCCAGCTCGGCGTACGAAGCCACACGGAACACGCTTTTGTCGTCTGTCGCGATCGCGTTCAACTCGTCGTCAGACACAGCATCACCAACTCCTACAAATTTTTTCACAGAAAATTTGTGAGAGATTCTGTACTAAATTTTACTGTATTTTAAATTATGGATGTCCATCAAATCGGATTTGGGTTAACAGACAATGAGTGCGATAACTGAGGGGGGTCATCAATTTTTATCACATGAAATTGAGGGTGGGTGTAGCAATTTTATCAGAGATTTGAGTGGGTGGGGGAGGGGGCTATTATTTTTTTCACAGCATTTTTGGAAAACGCTCCTACCCCACCCTGTCATAAATACTGAATGGTTCCTATTCCATGCACAGTTATTGGCTTCACCTGTTAACAACTTCCTAGCACCTAACGTTTAGCTGGGTATGTATTTGGTTAGGCCCGGGGTGTTCCCACTTCACTCTTCAAATCCTCAATAGCGACATTTACTGTAGTAAAGTGCCTTAAAATAGTTTCAGTATGTTCCACACGAGTATGAACCAACAGGCACTTGGGGGAAAAAAAAAAAAGTTTTTTTTACTCATATATCCGATAATGTAATCGTACCGTACGAGTAAAAACCTGTTTTTTCCCCAGTTGACTGCATGAATTGGACGTGTTTTGAATATCAATATGCTGGGACAACTTGAGATAAAAAAAAACAAAAAACAGTGAAACAAATTTGTTGCATACTAACATTTCTGATTAAAAATATCGCTCTAGATTATATTTTTCTGCTGTAAGCAAAGCACCTGCTTGTTTACACTGGAAAACGAGGCTGCAAGTGCGCGCTTCCCGCAAATAAATAGACTTGACGAACCACCTGCCGTAAAATAACTAGTAAAGAACGAGTGCAAGAAATGAAGTACCGGGGTATGTTGACATTATAAGCAGAAAAGTTTAAACAAACCAATAACAATCAGTTGAAGATCCATTTTTGCGATCTGCGCTTGTTTGATAGTTTCTTCAATGTCCTCTGATTTATTGTCAATAACAAGAATTCCGAACTTGGCAGCATCATCGCGGCCCCCATTTTCTGGCGAGATGCCTTCATTGACCATAAACCTATAACGATAATAATGAAGGATATTTACATTGAAAGACTATCTACTGTGCCGCTTGGCAAAGCTCTTATGGTAATATGATTGAAAACCTCACAATAAAAATGCTGGCCTTGTTCAACCAGGCTCTCTATTCCAATTTTGATTCCATTAAACTTCTTGTCAACTAATGCATCATATATACCAACGTTCTATTAATAGTGTAAGAGGTGGCCCAGCTAGGGCACATTCCTGATGGCAAGTAAATGTTTCGAGGCTAAGGCAGGGAATTGAGACAGAAATAGAACACACAGGTGTGTTCAAGCGTGACAGAGCCTCATCCGTAGTGGATTTAGATTGCGGCCAAGTATGAACATGACCCAAGGCATGCGGGAGGGTTAGCGTAGGAGTAACGCGTCTGTCCACACAAATATGACTGGTGCGAACAGAAGATCGTGAGTTTGATTCCACGGCCTTCCACACCTTTACAAGGTTCCCAAATATTTCACAATAGTATTAGATTAAATTGAACAATAAGGAAGTAAATCATAAACAAATTGAATCATTTTGAATTTCAAGTTACAAGATACGGTTGAGATCTACAAGAATTAGGGTTGATTTCCGAAGTTCTGACAATCTAACCCATTAAAGAGGTATGTCCAGGTGTATATTGATTTGCTATGAATACAAATATTCATATAATTATATAAAAAAATATTACTCTAAGTGTTTGTTTGTTTGTGTTGCTGTCAACTTGCGCCGCTCCAGATTATTAAGGAAGCCTCGTTGTGAGTCGTGATCGCCCAGACGGATCCCATCACCAGCTTCACACAGCCGCGGGGTCAAGCCGACCTGAACCTGAGACAAAAACGGGATAATCACTCGCTGTAGTGAGACAAACATAAAATAGGCTCTGTTTATCAAGCACACAACATACGGGCTCATTATGTATGTGTATATTTACTGCTATATAATAGCCAAAATGTAAAATGATTGACAGATTGATAATTTTCAATTTTGGATATTATATAGCAGTGAGTATACACATACATATTTTAAAAACAGACTATAATTTATTAGTATTCATAGTAGACACATCAATGACTAAATTGACAACAAACATTATGTTTGTTAGCTTGTCTTTCTTTCATCTTTTATTAACTCCTTTTTCGTCTATTCCTCAAATCATTTTCAATAGATTCTTTAGATTACCTGGATTGGTGAAATTTCTGTTTTCTCTACAACTTTCCTGTAATTTGAAAAACAGAGTTAATTGAAATATTTTAGAAATTCATATGCATTCAAGGTTAATGTAATACGTATCAATAGAAAATGTTGGCATACCCAATAAACTCTAGAGCATAGTCAGTATCACGGACGCCGGCCTGGTCGGGTAGAGCGAACAAGACGTCCATGGGATGGCGGTCCTCACAGCCTGACACAAACAAAGGCATTTACCACTGAGGGAACGGTCATAAATAATGATACCTGGGGGAGGGGGGGTCGTCCAACTTTTGGGGGCCCGTTTTTTTTTTTTTTTTTTTTTTTTTTTTGGGGGGGTCGCTGAACTTTTTTTTTTTATCACGCTACAGTTTATTTTTTCAAATGTTTTCTTTTAGCAATTGTCCTGCAATGCAATGACTATGTAAAGAACTTTTGCTTTAGCGGAAGGGGGGGGGTCACTCAACTTTTTAAAAGGTTGATGGGGGGGGGGGGGCGGCTAACTTTTTCTTTGAGCATCCGAAAAATGGACGACCCCCCTGGTATTGTTATTTATGATCGTGCCCTAAATCCTAATCAGAGTGAATTGTAAGCACAATACATGTAACTATGAGGCTGGCTTGTTACCTTCAATCGCCTGTGGCAGGGTTGTTGTTGGAGTGGTTGTCGTGGTTGTTGTTGTAGTGGTTGTAGTGGGAGGTGGCAGGGTTGTGACTAGAAATTAGATGAATTAGTAAGTACATAGTTTATATCGGAACAAGTGTTATGAAATCTAGGATTAAACATGACTACTGACTATTACCAGGATTATTAGTTTTCGAAGGTATGGATCTTTAAAATAATTATACCTTGACATGTTTTGAATGCAAGAATTTCCTTGATCTTCATCAATGCAGCATAATTGTCGACAGTGTAAACGAATTCCTACAGGAGCAAACACACAGTCACATTTTTTTAAAACATATTCCAAAAGCCCAATGAACATTGTGAAGTGCAAACAAAAAAGAAAAATAGCCAATAATTTTAAACAATTCCACTTACATCAACTGGTGTTGATGCTATACTCTCCAGTTCCGCTTTGTTGATTTTATAACCCACTCCAATGGCAAACATGGTGATCCCCTGGAACAAAACACAATGTGTGCAACACCAGTTGGAAAAAGAATAACAAATAAAAAGATATATTCAATGACGAAAAATGATGCAGCCAGCAGTAAATTACATGTATTTGACTAGTCAATTGTTTGTTTAGTTTTAAAAAAATGCATTGGTGATTGACGAAAAAAATTTTCATTGGGTGAATTGTCAAATTTTTAATAATTTAGGTCATATCAAATCATATCAAAGTGTGCAATGTTAGTTTTCAAAGGATAACAAATATTAATGAAAGATATATATATACAATGACAAAAAAATGATGCCCCCAGCAGTAACTTTATGTATTTTAACTGTGATGGACTGAGTCACAGTCTCCACCAAACGAGAAAGCTGTATATTCTATCGGCCACTATCACTGCTCACCTAAACCCTTGCTAATTCAATAGACTCATTCCACAAAAGACTACTAAGAAGAATAACAAAACTGTGACAATATATCAATGCTAAAATAAGCTAAAGAAAAACAATCTATAGAAAATTACAAAATTACAAAAGACAAGCCATGGACAGAAACAATGAGGGGTTAGTACGGATGTGCCTCCAAAATGGGTTACCTTTTTCTCTTTCGTGGTATAGACATGACTCCTTATCTTCCTTTTTTGGTATAGACCCCTTATTTGAGCTTATTATTGAGCTGACTTTTTAAAAAATTAAAATTTGTGTAAATTTACCAGTTAATATTTGGTAGAATGGTTGAAATTATCTAAGAATGATTGACCTCATCCTAGGTGTACTTCTACAATAATATGATTTTATTTCACAAAAGATGCATAATACAGATCACAGTACAGACTTTTACAATGAGTAAAAGCACAGTTAAAAGCATAATTATTCAAAAAAGATGCTTTCGCCAATTCACAGAGTGACTAGAATAAAACTTGAAAAATGTACTGTCAACTATTTCACGTGCAATACAATTATCACAGCTAAGTATCCTACATCTAAAATTTCCAATGGCTTTTCTATACAACACTTTAATATGGTCCACACCATTGTACATATAACACTGGGACATGCTAACACCCTTAGGAATAGCAAGTAGATACCTAAATACATTATTATATGCTACAGAAGCTTTATTAAAAACATTGTCATTAAAGTTTGTCCATATTTGGCTACCGTACATACTATTATGGTGTAGGCCTATGCATACCATCTGCTTGTAAACATTTAAAAATCTATCTATATTAAAAGACATGATACTGATATTTGACAATATTGAAGAAAGCATACATTCTCAGCGTTGCTTTAAATATTAACATAATACTTATATTATATTGAACTTAGAACACTGTCAAAGTAAATCCATAATAAAAAAAAAGATTATTTAATATTTATGGATCACAGACTCCAAATTAAACACCTTTGAAGGATAGACTTATTAAGGGGGAAGCCCACAACATTTTGTTTACTTTTTTTAATTTTTAGCTGATATAGATAATTTTCATAAACATTGGTGTAACATGATTTAAAATTTTTTTTCAATTTTTTTCAGAAGTGAAACTTAAAAAAAATGTTTTTAAAAGGCACTTTTTGTGAAATAATGACCACATGTTTGAATCACTGATAGTGTGTCATGAGATAGAAACACATCTCTTGTATCGAGGAGATATTTCTTTAAATCGCCCCAGCCTTAGAATTTTTAAATATACCCTTTTAATGCAAAAATAGAAATTTCAAATATGATTCTAGCTTTTATGACAGATATTACAAAATGGCCTTTCAACAGCTCATTAGTAGTTCATTATGTGTGTGAATATTCATGAAGGAGATTAGGACTACTTTTGGTAGGCTTTTGGCTCCACAAAACATCACATCACATTGATCAAAAAATATAACAAAATTATATGCATCATAAGTTGATTCAAGGAACAAACACATATCTTTAACTTTGTTTAGTATGTAAAGATCAATAAAAAAATGGAGGATGATAATTATCAAACCCAACAGATCATCAGACAAACCAATATGTGATTCATTGAAATGTTGGTAGCCTCCCATCAGACTTTATTAATGCCTCACTGCACTCTTGTTGTGGTTTTTCTGTATTGTTCAAGTGAAATAGTCGTCCATGTAAGGCAAATGTCCTGAACAGAGAGGTTCTCAATATGGCATTGAAGTAATTGGAGAAGAGAAATGTGCCCATACAATACGGTTATCCTAAATATAGAGGTGCCTACATAGACAGGTTTCACTGTACCTCAGACCTCATTTCAGCAAGTATTACTGCGTATTAATTTCATAATTTCTGAAGATTTCAAGAAATTGCATAAATGGCTCTCTGTTGAATTAACATTTTATAAAGAGAGGTGGTAGATTCAGTTATAATCCAATCAATGGAATAAACATCTTTGTTGTTTCAACACTTTAAAAATGGATTGACAACATTGGATTATGGCATAAACTTGGTAAAATCTTGCACCTATCGTAATATCGTTCATGACAGAAGAAAACACAATCTCAAATATGGATGTTAGAAAATTTTCATCAATTGCTTGAATACAAGGTCACAAAATGAAAAAAGAAGGCTGGGGCGATGTTGATAAATAATCTAAGATAGAACCACAAAATTTTCAGAAGTGACATGTGGCTGACTGTTTCTATTTATGTACCGAAAGATATGCCTATATTTCTGAACATTTTGTGTTTATTTATTTTATTTTTTTAAATAAAATTGTTTATGTGCTGGGGCTATTTTTTGTAAATGAATGATGTAAACATCATGATTATGAGAATTTTCCCCTAATTGATGGAAATGTATTAGGCTTCCCTCTGAACATGATAACGGAGTTGTCAGCTATTTCACGGTTTTAAGGCGTGAATTATACACGCCACGCAAATACTATAATTGTGTGAGTAGGAAGAATCACCTGAAAATGGAGATCATGTAGTACGATCTGCGCACAAAACATAAATATGATTTGGGTTGATAAAAATCTATTTTTAAAAACTAAAATACATGGAGCATCATGCTCTATTTAAAAAGAAATTTATTAGAAGATCCGTGGATTTTGCAAAGGAGGACAGCTGAGGTTGTACCAAGAACGGAACATATTGATATTGATGGAAATGCGCAATTAATTTAAAATAAAATACATATACATAACGCCAACATGTTGACGATTTGAGTACGTCCATATCTGCGATCCCAGCAGGTGCGAGCAGGTGCGTTGTTGGGGATTGTCAACAAACGCTGTCTTGTACAGATGGATAGAAAATTGACCGATTTTGATGTGATATATTTGCATTTTATTGTTAGAAATATAAACAGCTATGAATAAGAAGTCCATTATACTATGATCTACAACATATAGACCATTTCGGGAGCTGATGCCCCCTGAAAAAATTACAAAACTTTGTTTTTGTCAACTGCTAAATGGCAGTGATAGTATGATCGCCAATATGATAACCGAGTCTATTTTGACAGATTCCATATTATGACATAGATATTGGGTTATATGTCACATAAAAACTATCAATCAACGCAGAAAGGCTTCCTTGATGTGATGGAATAGGTAGGCCTATCATAATTTTACAAGCTACTCTAAACCTAGGAATAATAATCTTAGTCCTATCCTAGTCTAGACTCACCAATAGACACGAAACTGTCTGATTTCTCAATTCGCCATCGTAATATACACTTGTTAACAGTGATTAAGAAAAGGTCTTTAAAGACGTATTTTTTATAATTTACAATCAAATTGTAACATTAAAAGTTTGAAATGAATCAATGGTTATGTTCATTAATATATATAAGTGTTTTCAAGTGGTATAGAAATGGGTCTCATTTTTTGCTTATATCTGGTATATTGATGGGTACCATATTTTTGCCCACGGAGGCACAACCGTACCTACTTTCAGGTATAGAGACAACCCCCCCGTAGGGGTCGTGTGTGTAGATTGTATGGGGAAATACGGTGAAACAAGCAATGGGTGAAACCATCAAACCTCAAAGAAATAGGATGGTAAGACCAATGCAATCATGGCATCCTTGTCTATTGGGGCCTATTACTTAGTGTGTGATTCAGTGTCCGAGTGGGTAGTGAGTTGAACTTGTAATCAGAAGGTCGTGAGTTCGATTCCCGGTCGGGTCTGATGGTGGGTGTTGAGCAAACCTACCTCTAACAGGTTGCACACTGCTCCGTGGTACCTACTAGGTGCAGGTCAGGTGAGGCAAAGTGAATGCTAATGCGAGTGATTAGCACGTCTGTGCTATGGTAGCGATATACTGTATGCTCCTCAGGTAGTTGAGAAAAATATAGTGTGACAAGGATGCCAATTGCCTGGTGTAAATATGTAAAGTCGCTAGAGCACTATAACAGTGAATTCCGACTATAAATAACCACATTTATATATTACAGATACATTTTATTTATTGCAGCACTGAATATATGTGCAGTGTAAAAAGAAATATTCCCGCAGACCGACATTGCAATCGTGGATAAAAATGATAAGGAAAGCCCTTGAAAAAAAAGTAACACCAGAATAGATGAAAACTTTCAAAATGTGATTGAAGTTGTACGAGATAAGACACATAATAAATGCAGATTCCATTGCAATTTTTAAAGATGAAACCCTTTTTATGGATGACCCCATTACATTGGGAAAAAGTATGTAATACTTGGACTCTTGTGTAAGTATTCAGTAAATGTTTTTAGTTCACTGCACTTGTTGTTTTTTTAATACATTGTTGTTGTTGTTTTAAATTATGTACATGGTATGTCACGATGCACCGATTTTCATGTACGGCCACAAGAGCAATTTATACAGAGATATGTTGCTGTTTTAGTTTTGTGCAATCAAAATCTGAACCTTCGGTAAAGGTTTGATTGCACACATGGAAAACGATCGACATATCTATAAATTGTGCCTGTGTGCACGAACCGATGGCCCTTTCGAAATAAACATTGAAGACACATATGGAAGATGATCTCCAAATCAAATTCTGATCGTCTACGGGAGCGGTTGTCCTACTGACCTGGTCGCGCGCCCGCTCCGCCTCTGCCGCGGTCTTGCGGGTGTCTGCGCTCTCGCCGTCCGTGATGAGGATGGCGATGTGCGGCACGCCGGCCCGCTCGTGGCGCGGAGAGAACATCTGCGTGCGCAGCGAGCGGAGGGCGTCAAACGTCCGCGTGCCTGCGAGAGCGAGAAACAGGTAGAGGAGGGTGCGGGTGTTTCAGGTGTATATATGTCAACTAAGTTTACATTATGATTTCACATTATGATTTCTATAATGTGTACATGTCACGTACTTTATGTTTTTATATTGAATGCTGGTTGTCCTACCACTAACCACTTATTCAGTTTTTTGTATATATAAAGTTGGTGAATCATGCACATGTGTTAGTTTCTCTACAATATGCTACAATACAGCGGGGGAGGGGGTCTCCTCAAAACTGGGTACGGGTGTGCCATTTTGTACGTTGAAACGGGACTCATCGATATACTAATTTGGCATGAAAAAGTGACCCATGTCTATACGTTGACGATGAAATTTTACCCATGTCTATATCTATTAGAAAATGAAACTACATACTGTTAATATTTCATCAACAAAATATTCAAAAAACAATATCAGTATCAAACAAAAATGAAACTTACAACAAAATATATGTAAATTTAATTTCAACCCCATAGCTATCATACCAAAAAGCACAACATTTAGTCCCATCACTGAAACTGAGATGTCTAAAACGGTGACCCAAAGAAATGCTCACACCGAACTACCCGACATATAGTAAGACCCCCCCCCCACACACACACCGAGCGTCTAATGAAAAGGTCTTCATGTGCATTTCTATTGGAAAGTAACATTTACAATCTGTAGGAAGAACATAAAACTTCTTATCAACGTTCCCCTTGTCTTATGCGGCATTCTACCTGGATCTACACAGGTGAAAATATAGAACTTGAACAGAATCGCCGTGATGGTTGATGCATGTGGTGCTTTTGAATCTGTAAAACATTTTATTTCATATTGCCCGTTTTACCCAGACGCTCGTGTAAATTTGTGGAGGAATCGAAGCTTTTAATGATGATATTTACTAATACGGGACCGTATTGTGCTTGTATGGCGTGTTACATCATATTATTGGGATCTTGTTCCCATTTCTAATGTGGCGTTCTATTGATCATAACAATAGTGCAAAAACAACAGCAGATTCATTGCATGTGTTATTTGAAACTGGTGCACTATTACTTTATCAGTCACTTCCGAAGAATCGCATTATGCTATTTCATATTAATATCCACAATTGTGTAATTTTCCTCCACAAATTTATCTCATTGTGCAAGTTTTTTGCGCATACCATTGAGTTTTTGATAAGCATCAAAGCAATAAAGTACATTTTCAATTACGATGTTGACATTGAGCGTTGATTGGTGGACAAAAGCAATCACGTGATTACGTATGACGTCATTTCGGCGCCGTTCGTCTGTTTGCAG
>CM032662.1:3952234-3992681 GCA_019095985.1 Streblospio benedicti
CCGATCATTTTGGAAAAGGGGGGTTTTTATTTTACAGACAGCCCAAAAAGTGTGAGTCTTTAACCGACTTAATGTATGTATGTCATGTATTAGATACTTGTTTAAAATGATAAATTATATTTCTTTGATATATCTAATGATTTTCTAAATTCCCAAATTATACATAACCCCTCCCTCATATTTGCTGTGTTTTGGACTTTCCCATTCCAATTAAGGGAAAGTGTGTTGATCTCACCAAAAATACATTACAGTAATGTGGGACACCTTGCATATGCTAATTACAATATCAAAGAACACAAAGTAATCTTTTCACCGTCATATTGAACAATCTGAATGTAGTAAGAGAACATACTTATATTGCCAAACAAGTGTTCATGTATTATATTCCGATCTGAACTAATAAAACAAGGATACTGGTACATGTTATAATATGGTTGAAGGCTATGATTGCTATGATGTTTGAAAAAATAGCTATATATCCATCTACATATAATTTTGTGATGGTTAATGATTTTTATATCAACTTTATAACACCGTGGATACTAGTAAATAAAAAATGGATGCTGAATGATCACACACCAGAATAGGCTTTTTAATCAAGAACAGTATTAAGGTATGTGATGCGACATTTTTTAAAACTATTTTATTGTTTTTGATCAAATTTATTTTGCCTGTGTTTGTATTTTGGCTAGCCCTCAAACATTATCAACTTAATATGAAAATATGGAGTACAGTAGAACCTCTGTATTAGGACCACCACCATTGACACCAGTATTAGGTGGTCTCAAGAGACAGGTGATCTCTATACTAAGTTCACTTTGTAGCTATAAAGGTTGGGACCATTAAAAGTGGTCTCAATAGAGAGGTCGTCGTAATTGAACGTTTTTACTCTACTGGTATATAGTCCAAAATTCAAAGTAGATTCCTTATGTTTGAGGGAGTTCGGGTAAATGTTATTTCATTTTGGTTTAATTTATAATCGCCACTTGCAACAACACATGGTAGCACAATCATCGTTAAAAATTTTTGTTCTCTTTACATTGTAGAAAATATCAACGTTCTGAAGAAACCTAACGTCAAACCATCAACTAGTGATGGCTGGTTCAACAGCAACAATATACTAAAATATTAAACGTGATGCTATGTCTGTAGTTTAATGTCTCTAATGTGGTGATCAGTCAAATTGTTAGTGTTGATATTTTGCAGATCAAAATATTCATACTTTTTTTAATACAAAATTTTGATTCGGTGCATAATTTGCATGTTGATCATTTGTATTGAAAATGTGTGAATTGGAATTGCCTTTTTAATTTGGAGAAATTTGATATAACATAAATATCATATGCCATTGTTCAATTGCCTCATAGTGTTTTTAACTATATCTGTGTGTTATAATCATTCTCAACTTAAAGTTTGTCTTGACATGTCTTGTGATTTCAGCACTAATCCAAATTTCAAGCTCACTTTAGAAAGCTTTGGACTAAAATGTATTGGAGGTCTTTATTTTAGTGTGGAGGTCTTTATTTTAGTGTGGAGGTCTTTTATTTTTCTAATCCTGTTGAATAAAGACCTCCTGCCTATTGGACAACCGGTCCATTCTGACCAACACTTTTAAAAAAGAAGCATACATTAAGTTGAATTAACATTTTATAAAGAGAGGTGGTAGGTTCAGTTATAATCCAATCAATGGAATAAACATCTTTGTTGTTTCAACACTTTAAAATGGATTGACAATATTGGATTATGGGCATAATCTTGGTAAAATCTTGCACCTATTGTAAATATCGTTCATGACAAAATTATTATTATGTATTTATTTCAGATATCAACACGCATAAAACATATAAATATCCATAGATAAAACAAAAAGCTAAAACTATATACAATTATAGACATTAAGATTTTTTTTTTTTAAAAAGAAAAAACACAATCTCAAATATGATGTTAGAAAAATTTTCATCAATTGCTTGAATACAAGGTCACAAAATGAAAAAAAAGAAGGCTGGGGCGACGTTGATAAATAATCTAAGATAGAACCACAAAATTTACAGAAGTGACATTTGGCTGACTGTTTCTATTTATGTACTTAAAAGATATGCATATATTTTCTGAACATTTTGTTTAAAAAAATATATATTTTTTTTTTTTTTGAAAAACAAAATTGTTTATGTGCTGGGGCTATTTTTTGTAAATGAATGATGTAAACATCATGATTATGAGAATTTTCCCCTAATTGATGGAAATGTATTAGGCTTCCCTCTGAACATGATAACGGAGTTGTCAGCTATTTCACGGTTTTAAGGCGTGAATTATACACGCCACGCAAATACTATAATTGTGTGAGTAGGAAGAATCACCTGAAAATGGAGATCATGTAGTACGATCTGCGCACAAAACATAAATATGATTTGGGTTGATAAAAATCTATTTTTAAAAACTAAAATACATGGAGCATCATGCTCTATTTAAAAAGAAATTTATTAGAAGATCCGTGGATTTTGCAAAGGAGGACAGCTGAGGTTGTACCAAGAACGGAACATATTGATATTGATGGAAATGCGCAATTAATTTAAAATAAAATACATATACATAACGCCAACATGTTGACGATTTGAGTACGTCCATATCTGCGATCCCAGCAGGTGCGAGCAGGTGCGTTGTTGGGGATTGTCAACAAACGCTGTCTTGTACAGATGGATAGAAAATTGACCGATTTTGATGTGATATATTTGCATTTTATTGTTAGAAATATAAACAGCTATGAATAAGAAGTCCATTATACTATGATCTACAACATATAGACCATTTCGGGAGCTGATGCCCCCTGAAAAAATTACAAAACTTTGTTTTTGTCAACTGCTAAATGGCAGTGATAGTATGATCGCCAATATGATAACCGAGTCTATTTTGACAGCCTCGGCAGATTCCATATTGTGACATAGATATTGGGTTATATGTCACATAAAAACTATCAATCAACGCAGAAAGGCTTCCTTGATGTGATGGAATAGGTAGGCCTATCATAATTTTACAAGCTACTCTAAACCTAGGAATAATAATCTTAGTCCTATCCTAGTCTAGACTCACCAATAGACACGAAACTGTCTGATTTCTCAATTCGCCATCGTAATATACACTTGTTAACAGTGATTAAGAAAGGTCTTTAAAAGACGTATTTTTATAATTTACAATCAAATTGTAACATTAAAAGTTTGAAATGAATCAATGGTTATTATGTTCATTGATATATAAGTGTTTTCAAGTGGTATAGAAATGGGTCTCATTCTTTGCTTATATCTGGTATATTGATGGGTACCATATTTTTGCCCACGGAGGCACAACCGTACCTACTTTCAGGTATAGAGACAACCCCCCCGTAGGGGTCGTGTGTGTAGATTGTATGGGGAAATACGGTGAAACAAGCAATGGGTGAAACCATCAAACCTCAAAGAAATAGGATGGTAAGACCAATGCAATCATGGCATCCTTGTCTATTGGGGCCTATTACTTAGTGTGTGATTCAGTGTCCGAGTGGGTAGTGAGTTGAACTTGTAATCAGAAGGTCGTGAGTTCGATTCCCGGTCGGGTCTGATGGTGGGTGTTGAGCAAACCTACCTCTAACAGGTTGCACACTGCTCCGTGGTACCTACTAGGTGCAGGTCAGGCAAGTGAATGCTAATGCGAGTGATAAGCACGTCTGCACTACGGTAGCTGTATGCTCCCGAGGGAGTTGAGAAGGATATAATGTGACAAGGATGGCAATGACCTGGTGTAAATATGTAAAGTCGCTAGAGCACGATAACCGTGAATTGCGACTATAAATAACCACATTTATATATTACAGATACATTTCATTTATTGCAGCACTGAACATATGTGCAGTGTAAAATAAATATTCCCGTAGACCGAAATTACATCGTGGATAAAAATGATAAGGAAAGCCCTTGAAAAAAGAAACACCAAAATAGATGAAAACTTTCAAACTGTGATTGAAGTTGTACGAGATAAGACACATAATAAATGCAGATTGCATTGAAATTTTTTTAAGATGAAACCTTTTATGCATGACCCATTACATTGGGAAAAAGTATGTAATACTTGGACTCATTGTGTAAATATTCAGTAATGTTTTTAGTTCACTGCACTTGTTGTTTTTAATACATTTTGTTGTTGTTGTTTTTTATGTTTTGGTTTGTCATATTGCTGTTGTTTTTTTTAAATCATGCACATGGTATGTCACAATGCAGAGATATGTTGCTGTTACGGCCGATTTACTTTGTGCAATCAAAATCTGAACCTTCGGTTTAGGTTTGATTGCACACATGGAAAACGATCGACATATCTCTATAAATTGGTGCCTGTGTGTGAACGGCCGGAGGCCCTTTCGGAAATAAACATTGAAGACACATATGGAAGATGATCTCCCTAAATCAAATTCATATCGTCTACGGGCTCGGTTGTCCTACTGACCTGGTCGCGCGCCCGCTCCGCCTCTGCCGCGGTCTTGCGGGTGTCTGCGCTCTCGCCGTCCGTGATGAGGATGGCGATGTGCGGCACGCCGGCCCGCTCGTGGCGCGGAGAGAACATCTGCGTGCGCAGCGAGCGGAGGGCGTCAAACGTCCGCGTGCCTGCGAGAGCGAGAAACAGGTAGAGGAGGGTGCGGGTGTTTCAGGTGTATATATGTCAACTAAGTTTACATTATGATTTCACATTATGATTTCTATAATGTGTACATGTCACGTACTTTATGTTTTTATATTGAATGCTGGTTGTCCTACCACTAACCACTTATTCAGTTTTTTGTATATATAAAGTTGGTGAATCATGCACATGTGTTAGTTTCTCTACAATATGCTACAATACAGCGGGGGAGGGGGTCTCCTCAAAACTGGGTACGGGTGTGCCATTTTGTACGTTGAAACGGGACTCATCGATATACTAATTTGGCATGAAAAAGTGACCCATGTCTATACGTTGACGATGAAATTTTACCCATGTCTATATCTATTAGAAAATGAAACTACATACTGTTAATATTTCATCAACAAAATATTAAAAAAACAATATCAGTATCAAACAAAATGAAACTTACACTAACAATATATGTAAATTTAATTTCAACCCCATAGCTATCATACCAAAAAGCACAACATTTAGTCCCATCACTGTAACTGAGATGTCTAAAACGGTGACCCAAAGAAATGGCACACCCGAACTACCCGACATATAGTAAGACCCCCCCCCCCCCCACCCCCCACCCCCCACACACACCGAGCGTCTATCGTTATGAAAGGTCTTCATGAGCATTTCTATTGGAAAGGTAACATTTACAATCTGTAGGAAGAACATAAAACTTCTTATCAACGTTCCCCTTGTCTTATGCGGCATTCTACCTGGATCTACACAGGTGAAAATATAGAACTTGAACAGAATCGCCGTGATGGTTGATGCATGTGGTGCTTTTGAATCTGTAAAACATTTTATTTCATATTGCCCGTTTTACCCAGACGCTCGTGTAAATTTGTGGAGGAATCGAAGCTTTTAATGATGATATTTACTAATACGGGACCGTATTGTGCTTGTATGGCGTGTTACATCATATTATTGGGATCTTGTTCCCATTTCTAATGTGGCGTTCTATTGATCATAACAATAGTGCAAAAACAACAGCAGATTCATTGCATGTGTTATTTGAAACTGGTGCACTATTACTTTATCAGTCACTTCCGAAGAATCGCATTATGCTATTTCATATTAATATCCACAATTGTGTAATTTTCCTCCACAAATTTATCTCATTGTGCAAGTTTTTGCTGCGCATACCATTGAGTTTTTGATAAGCATCAAAGCAATAAAGTACATTTTCAATTACGATGTTGACATTGAGCGTTGATTGGTGGACAAAGCAATCACGTGATTACGTATGACGTCATTTCGGCGCCGTTCGTCTGTTTGCAGACAGATAAGGACCTGTTTTTAGGACTTAAATAAATTATTTACATGGTGCACAGCACTATGTCTCATTCTATTTAAATGTCTTTGGTGCTGTTATAGTACCACACGCTTTCTAAACACAATTCTACATTTATTTCAGTAATTTATTTTATTAATCTGGAAAATATTTTCGATTCTCAAGAATCATTTTCAATGATAAACAGTTTACCAAGAACAGCAACAAAGACATTTAAATAGAATGTTATTACGACTGTGACAGTCGACCCAGTGCGCAGCATAAACCCTGTTTTTCCACGCACGTCCACTCGCTAAAGTTTTTCACAAAATGTACACCACTAACTCTATGGTAGACCAGCGCTTTCGGACACACACACACACACACACACACACACACACACAGACACACACACACACACACACACACACACACACACACACACACACACACACACACACACACACACACACACACACACACGCACACACACACACACACACACACACACACACACACACACACACACACACACACACACACACACACACACACACACACACACACACACACACACAGTTCACCTAAAATTTCATGCTACAGTTGTTCTCAATAACTTCCGATTTTAATAATGAGCCCGAAATAGTTAAGGACCTGGCTGTTCCGTGTATCTGTAATACCCCCCCCCCACACCATTCCCACTGCACCTGAACTGACAGCAGTGTTTGGGTCGGGACACGGGACGCCATTGACGGTACGGCTCACGTTGTCATGGATTGTGTTGTGTACGACGGAAATGTACAAATAACACGGCGCTCCCCCTGAGGTTCTGAAGCCTTCGTTAAAAGGCGTGTCCCGTGTAGAGGACAGTCATCCCTATGCACGTAAAATGACTCATCTATCTTAAAAATAGTAGCTAGTGTGATCCCTCCACCCCCGAGGCTCAGTTGGCTGCCTAGCCTGCCTCTGGAGGTCCATGTACTAACATCACGTGGCCTCCCTCTGCTATAATCAGCAGCAAGTTGTCTATAGCAGAGAATTCATGCAAACAAAACAAAAATAGATAAAATGCACACACACGCACGCACACACGTACATGTACACACATGCACACATGCACACACACACACACACACACGCACACACACACACACACACACACACACACACACACACACACACACACACACACACACACACACACACACACACACACACACACACACACACACACACACACACACACACACACACACACGCACACACACACACACACACGCACGCACACACACAACCAGTGCCCCTCACCCTCACACAGACAAACAAACGCCCCTCACCCCCTCGCCGCTGCCGCACGCCGGCGATCGCGTCCACGATCTCGCCCTCTTCCGTCTTCTCGCCGAGGTCAAAGTGCACGATGTCGTCATCCGAGAACGTCATCAGCCCGATGTGTGTCTTGTCGAGGCCCACGTCAAACACCTGCAAAAACACACGTCGAACACCTCCAAACACACGTCAAACACCTGCAAAAACACGTCAAACACCTGCAAAAACACCTGCAGTCAGCAGCGCAGCGGACGCTGGGTTTGGGTTTTTTTCTCTCGAGGTTATTTATTCAATTTTTGGAAAAACACTGAATGAAACTGAGTTTTAACCTATGCGCTGTATACAGTTATTTTTCTATCTGAAATAGCCTCAGACATGATGAAAAGCCTTCTATAAAAACTGCCTTTGTCTGCATATTGGGGTCAAATCTCAATTCTCAATGAATAAAAAAAAATCTCAACTCTTACTAAATTGTATATACCTCCCTCAACATATTTAGCCTGCAACCTTTTGCAATCCTGGCTACGACCCTGCGAGTCATAGGTCTGATGACTTAATTGCATATTTTGAGAACATTGTCAGTAATTTGTGTCGAACCGACAGTACTTATTTTAGGCCCTGAATGGGGCCAGAGAATCAGCGCTGTACCCATAAAGTAGGGACCTGAGGGCACTCACCCGCATCCACACCCCAAAACGGTCATTTTTGTGAGGCTTTCGCCACATAACCCACGCAAAACACATTGCGCCCCAACTTTTCCAAAAACCTGGATCTACCTTTGGTATCCCAGTGTTTGTTTAGCAAAGTGCGCTCGCGTCACTGGCGTCTACAGAAACGAGTGTCTTGTGGACCCTGCGGAGGGGAAGCAAAGAACAGCAAGTCTCGCACACAAAATCATTTGAGAATTTTGTTTCTACTCTCAAAGCAGCTTCTCCCATATTGTCAGAAAAACACTCCAAGTCATACAGTATCTTTATAACTCCTCGTCACCTGCACGATTTCCTGCACGAACGTCTTCTGCTTGTCGAAGTCGGGCCCCCAGATGGATCCGCTCTCGTCCAGCACAAACACCACGTCCGCAGGGTTCTGCCCGCAGCCTGCAGTGCACAGTGAGTAGATTAAGCTCGGTTGGGGGGGGGGGGGCTACTTAAAGAGTGGATGGGTAGCGGGATGCCACTTAAGGTCCAAAATCATACCCCTTAGTGAAACCAGTGAAACTATGAACATGATACCCCTAGTGAAACCACCGCATGAAAACAATGGGGTGTTATCCCAAGGGGTATTATTCTATGTGATACTGTAATGAAAACAAGATTTTAATACATCTTATATTTACTTCTTTTGCTTATTTATGGCTCAATAATGGAAACTCACATAAATAGAGAGTTAGAGATTGAACCTCCCTTAGTGAAACTGGCTGGAATGTTGAAATCATGACCCCTAGTGAAACTGCGGGGTTGAAAAAGGTGACCCCTATCAGTGACACATGCCGTATAGGGTGACTATGAAAGTAACCCCCGAGAGATTAAGAATGCGCTGGGTGGGACCCTTGAGCAATTTCTATAATTCAAGATGATGAGAAATCATCCAAAGTCTCATCGACAATATACAGATAGAGGCTTCTAACAATGTTCCTCTTGAAAAAATTAGTGTTAACATCCAAGTTAACACTTCCAATAAGGACACCTTGCACTTAAGGACACATTTTCAGTATCCCTTGGTAAACATAGGCCTATGTGCGTGTATTGTCGGGCTTCTATATTTCCGATTATTCATTAATGGGTAGCACGGACAAGGTACATTAACCAGACTTTCCATTGTATTATTTTGCCAGTAGTTTTTGCTCCATGGCCTACTTGAATGCGGCTACCTTTTAAACCATTAAAACACCACCCTCCTCTATCCCTGTCCGTACCTTTCTTGAGCACTGCATCATCTATTTCGTTCTCCAGGTCTCGCAGGTGGAAGCGACCGGACACACAGACTGGAACACAGCAGACGGCTTATTTGTCTAATACATATTTTCTGACACTGTATAATTATCTGCTACTGGTCATATTTGTGGAGGCGTCTGTCTCATTGCAACTGTAGACTAAGCTGGCTTATGTAATGTAACAAGAACTTTTTGTTCAATTTCATAATTACAATCAGTATTATTTTATATTTATATATTGTTAGACAATTACAATTATTTGTTGTTTTTTCTATATGTCTTACTACTGGACTATATGATTCTAATAAATGATTCTGATTCTGATTCTATGGCACTTTTTGATAAGTCAATTAGAATACATTGCTCTATTGCTGGAGCAGAAGACACTCGTCAATCTTCTACCAGAGGTCGATTTTTTAATATTTTTAAAAAATAATATTTTGCATTCTTGTAGTTGACAATTTATTTTGATGATAAATGTCATGATGCAATGAATATTTAATTACTATTTATGTTTATGAATATTGCTTTTTCAAAAGGCTTCCTCGAGGGAGCAAATAATAGTAGAACAGTCGAATCACTTTTGCAAGACAAGTACAGAAGAACTACTATTTCAGCAAAATGAGCCTTCCATGGAGTGCACGCCAATCATATGGCACTTTTTGATAAGTCAATGAAAATACATGGAATTACCGTAAAAATGTTTTAACGTAAATGCTATGAGAACATTACACTTTAATATACATATTATGTGTATAGCGTATACAAATAGTTTTCATATGAAAAAGAAAATAATCTTACCTGTGAGGAATGCCTGAAAAATATGGAGCAAAGTGTTTTTAAGAGGATAAAACAAGCATATTTCAGTCATTCACGCACATGCAATTTTATTGCTAATTATGGCACCAATTTCTACACATTTTACTTTGTTTTGTAGGCAATAAATTTATCTATTAATGTAACATGGTTTAAGATATTGACTCACGTGTTGTTATTTCATGAAGATTTAAGAGCATTTCACGATTTTGCCTGTGGACCATCTCATTCAGAACAAACATTGTATAGGAAACCTATTGATGGTAAAATGTTCATTTGAAATATGTTGTTTGTAATTTTTAGCATAACAACGTTCAAATAGAAAAATTGATGATAAATTCCTTATAACATCTCAGTCAAAGACGAGTCACTATTAATCCTAAGGGGTCACAAAATGGGTTCCAAATAGAAAACTATTGACGACAAAAGGTTCATTTCACGCGAAACAACTGGTTCTTCATTGGTTCACGGATATTTGTATAATACACATTTAAAGCCAGAAAATTGATTATGTTAAAACTTCCGCATCCTCCTAAAAGTTTCTAAAACGAATTAAGCCAAAATAGTGACATTAGCATGTCATCATTAAGTCACGAAGTCGAAGCGCCTCTTTCCCTATAATAGGACCTATAGCATTTACAATGATTGCAAAACTCGCAATGTTTTGGTCTGAATAACATGGTCCACTGGCAAAGTCATGAAATGCTCTCAATGTTTCATGGAATAACAATACACGAGTCTATATTTTGCCATGGGATACGTTCCCCACGGTGGCCTTTCTTCCAGGGCAATAAGTAAGACGTAAACACGTAACATTAAAGCCACGTTAACCGTTTAACAGTGTATCGACTCACCAGTACGGCTGTAGCGGCGAGTTGCGACCTCATCGTGGTGCTGCTTGTGGTGGAGTGGAGTGGAGGAGGCGGCGGCGGCAGCGGCGGCTATATAGGCCGCAATTAGGACAAAACACACTTAATGTCACCGCCGCCGCCGCCGCCGCCACCACATACGGGCCGCCACCACGACCCCGCCAACGTCTATGTCTGCTGTAACTCCCTGGTCGCGAAAACAAAGCTCACGGTGCAACTATTTGACAGCCAAACATCCACCGAGCGTGTAAGTTATGCACATTTGTTTGAACTTTTGTCACAATGTTTGGAGGGAGGGTGGTGGTGGCTAATCATTTTTTTCACACACATTTGAAGGGGCGGGGCTATCAATTTTTGACAAAAAATTACCCACCGCCTTTTTGCTTTTTTTAGAGATTCTGTGCTAAAATTTACTGTTTTTATGATATGGATATCCATCAGATAGGATAAGGGTTAACTGAAAATGATTGCATTAACTGTTTGGAGGGGGAGGGGTGTCGATTTTTATCACACGAAATTGAACTGGGGTTTCCAATCAATTTTTTCACAGAGATTTTAGGGGGCGCTGTCAGTTTTTTTCACTGCATGCATGGAAAATCCTCCTACCCGACCCGGTGATAAGATAAGATATCTTTATTGCAGTATACCAGAAATTACAATAAAAAGTAACAATGATATACCATAGAAACTAAACTAAAATAAAAAACAATATCTACAAGTTTGTTAAATCACACAGAGTAAAACGAAAACTAAAAAACTATCTGGTAGCTGAAGACGTAAACAGGTTATGAACTCAGTGTTGAAATAATGCACTGTGTAGATAGTGACATAAATACTGAACAATGTGAATGCTCCCTCCCTTGTTTGCTCTCTGCCATGTTTGGGACACTCTGTGTGATTATTCTGCGACCGGCGCTGATAAGGTTAATTACAGGCGGCTTGATCTATGAACTATGTCAACATCACCACTGTTTTGTGTCTGGATGAATTACAGTTTTTTTTTAAATACATGATCATAGCCAGTCCACAGGATAGCTGGGCTGGGTCGGCTACCCGAACTAACATGTCTACGGGTACGAGTTGGGTACGGGCAGCATTTTTAGGCCGTCCATGTGTAGAATAATACACATGTAGATGGTTTACCGTATTTTTTGTTGCTAATTATGTCAGCTACAGCAATATTCTCTGTTATCAAGGCCACGATCACATTGGCAGTGACTTCAAAACATTTGAGCCTCATTCACAGAATGCACGAACTTTCATAATGTACGCATCTTATCAGTTTTAACTAATTGCGATGAAATCATTGTGCACTGGAACTTTTTCGTGTCATCTCAAGTGCGTTTTTGCACACTTAACTTTCGCGCGTCAATTGCAACTTCACTGAAAATATTCATGCCACCAAGCGAAAAACCCGCGACAAAACAGCGCATAATCTTTGCTAGAAACGACACCACTGTTCATGACACCTGTTACCCCCTGGCTGATTGATTGATTGATTGATTGATTGATTGATTGATTGTTTTTATATTATTTTTTATTTGGTTGTTTATTTATTTATTCATTGTTTCTTTTATCCTTTGTTTATTTGTTTATTGACTTATTTATTCACCCAGAAAAAAAATATATATTGATGTATATATTTTTTCAAACTCAACAGCAGAAGCATCAGTTGTATATAGGAGAAAATGATGATACTCAATATGGCGATTGAGGCATAAAATACGGGTCCATTTAACATTAATAGTATTGGTAAAAAAGACGAGTTGGTAATAAAGTTCACAATTTTATCACTGGTTTTAAAAATCCTATCCCTAAAACCAAATATTTGTTTCCTCATTAGTTCTATCAGTAACGTCTGATGTGAGCAAACATATAAACATTATACAGCTCAAACTTATAATGTGTGACAGCAATTAAAATTTAACTCAGTGTCTTTAATAAACTAGATTTTGTCCTACTTTTTTATTTTGACAACATTTAATGTCTATTGATGAAAGTTTTGAAAAAAAAACTGCCATTTTACTCAGGTTTTTTAACACATGCCACCTCAGGGTTTAAAAAAGCTCTGAGATATATCCATAAATAACGGCAATTAGAGAGCGACCATCATTTATACTGAAGGGGGGAGGGGTCATTTGGTGGGGGCAACTCGATATTCTTTGGTCACACAAGGAAAGGCACACAATTTTAATTCAAAGAGAGGGCGAGGGGACTTAATTCTCAAACTGAAGTTGTAATATTTTATGCACTTGGGTCGCAAACTGACGTTTTCCTGCAACAAGCATAGGTTTTGCATTTAAATGTATTGTAACGTCAAATAAATTGTTAAACATGTAATAAGTTCCCATTAACATTGAGCGATGGTTCATTTCAATACACGTTAAACAATTTTCAGGGAATTTGTCCAAATAACGTGATGAGAAAATGAGTTCATTGTGCATCAGAAGAAGAGTCTGTTTGCAAATACAAATTTCAGAACATTGGTTTATGCAGCATATGCCTATGCTACGAGGGGCTATGTCATGATGCTTATGGAAAGATAAGATATTCTTATCGATGACGTTTATCACATCTTGATCCTAATAGCATTAAGCACATCTATAATGTTATCGAATCTTTCTTTTCTTTTGCTCTTTTCAAAGAAAAGATTCAAGTATTCAATGGCCGATTCAGGTTTTGGGAAAAGGGGGGGGGGGGGCGCACTCGAGGGATTTTATGGGTTTTGTACGTGCGATCGATGGTGGACATGTAAAAAACCCTACGAAGATGAATTCTTGGTGGGAAAAGGGGCGGGGAAGGGGGGCGCCCCCTGCGCCCCCTGGATCTGCCAATGCCATTCCTTCTTTTTTGCTGGGGTCACCGTTTTTATGCTACAGGGATTGCATTATTAACCTTTGCCACCCGATTGATAGAGGCATTTAATTTCTTTATTGCCTCATTATTTCTTTGTATCTTTTCATTCAGATTGCCAATTGCTTTTTTAAAAAGACTTGTTTTTCTCATGCATTTCCAATTTCAATGTTTACTTCAGATAGATCACGTCCTATGTTTTTTTTAATTCACATTCGTTTGTTATCTACAATGCTTGAAAGGTGTTGATACCTTCATAGCAAAATGATTTTCTAGGTAGGATTACAAGACATAAAGTTAGGGACTAAACTATTGCAAGAGAAGCTAAGTTTTTACCATTCAATTTACACCAACAGTTTTTCACGATGGTTTCTCTCTTTGTGATCAAATTGAATCTCAATACTCTTTCCTTGAACAAATGATTGTAAAATTTCGTTTCAAGTATTGGATATGTATCATGGTAGATCTGGGGTAAATTTGATTATAAGGTACGCACCATTTGAACTCAGATGGGTGTGTGTGTTTGTGTGTGTGTGTGTGTGTGTGTGTGTGTGTGTGTGTGTGTGTGTGTGTGTGTGTGTGTGTGTGTGTGTGTGTGTGTGTGTGACTGTGTGTGTGTGTGTGTGTGTGTGTGTGTGTGTGTGTGTGTGTGTGTGTGTGTGTGTATGTGTGTGTGTGTGTGTGTGTGTGTGTGTGTGTGTGTGTGTGTGTGTGTGTGTGTGTGTGTGTGTGTGTGTGTGTGTGAACCGAAAAAAATACAATCCTCAAATATGATGAAAAAAAATACAGCAATTACAGATCACTTTAAAAAAACAATAAACAAATTACTAGATGTCAGAAATGAAAAAGATACAAAGTCTTCATCTTGAAGTAAAAAATCATGGCAAAAATTGATATATATTTTTTCAAATTACTCGCGCCACTCGCAGCAACACTATCAATAGATCTAACAAGATCAATATTGTTAGAAGATATTGGAAAACATAAGGGGGGATATTCGTCCTTTTTTGGGGGCTTAAAGAAAAAAGTTAACCGACCCGCCCCCCTCCGCAATCTACATTATAAAAAGTAGAGTGACCCCCTCTGCAAAAGTCCTCTATATAGTAATTGTATTCCAGGACAATTGCTAAAAGACAATATTTGAAAAAATATGACCGCCCCCCCGACCCTTCCTTTGGGATGAGTACCATGCAAACAGTTTGAAATCCATGGAGCGGGAGGAATGAGACGGGGGGGTTACCCTTTCAGCAAATATTCCCTCTAATTGGCAAGATTTTTTTGCGTTTTAATGACAATAAAAAGGAACTCTTTGCATATCTTTCAGATGCAACCGGAGGAGTGTTCGTGATAAAGTGATATTTGCAACAAAAGGTGAACAAGTGTTGACAAATCGAAATCGAGAAACTATATAGGGCTTAATGCCATGCACACATGAGGAAGCGGATACCCGCATTTTTGTGCATGCTTCATATGCAGTCAATAAGGATATGAAAAGATCACTATCAGGACAGTGAATAGCGATGTGGTAGTAATTGCTGTATCAGTATTTCAAGATCTCATACAACAAGGGACCAGGTCTACAGTTTATCCCTGTCCACGAAATCATACCAACATTATCCCCACACGTTTAGTAGGATTTCAAAGTAAAAAAAATAGTTTATTAGGGAAAGATCATAAATAACGGTACCGGGGGTGGGGGGTGTCGTCGATTTATTTTAAAGTTAACCAATCCCCCCCCAATCTACATTTTAAAAAGTAGAGTGACCACCCACACCCCCTCCAGCTAAAGCAAAAGTCCTCTATATAGTCGTTGCATTTCAGGATAATTGCTGAAAGACAATATTTGAAAAAATATACTGTAGCATAATACAAAAAGTTCAGCGACCCCCAAAAAAAAAAAAAAAAAAATAAAAATAAAAGGGGAATCAGAAAAGTTGAATGAACCCCCACCCCCGACCATTTTGGATGATACTCCCGGTATCATTATCTATTATTTTACAGCTCGCTGCTTGCGATGATGGTATCATTCTGGTCTCACAACCTTGGGGTAGTGAGTTCGAGTGCCGCCAGGGCCACTTGATATAGTAAAATGGAAGCTTAGGGTTGTAAAACCTGTCTTCAGCTATATCTATCGTTGGTAGAAATATGCTTGCTAAAAAGACGTGAGAGAGAGAAGTGTGAAAATTATCTATTATTGTTCCCTTAATATATAGATATTATTGTGCTATAACGTGCTATTGGTTAATCCGGAGAGGGGGTGGGGGATCAGTTTTTTAAAGGTCATATGGGCAGACGGGCAGAGCATTCAATTTCAATAGAGTTCTGGAGGGCGTTCCATGTTCTTATCTCATCGATACCAAATGACAATGACCGCCCTGCTTTTTATGGGCTATGATGATGACTCCCCTGGGTCCTCCCAAGTCAGCCCAAGTGACACATAATCGATCAATGATTTGCACTTTCATTTAATGATTATCATTTATTTCAATGTAAAACTAACAAAAAGTAAATTTATGAATAAATATGACAGTAACAGTAGATTTACAAACTGAAGATCCAATTTTTTAAATATCTTTGTCTTATTCTGTATTGTTTGGAAACTGTTAGTGAATAATTTGTAAATTTAGGAATTCATTAATCTTATTTAAAACAATAGGGAAATAAATATCAAAATAATAAAATATTTTTATAGGTTACATTTTATTATTTTGTAGTTGTATTTGATATTTATTTCCTTGAAGAGGACATTTAAGTGTCGAAATGTAGGATATTGTTTTAAATAAAATTAATAACTTTAAAAAAAAAAATGAAATTACTCAATAATAGTCTGCAAACAATAACAGAACAAGACAAAGATATCAAAATGAGATCATCTGGTAATGTCCAAAATAAAACAATTTGCATATGAAGATCCGATTATCAAATAGTTCAATAAAGTAAACAATATTATAAAGATTATAAAAATCAATCATGTACAATAAATTAAAGAAAACCAATTCATCACTTGTTACTCCTGAGAAATAAACAAAAGAAAATTTACACCATCAATATTATATAAGGTAGGATAAGCACTATTCAATTATTACTAGTAGGAATAAGCGAGGCCGAGATCAATTTTTATTGTTGTTGCTGCTGCGGAAGAGTTTCTTGAAGCCCGAGCCGAGTTTCTTGCCGGCTTTCTTGCCGGTCTCCGGGTCGGCTGCCGCCGCCGCGGCACCCTTCACGGGTGGGAGGATGTGCTGCGCGGGCGGCAGCTTGAGGCGCTTGGGGCTGCCACGGGACTTGGGACGGGGCGTGGGCGACGCCGCGTTGTGCTTCCTGCGACCCAGGGTCGCGGCGGGCGTCGGTGGCCGAGGGGCGACCTCCGTGGTGTCGTCATCGTGCAGACTGATCTCGGTAAACACCTGCGCTCCAGCGGGGTCAGGGGCGACAGCAGCTGCAGTCTCAACATCACCAGCCTCGACGTACTCAGTACTAGCCTCCTCCTTAACCTTGTTGAATACACAGCAGCCGGTACCGCTTACATCAGAATGAGGCTGTTTCGTAGCCTGGTTTCTAGGCGTTGCTGGCATGCCATCGGGTTGGTGCTTGACTTCTACCGCTAGCTCTGGTTTAGGGTGTGACTGGCACTTCTGTGGTTGATCTGCTTGTGGCGCAGACTCTGTGGCGGTTTCCTCCACTTTCACATTACAGGGTCCTCGGTTCAGATTTTCAGTATCGGTGTGTCTCTCATGAGTCTGAGAACCTAAAAAGCCCTCTCCTCGTGGCGGCTCAAAGCTCTCTGCCTCACTACTGGGCTGTCTGCTGTTGTCTGATATTCTCTCCGCATTCTGACGCATCGAATCATTTGCCATTTGAACAATGTCTTTTCCCTGCAGGGCTGTCTGCGTTGTCACCTCCGCTGCTGACTTGGAGGCCTCTGGTACGGTGGCCATGGTCTGTGTGCCCGCAGCAAACGCCTGCGGAGTGTGCGTCTGTGTGTCTGCGGCGAGCGCCTCGGGAGCCGGCGGTGTCTGGGTGGATGCGGCTCCCGCCAGGGTCTCCAGAATGGACGCGGTGCCGCTGGCGGCACTGCGAGTGATGCCGCCGGTCTGTGCGGCGGTGGCAGCCATGGCTAACCCCTCCAGTATGGACGTCGGTGGGACGATGCGCTCTGAGGCAGCAGCATGAGTCTGCGTGGCGGCCACCAAGGCTTGAGGCGGTGTCTGCGTGATGCCCACGAACGCCGGCGCGTAGGCATGGGGCGCCGGCGGCGTCTGCGTGCCCGTCCGCAGCAGCTGAGGCAGCGGCGGCGTCTGAGTGGATGCCCGGATGGCCTCGCCAGCGCGAGGCGTCTGGGTGACAGCCACGAAGGCGGGCGGCACGTCTGGGGTCTGGGTGGCTGCCTTGGCAGCCTCCGCTGTCTGCGTGCCGGCCACAAATGTCTCGGGCGCGGCCAGTGTTTGTGTGGACGAGCGGACCACCTGCGGAGCGCACAGCACGGTCTGTGTGATCGCGGCAAAGCGGCGACACGAAGCGGATTCTTGGTTTTGTGTATTCGCTGGCGCATGAACTGCACCGTCAGTAGCAAATGATTCTTGGGATTTTGTTTCTTGGCTTATGTGGTCAATTTCAGCCGGAAGCACAGCCCATTGTGCGACAGTGTCCGTGGTCTCCGGAACAGTTTGATGCATTAAATCTGAGAGGTCAGCAATGTCTGCTGCTTCTGTCACTTTGTCAAGATCATCTTTTACTAAGCTGCTTTCTTTCACCTCTACACACATATAGTACATCACATCTTCTTTTTGTGGTAGGCTTTTATTGTCACCATCTGGACCATCTTCAATTAGTTTGGACTGTGTCATCTTGAGTTCATTCTCATCGAGAGTGTAAGAAGCAGAACTTTCAAGAGGCTGATCGCATGGCTCATCTCTAGAAGTACTCACTACTTCTCCACAGACTACAGCCTCACCACCACACTCCTGCATCTCACTACTTCCCAGCTCTTTTATAGCATTACTATCTAGAGCATCACAACTGGTCTCCCTGTGAGCCCGTGTACGTGCCTCAGCATCAAGAATGTTGTTCACAGCTGCTCTGACTGCTTTTACAGTCTCTAGATAATCATTATAATCCACAAGTTCAACTCCAGTTCCATAATGTTCTAGATCATCATTATAATCTTCTTGTTCAACTTCAGCTTTAGTGTATTCTAGATCATAGCACGTGTCCTCTTCAGACTCAGTGCATGTAGCTTCAGCTTGCAGATCTTCCGGTATTTCAGCCCCACCTTCTTCGCCAGCCTCTCCATCTTGTATGGGATCAGAAGCAGCATGGTCCTGGTTGTCACTGCAGTCGACGTCTTCCACTGCTGCTGCTTCCAGTTCCTCCGCGCTGTCTGTCTGTTGAGCGTCTTCACACGTCGAAGCTGATTGTGAGTGAGTAATCGTGGTCACTGAGCTGTCATCTGTGACGGTCATTTGAAACTCAGTTGTAGATTTCCGCTCAACCTGAGTGTCAATAAACGGCTCTTCCTGCTGCTGAGTGTCATCATCAAATAGTGCTCCCTCCAATTCTTTTCCTTCAACTGTCGTATCTGCTGACGCTTGTTCTAGATCGTTACAGTCTTTGTGTACAGAGCCAGTGCCAGTAGCTTCAAACTGTAGATCTTCCAATGTTTCAGTCTTCCCTTCTTCACCAGCTTCGTTCTCTTCTATGGACTTGGGGGCAGCATGTTCAAGATCTTCACTACAATCCACTTGTTCAACTTCAGTTCCAGCCTGTTCTAGACAACCACCGGTTTCTTCTTTCACAACATCAGTTCCAGAATGTTCGCTATAATTCTCACTACAGTCTTCTTGCACATCTTTCGTTTCCCAATTTGTCAGCTTATTATAGAAATAATCCCTTGGATCAAAATCGTTATCATCAAAATCTATAAATTCAGTATGACATTCCAGTTCAATGTTACATTTAGTATGTTCTAGATCATAGCACGTGTCCTGTTCAGACTCAGTGCATGTAGCTTCAGCTTGTAGATCTTCCGGTGTTTCAGATCCACCTTCCTTGCCAGCCTCTCCATCCTGTATTGACTCATGAGCAGCATGGTCCTGGTTGTCACTGCAGTCAACATCTTCCACTGCTGCTGCCTCCAGTTCCTCCGCGCTGTCTGTCTGCTGCGCATCTTCACACGTCAAAGCTGATTGTGAGTGAGTAATCGTGGTCACTGAGCTATCATCTGCTAGTGTTGTAATGGTCACATGAAGCTCATGTGCAGGCTTCAGCTCTACCTGAGTGTCGATAAACGGTTCTTCCTGCTGCTCGGTGTCATCATCAAACAGTGCTTTCTCTGATTCTTTTCTTCCAATTGTCGTATCTGCTGACGCTTGTTCAACTTCAATTATAGAATGTTCTAGAATGTTACAGTCTTCATGTACAGAGCCAGTGCCAGTAGCTTCAAACTGTAGATCTTCCAGTGTTTCAGTCTTCCCTTCTTCAACAGCTTCGTTCTCTTCTATGGACTTGGGGGCAGCATGTTCAAGATCTTCACTACAATCCACTTGTTCAACTTCAGTTCCAGCCTGTTCTAGACAACCACTGGTTTCTTCTTGCACCACCCCAGTTCCAGAATGTTCATCATAATTTTCACTGCAGTCTTCTTGCACAACTTTCGTTTCCCAATTTTTCAGCTTATTATCGAAATAATCCCTTGGATCAAAACCATTATCAACAAAATCTATAAATTCAGTATGACATTCCAGTTCAATGTTACATGTAGTATGTTCTAGATCATGACGCGTGTCCTGTACAGAGTCCATGCCAGAAGCCTCAGTTTCTAGATATTCCAGTGTTTCAGCTCCATTTTCCTCGCCAACCTCTCTATCAGCCTCTTCAAGAGCATCATCAAGAAGTTTCCGGCCTGCCGCATCCAGCTGATACACATTGACGTTGTCGATCTCTGCATCGGACTCCGACCCCGCTGGCTGGACAGCCACAGGCAGTCGCAGGCAGTTGGCTGCAAGCAAACAATAATCCGAATTACCAGTTGGGGATCATTCACAAATGACGTCATCGCATTTTCGGGCATTTCTGACACACACACCCTTCTCATCGAGCGGCATTATTCTTCGCCGCCCCCACACTATGGTCCGTAATTTTTACTTGCTCATGCACCCGCACCACCACCCGATCCTTACTACTATGTCATTTTTCTCTGAACCCTCACCCACCCTGTCATCATTCATCATCTTTCTCCAAACCCCCCCCTTCTGTGATGACGTCATTTGTGAACGATCTCTTGCTAGAATTACAATATACCCCAACACAATGTGTTGAGTGGGCAAATATAACCATTACATCATATACACATGTAATTTCTAAAGTGATAGAAACATGGATGTTTGGGAGAGAAAATTAGAAACAAATGGAATCAGTGCTTTCAAAATTAATGGTTTATACACTAGATGCCACACATCACTTGCCCCCCCCCCCCCTGGGGCATTAATTGGATATAGAGCTTGTGTCCCTGTTTTTTGTTACTGACTTCTTATTGTGGAAATCTTTTAATTTACCCATTGTAAAGTGCCCCAGCTCTAGTGGTAGGGTTCAGATTCCCCAGGTCTTCGTAGGCATGTATTATACATTTGTTTGGTCAGAGATTGGAGTCATGTTTACTGCGCTGGTTGCTCAGTGCAGCAATAACAAACAAGATGGCGGAGGAGCATTGTAAATTTGAACATTTAGAGCTAAGCTTGCGGTGGCCGTTGGGACCCAATTGAAGGAGGAGATTGTACATTATGACATGGAATTTGCTGGACTGACCTTTGGGTGTGAACGTGCAGACGGCTACGTGCTTGGTGGCGGCGCCGGCGTGGTGAGAAGCCTCCAGATCGGTGGCTGCATCATCAGATCTGTCTATGTCAGTTCCAGAAGGATCTAGATCATCATTATAATCCTGTTGTTCAAGTCTTTTTCTAAGATATTCTAGGTCATCTTTAAAATCTTGAAAAAGAGGTACAAGTCCACGTCTGAAACGTTCCAGATCATCATCATAAACCTCTTGTACACTTATGATTCCAGAAGGTTCTGGATTATGATGATTATAATTTACTTGTTCAACTCCAGTCGCAGAATGTTCAAGATCATCATCATAATCCTGTTGTTCAAGTCTTTTTCTAAAATGCTCCAGATCATCATCATCATCATTATCCACTTGAGTTCCCTCTCCATGCTGCCCGGCGCCCGAGGTCACGCTGCCGGCCTCCGTCTCGTCTCCAGCTGGGGTCGGGTCTGACGCTACGGCCATAGTCCATATGCCGTAGTCCCTATAGTCAGCTACCTCCATGTATGCCTCACTGTGGTATGTCTGTGTCGGGGGCTCGCTGATGTACATGTCTTCTGCGGGATCCTGCTCAATCATGTAGATGGGGGCATTCCTGGGCAAGCACTCCGCCGCTCCCCTTGCCGCGGTGGCACTGACAGACGAAGTATCGGGGGCGACACAAGTCTGTGGCACATAATCATCTGCAATGTCCTGTTCCATCATGTAGCCGGTGATCTTGGCAGGCTGAGCAATACCGTTGGTTTTGAACCAAACATTGTCTGATAGCTGATTTTCATCGATACGTTCAGATGTTTCCTGTTGGGCAGTGTCACAAGGAGCCTTGGTAGGCTGGTCCATGTGTTCCGGTGTAACATTGTCTGATGAGTGTGTCTCCTCCATACCATCATACATTTCCCGTTCCATCATGTAGCATTCTGTCTCTTCAGTTACATGTGTCTCTTCCAGTGGCCCCTGGCTCGGTGACGAGTACTTTGTCGTGTCTGGCACAGTGCATGCTGTTGGTACCTCTGGAGAAGCGTCTAGCGTATGGAAGCGGCCTGATTCATTGTGCGTCTCGGTGCTACTGGCACATGTTTCTGGTGCTTCTGTCTGAGTAACATTCTCAGTTTCCTTTGTATTGACCGACGCCCTGTACGAAGATTCTGAATCTGTCATCTCGTCCGCGTCCAATTCTATCATATAACAGCGCATGTCTTCAGTTGACTTTTTCCTCTGTACACAGGTTGGCGACTTGACAGCTGCGTTGGCGGCCACGTCAGTGTCCGATGCTGTTGCCCTTGTTGAGGGAGCTGCGGTTTTGCTCAGCTCCTCCATGCTGCCTGTCTGCGGCGCGTCTTCACCGCCAGATGCTGTTTGTGCCTGCTGTGTAATGACAGTCACTGAGTTATCATCCGCTAGCGTCACCTGAAACTCGGTGGTTGGCTTCACCTCGACCTGAGTCTCAATAAACTGCTCTTCCTGTTGCTGGGTGTCATCCTCTGCCTCTTTGAGTGCTGTATTTGCTGCTGGCTGCTCGCTGGCAGCTGCTGCTGCTGCTGCTGTATACTGCGCAAACGGCTGCTGCTGGCGGCGGCGTGGACGGCGGATCCACCTGTATCGTTATCAGCAATGTCACCTTCATTACCATTCTCATCATCATTCATCATCATTACCCCAAATAGTCTTCCAAAACCCAGTATCACATCTTACCAATACATTTCATATAACATATAATTATCATATAATTACAATATATCACTATGAAGTTATGGATTTCATGATGTTAACAATGTAATTGGAATGTATTTTCTATTTTCAATACTTCAATATAAAAAAAAACATAATAACCAACCTGTCATCGTCCTCCTCCTCCGTCCACTCCTGGCTGCTGCTCCGCTCAGTGGACGGCGTCGTCGCAACCGACGAGTCCTCCGCGTCCGCGTCCTCATCGGTGGCATCGGGCGTCGGCGCTTCCTTCATGGCCTCCGAGTCCGTCTGGTGCACCGGGTACGACTCGAGCAGCACAGAGCAGCTGGACGTCTGGATGTGGAGCTTGGTCTCCACCGTGGCTGGGGTTGTCTCCTCGTAGAAGCACGGGGACTGTCCGGGTCTCCTCCTGCGACTCGGCGCGCTCCAGCACGAGCTCCGCCTCCGCCAGCGTGAACAGCGACAGCTCGTCAGCCAGCAGCGCCGGCGCCGACTTGGTGCCCGGAGAGGGCGGGGAGCGTGACAGGTACACACCAGCCGCCGCGGCGCCGGGGACAAGCTCGTCTAGAGTGGAGGAGGACAGGGGGAATGGATATTAGATATTCTGTATATTTGGCCTACAGCACTAGGTCTCATTGTCAATAGTGTATTGCTTTCTTTTACGGCTGTATTATTAATAATATGAAACGTTGAAATTTAGGACAAAAACGTTTCATATTATTAATAAGACAGCCGCAAAAGAAAGCAATACGCTATTGACAGTGTGAATGGAATTATTGGGAACGTTGTGTACGCTGATGATGTGGCTGGTCGCTTGTATTTTCGGGTATAAACAACACTATAGAAGAACAAAAATCTTGGAGAATCTTGGAAATACATTTGCTTATTCACCTGCAATACACTGCAATTACACTAGAACACTTTTTCAGCTAATCTACCAATAAGCCATACACTGAAAGAATATTTTGATGAACACGTGTTATATTCAAATCAATTTGTGGAATGGTTTGTATCTGGGTGGCTGTGGAGCATGGACACGTTTGTCACATGTCACAGTGCTTGACCTATGCTTGACCTGTCAAAAGCCTTCGACAAGGTTTATCACCAGGCCCTGCTGGGCAAAATGCAGCACTACGATATCGAGGGAAATGTTCATTCATGGATCACAGACTTCCTCTCAGGCAGAACTCACAGGGTGATGATTGTCGACAGTGCACACTCTGAATGGGAGGACGTAGTATCTGGAGGCCCCCAAAGCTCAGTAATGGAGCACATAAACGATCTCCCGTCCATAGTCTCATCTGAGGTGAGATTATTTGCAGATGACTATCTTGTTTATAGACGTTCTTGATTATAGACGTATCAGGAAGACCAGCATGAACAAGATACTGATAATCTCTACAGATGGGCAGAGACATGGGGTATGAAATACAACCCAACTAAGTGCAACACCATGACTGTAAAGATTAAACCACATCTATAATTTAAATGGTCACCCTCTGTTAGAACTTCAGCAGGCCATATATCTTGGCATAACGATTAGCAATAACCTCTAATGGCGTCGTTATTCACCCGATGAACCTTGTACGATTTGGAGAGAAATTTTCTGCCTCTAAATCGTGACGATGGAGCTTTAACATTACTTATGTCCCTTAAAACGGTATTTGATAAGTAACGCTGTTCACAGGGAACTTTATTTTGTGTTGAGTCTGAACGAACATCAGCGTACTGCGAAAATGAAAGCTGTGGGCGCTCGTAATGAACAATTCAGTAAGCAAGAGAGAGGTCCACGGATATGGTTTCATGCTTCAATGTCAATAAACATGACATACTTGAGTTCAGCGAGACGATGTATGCAACAGTTTAGACGGAACGTTATCGTCGATCGTGCCGTACAGGTTGATCGTACAAATAGCATCGTTATCGTGTGATCTTTCTGCAACAGGGCCCAGGTCAACATCCAGGACTAGGTCAACAAATTCAGTGAGACGTGACCAGCCCAACTCTTGACACTTTTAAAAATAGGCCAAAATCTTATCATTAACTGTACCTTGCACTCGGCGTGCAACGCAACCTCATCCTAATATTCATACTCATTATTGGGTGCTAGGATTATTTAAAAGGACTGGGACTCACCTGCCCCGCCATCGCCGTGCACACCCCGAGCCTCGGTCTCACCACCGCCGCCGCCGCCGCCGCCGCCGCCGCCGGCCGCCGCCTGCTTCCCCTGCAACACAAACTCTCACATAACACACATGGTATGAGGGGCGGGGGGGGGGGGCAGAACAAAGAGGACCAGTGGCTCAGTGAGCTGGACACAGCGTTGTTTGTTGCTCAAAGTGGGGGTTCTTTAAGATGGCTGCCTCCAAAACTTCCAATCAACGAGTTTGCATGTAAATTAGTGTACGTATATGCGATTATTTTGCCATATATGCTGAAAACGCTCAATTCTGATTATTTAAGGGACGGCAGATATATTCTGATATCCTACAACATAAAGTTTAAAAAAATATATATAAATAAACATGTGAGAAAGGAGAAATTATTCGAGTGGGGTTGAAAACGTCGCACCCTGTTTCATCCGCATCCAGTTCTGGTTCATTAATCAACGCTATTGAAAATCAACCCTCAACTTGAAGCAACATTATGAGTGGACAACTTATCAGGCCCACATCAATGAAATCATCAGAAGCTTACTCCCTCAGCTGTCTATCAGCTGTGTATTACGATTGTGGGCGGGGCTCGGATCGTCCATTAGGACTAGAGTATATCTAAAAATACTTAAAATTTGTTGAGTAAGGTTCATAGCATATTGGAAACCATGTATCATTTTGAGTTCTTTCTTTATAAAATATGCCTAACTTCCAAGATTAAAACCATATAATTACTAAATATATCTAAAAATTATTTATTTAACTGTTTTCGACTGTTTAAAAGACACCTAAAAGTTAAAACATCTTAGAAAGGGGATTTTATACCTTGCAGTATGTGACAGAATAATAATAGAGATTAACAATACTAAAAACAATAAATTTACATTATAATGAAAGAACAAAAATAAAAATAAGAATACACAGGTGAAACAACCAGATCTCATATTAATAATGATAAAATATGCTAAAGACATTATAGCAATTAAGATATTTAGATATATTTAGTAATTATATGGTTTTAATTTTGGAAGTTAGGCATATTTTATAAAGAAAGAACTCAAAATGGTACATGGTATCTAAAAATAGGTTTTGCAAGCGCTATAATTGATTGTTTGTTTGTTTCTGACTGATTTCAAAATCCATCTGCTGAGGCAAGCTGTGGAAATGTCCAAATATAATGCGGCTTTTTAAGACATGGAAGGATATTGTAGGACTAATAATAGGCAGTGCAAGAGAGATGGCCGTGAACTGACAATACCTATGTGTGTCGCTCAAATTCCACACTCAGAGATGTGATCTTTCAACCCACTCATATAGTGTAACCTTTTAGTACTGAGAGGTGAGGGACTTGTCAGGGACAGGGGCGACATGACACAGTCTTGTCGCTTCTACTTGACGTCATAGCTTCAAACTTGAGAAGAAAATGTGTATGAAAGAATATAGACACCCGTGGCGTAGCCACTGTAACAACGCAGGGCGTACACAATGATTTGTTGGTTTTCTACATTCAAAATGATACATGGATCGCGTATTAAATACAGCATTCACTGTCACTGACTGGCGTGGAAATTTTTAAGTAATCTGTCGTCCATTTTCATTTGAATTTAAAGATGAACAACCCATACATATATAGTGATCTCTATGATCATATCATGGATGAATCACTCAGTCTCGATTTAAGAAGGCAAATGCTTACAAGGAAGACCATTTCTCGGGACTTCAAACATTCCCAACAAGGTAGATAAAGCTCTGTATCGCCAAAGACAATTAGGCCTCCAGTATCTACAGCTCATCATTAATTGAATTTTTGTCTAGAGTCTATCTGCAATGTTAGGGTCACTTTAGTCTACATTCGGTGCCATTTGTTACTAGCACGTGTGCAAGTTTCAAAGAACAAATCTTGCATGAAAGTTATGCTGGAAGAAAAAAATAAGAAAACGATGAATAGGCCTATCTCGTGTAAACTCATTAATCTGTTTGCCCAGTCTAGTTCCGTATAAACGTGTCGCCTAAAACGAACATGCACAAATGGATAGTTTGATTTTTCAAGAAGGTCCTCAGTGAGAGTATTGTCTAGATACTACATACCAGTGTAATGTTTCTGTAAAAGACATATTAATGTAACTGGTTAGTTAACTAAAATTAGATTTACCCACATTTGAATAAAAATTTATTTAAAAATTGTAATTAAAGTCATTCATAGTTTTTGTCAACAGATTGCCCCAACTGCAACCATTTTTACTCCAATTTTCAAAAAAAAATCTGGGTGGAATCAACCCAGAACCCCCCCCCCCCCCCCCCCCATGATAGGCCTCGTGCTTACGGCAGCTCGCTACAGTACCGTTGGCACTGTTTCTCAAAATGCAGTTGTGCATAAACATCAGCAAAATCCCGCCTACCCCACTGGACACACAAAGAAGTACTAAGTACTAATAGATCTACATTTATTTAATAATAGACTTGACAAGCACTGCGCGGAAAGATAGATTTTTTTACTGGTTCGGTAATTAGTGCTAGTAATTAGTAATCATATTTAGTTGTGATAGTCTGCAGGTCTATTAGTCCTACATCAGCCGGTTGGGTCTAGGTCGCCACCTTGCCCCCCCCCCCCCAGCTGCCCCTGGCTGTGACGAGTGTCCAGCTCAAAATATGGAATTAATCATATTTAAAAAAAATACTATGTGATGGGAAATGATAACATGATAACAGAAACATTTTTTTAATCCGATGGATAATAGGAGAGATATGGCCAATTTAGCATCAAATTTTGGGGTGTTGTGATTCCTTGTTTTTTTCTTTGTCAACATGTACAAAAGTGTGACGCCGCCAACCTCCAATCACTCACCGTGTCCGCTACTGCCGCTGCCGCTGCTGCTGCCGCTGCTGCTGCCGCTGTCGCCGCCATCATATAACTGGTAGACGGGTGTAAAACATTCAAAAATAACAAATCACGCTATATTTTTCTCACGTTGTATATTTTGCAATCTCGTTTTCTGAGAAGCGCTACGTTAAGCGTTCTGCACAATAACAGCTAACCGCTCTCTTGTACGTTCGGCGTGATAATTACGTGATACGTACGTGATATGTACGTAGTGCGTTGGCCGATAGCCTCAATCAACCATCTTGGGCTTTGTCTATATCTTTGTAGATCTCTACGAGACGTCGACCTTTTTTTCAATTTATTTGTGCGAATTATATTTTGTATAATTGTAGTTGATAATTTACTTTGATCGAATGATGTAAAATGTTATACTATAACGAATATTTAATTTTTATATACGTTTATGAATCTTGCTTTTTCAAAAATGATTCATGGGATTTTGAAAGAATATTCTTAGAACTGTTTTCCATAGTACATCTACAGAAGAATCCAATTGAAGACAAGTGGAAGAACCATTGTTTAGATGTCATCGTAGAGACCGTTTCAAAACGTATTCGGCATTCTAGCTTGCTCGTGCCTCTCGAGGACAAATACATTTGGTTATTTTTCAGTACCATGTTTCTCAAAATTGTTCATAGTATTGTTTATTTATTATGCGATAATCTCCGTGGTAATAGACAGACGTCTACCGGTACTAATTTTGTACCCTTGTGAATTCATTTTAGAAAAAATAGTCAATACTTTTGTAATTTAACTTAAGCGGCCATGACACCCACAGCAGCAATTTTCCATTTCAGAGAAAGATCTCGCTGCTACCGTATGTTTAAGAAAGATCTAATTTCTTCTAGTTTTCCATTTTTTTCCTATGAAAGAGAATGATATACTGAGAGCTACTTCAATATTATTTTCCACCCACTTCAACTCAAATGACTTTTTATGCCTTTTATGCCAGACTATTTCATACTTATGTCCTCTTCAGAAACTCAGAGTTTCTGAAGAGGACATTTTCTTGTCGAAACGTTAAACTGAATAAATTTAGAAAAATTTTAAAATAAAATATTTAGAACTCTCGATTGGACTATAAAGCAGGTATAAAGAACAGTGTGTTGATATAAAATAAGTATGAGAGGACCTGCTGCAGCTCAAATATTAAACCTTGCAAACAGATTATTTCAGTCTTTCAATGTTTAGCTAAGGGCCCGGTCATTTACAGTCTGATTGGGGGCGATTGGGGGGGGGGGGGGGGAGGGAAGGCAGAAATGGGAGAACATACTTTCAAAAAAGTCATAGGGGGGGTCATACTTTCAAATTGAAGACCACTGGGTGGTCATACTTATGGTTTTGAGGGTGAAAAAAGAAACGTACGAATACGAGAAAAAAGGTTTTATTGATAAAAGTCCATATCAGTTTATTCCAAATTCAATATTAAATATTCTGTATATTTGGCCTACATACAGCACTAGGGCTAATTAAGAATACAACCGAAAATAATCAATACACTATTGACCCAAATTCAATGACTTTTTATAAAATTTCATTTTTTCAAGTGATATGAGATCTTTTATGAACACTGTTGCATTGTCAGCCGTTTGACCAATTTTACACTCAGATCAAGTTTAATTCCTTCAATATTCATATTTTTTTATATTTTGAACAAGGATTTCTATAGATAAGAGAACACTAGATGCAGATATCCCTGTCTTATTCCTGTATATAATTTAGATATTCACTTTAGAAACCATTTTTGTTAGCACATACGGAAATGTCATTGTAAATAATATCTGTACAATAAGCTCCATCAAACGCTAAAAATCTCAAAATCAAGAAAACCAACATATAACGGATCCTTCAGTGAGTCGGTGATGTCTATAATTATTACATTCGCCCAATAAGGTGTTCAAGACAACCAATTTGATCATTAGATATTAAAAAGATTTTAGAGCGTAATGCCAACATGTTAGTTATGATTTCGTAGTCTATGTTTGATAGACATGTTCACAAGTTATGTAAAGTTAAACAGTTTTAGAGTAATATGTTGTAAGCAGAACTAACACTATTACAGAAAAATGCTAATTATCATAGGCAGATCCAGGGTGGGGGTGGCGCAGGGGGCGTCCCCCCCTCTTCCTACCAAAATACTTCATTTTCATAGGGTTTTTCATGAAATCCAGTAAGTGCGACCCCTCTTTTCCTTAAGTGCGCCCCCCCCCCTTTTCCGAAAACCTGGATCTGCCTATGAATATTGACCTAGAATCATTCATTTCACATGGTATTGAAGCAATTTCATGACACATTAAAAATGTACCTAAACTGGCCAAGGTTGTTTTATTTGGCAAAGGGCTAGAACTGGACCAACAATATAAATATTGTACCAAATTTAAATATTTATTTCAAGCTGTATTAAAACTATCTAAAAAAATGTAAATGTAAACGTGGTGGTTTATAGTCCTGATCCCAGTCTGACTCTCATGACTTAACAATTTACACCAGGTCATTGGCACACGTAGTGATCATCATTTGATCAGTTCTCACATTCAATCACTGCTAATCATTCATTTGATCTGTACCTATCTAACGTGTAGGTGCCACGGAGCATGCTTGCATCAGGCAGCACGAACCCACGACCTTCATTCGCCACGCATCCTTCTCGGTCTTAAAGTTTTCTTTTTTTCCAGTGTTTTATACACTGGCTAGTGCCCAATTAATTGTGTCCTTCCGTCCTTCCTTCCGTCCGCACCTTTGGCCTTCAGAAACCACCATTGGAGAAAATCTATTTGGTTATGTTTGAAGATCGCTGTACACATTTATTTTATGTGTCTAGCAAATCGAATGTCGAGCCTATCATGTAATGAATAGAAAATAAAACTTGTGTCAAATAGGTTATATGTGTTTAGTTTATTTTTATATAGTTAATATATCACTCAATCAACTAGGTCCTAATGATTACAGAAAATTAGGTTGAAATGAAGGTTGCTGTGGAGGTGATGTTAGTGTTCGCAGAAATTATGTGACCAGAAGAACACACTGAACAAATGATGGTGATTCAAATATGTTCAGGCATGCCATTCTACGGAAGCACGCACAATGCCCTCCGTAAGGCCAAAAAAAAAAATATATTTGGTGAATGTATAAATATTTTTTTGTAGCATTTTTTTGTCTTGACAGTGTTTTGAAACACCCTAGTGCACACAACATCAAGATCAAGCCAAGGCGTCATTCATTGAAAGGCAAAGTTTTTGACTATATAAACATGGCAGGGGTGACCATCGTAATAGCCAGTGAAACCAAAGTTATTGTGATTTTTCCCTTCATTGGCTATAAGTTGGCTCTGACCACTTTTGTTAGTTAGTACAAAATGAATAATAAATTTTGGCACTCTTCATTTGACAGACCTTCAATATGTATGCTGTGTAGAAAAGTGTTTTGAAACAAACTTTGAGACTGAAGATAAATTGAGATTGAAGTTTCTTATACCATGTATAGAATCTTTGGGAATGAGCAAGAGAGATCACGCTATGGGATTTCTGAGGTTGAATGTAGTATACTTGGCGCAGACGAAACTATCTGGATTAACTCCGATTTAAAGCTGTAATGAGTAGAAAAGTAAAACAATGCTTGTGTCAAATAGGGATGATATGTCCATGCTAATTTACACATAATTTATTTTCACACACACATCAGTAGAACATCTCTATTAAAGACTGCCCAAGGACTGGCGTCAAGGGTTTAATATATGATTTACATGGTCTTTTAAAATTACTGTTATAAATGAAAACAGAGGTGAAGGTGGTCTTGTTGAAGGTTCTAATGTTAGCCCAATTGGGAAAAGTGGTTTTTTAATCCCAGTATCTGAACAAATGTGACGCCTTTGGCGTCTTTATGAACACACTTAACATGATGATGGTGATTTTGTTAAATATGTTCAATATTATAAAAACATGCAAAACTAATTCACGACCTCCTGTAGTTATGCGTGCAGCAGTCGAAAGAGGAGATAGCCGAACAAAGTCCAAAATTAGCCTATTAATATATAGGATAATCCACCAGTTTTCGAGAACGAGAACGACGACCTACATCGATGAGGACGTTGTGCTCTGATTTTGATAATCCAATATTATTGCTGATATTGATACAAATAATACAGAATCAATCTATTAGTAATACAGTCTTCATTTTTCAAACAAATCGTAACAAATAACAACTGTTATCAGTTGTTTAATTCGCATCATTTTTATAACAATTAGTGGACAAAACAAGTGATTTCTAAAAGTTGTATAATATTAATCTAGCCGTTCTCATGTCCCCTTTAGCTTTGCGCAGTGGCAGTACCGTAGCCAATGAGGTTTATCCGAGGCGCGGTTATTGCTAATTGAAAACTAATCCCAATACCCCGCGGTGTCCACTTGAAATATAGTGGGCACTCGCAATGTTTGCCGGCCCTGTTCAAGGGCAAATAAGTATGAATAACACTCATACAACCATAGTGTGTCAAAAGTGATGATTTAGCATATTACCTCTTCACGACTACAGCATCTTTACTCTACAATATTGGGCCCTGACACGTTTTGAATGATAGTGTAGCCCTTTGATAATCTGGATTCTTTAATATTGTTTTAGTAACCAAATATGCTAGATGATCGGCAGTATCATACTCATGAAGGTTGTTAAACTACGCTAGAACAACGTCGACTTATGGGCAGTTAAGATAGATACTGAAACGATTTATACTTTACAATTTATATTGTGAACAATCTATCAAGATCTTTCAAATCTGGAGCTCATGGTTTACTCTGTATTGAAACAATTGAAGAAAATGGCAAAAATATCATAAAATGCCCTTTTGGAAATCACATTTATATTGGCAAAATGCTAGAATCCGACACAAGTGATGGTCAATGACATGTAAGCATTGTATCAATTTTGAATGTTTTCTTTCAAGTAGTACTAAAACTATTGCAGAAAATGTAAGAAAAATAGACCCAAATTAGTTCTATGAAAAGCACAGTTTAATTGGCAAAGTGCCCGAAATCGAATCACTTTGGTGTCGCTTCATAACTCAAATACGCAAAGTTTAAACAAAATTGGTTCATTAAATGATGTAGCTTGTCCAGAGACATACATACTGTAAAACTAGAAATGTTTGCGCACAATTTAATTTGCGAATATCGTGGGTAGGTGCAGAAACGTAAACTTAAATAGCCAGCAAAGATTAATGGCCTATGTAAAGTAGGTCCAGGATGGACCAAAATCACAAAATTAAATAGTCACAAAATAATTTATACATGGAAATCGCAAAATTTAATAGCCACGAAATATTCTAGTTTTACAGTACTTGATAATAATGAAAGAAACACCAGACTTTCCCTTCAGATGAAGCAATGCAATCAAGATAGGTTTCAAAACTAAAGTGGGCAGTTAATTTGTAGGGAAACAAGCCAGTGATTATATGTAACAGTTTTCCAGGTTTTATTCTTATCTTTACATTGTATAAATGATGACATTAAAATTAGGAAAACATTACAGAACATTAAATAAAATGAGACATTCAAAATAGGTTTTACATGCACATTTTAGACTTATCTACTCTGGTTCAACCTCTTCAAAACTCCACAATCAGTAGGACTTGCAGCCCATTGGATAATAGAATATGATATTTACTTTGTCACATACAAGATATACAAAGCTACTCTGTAATATACAACGGCCAATGAAAACTACTTTATCTTTAAGAATGCCATCCAGAGATTTCAGGACTCCGCAATGGCTATATTGATGAAAGAGACTATGAGTTAAGATAGACAAATTTCTCAGCCTCTCGCTTAAATAATTACATGCATATTAGTTCTCTTGATTTTATTGCCACAAAGTGGTAACATCCACATGACAGACAGCAGCCGTTCCTGCAGCTTGTCACCTGATTCACTGCGGCGGCCGCTCAATTGGCAACCAATAATAGCGCTCCAGTTCTTCCAGCAGGTCATCGTGACCTTCCAATAGTTCAGCTAGCTGCAGGAAAACCTCTCTGGGCGTTGTCGGTTCGCCGTCAATAAGCTCTCCGTGTCTGTAAGTCCTGATGATGTCCTTGAACAGGATGTAGATTTCCATCTTGTCTTGAAATCTCCGCCGGACCTTGCTGAGAAGTCCGCGAAGGTCATAGCAGAACGCCCGCCTCCGCTTGTACCTGGATTCGGGCACGTCTGGCAGTGACGCGTCGCTGCTCTCTGTTGGTGGCGCCTCTTTGCTGGTTCCCGGCGTTGGTGGCATTGAGTAGCGTCGCGGCGTCTCCGAGTCGCACCCTCGGCGCGTTGTGGGCGTCAGTGCTGCTGACTGCTGTGAGCGCTGGCCCGTGCGGCGAGATGTCCCGCTCGCGCCACCGTTACGAGAGGAGTGGTGACGTGTTACTCTCATAGCAGCCACAGCATCACATTGTGGAGGACACAGTCTGTCGGAAAAAAAGAGAACCATGTTCAACATGATCTTATGTGTTTTCGTGAATGCTTCTCAGACATTGATTCAAATGAACATCACACATTGCGTGACCAACTGAGCCTTGGTGGCAGCGCATGATGGACACTGATGTTCAGGGTTTGACATGAAAAAACTGACAATTTAAAGGCTGAAGACTTATAGGGATTTACTTTGTCCTCACTGGGCAATGCACGGATTTTTATTAGATTTCTGATGAGCAGTGGCAGATTCTGTGTGTGGTCGGGTCGGGGGCTTCGACGATGTGGGTGCATGGGGCCCGGGCATGGGGGCAATTTATAGAGAAATCCATGCATGTTTGACATACAGTACTAGTGGCAGAGCCCTACATATAATATAGTAGGTTTAGTATATGTAGAAAGTTTATCTCACAGAGATTCGCATATTTTCTCCATAGATCTAAACTGCTCCCGTGTGTGGGCGGGGAGAGGATGGCCTCAGGGACCCGAGATCTAAGTGGAGATCTATAGTTTGAAAAAAAGCCAGTCAGTAGACTGCTTCATGTGTGAGATAATTAGTTGTTTAGGAAATTGCAAGCTGGTCCATTTTAGTTTAATAGCTATGTGAAGTTTGACTTATTAAAAATACGTTTTAATAACATCTACATCTGCATTCCTGGATCAGGCTCTGGAGACTGCTGAGTGTATAGACTGCCGAACGGAAATCCGTGAATGAACGTTTAATAATTCCGATAATGTGATTTCTAAACACTTTTATCAATCAAACAGCATCGAAATTTTTACATAATGGAATGTATTTGACACCAACATCGCCGTAGATGTTCATTTTTTTCTTCACTGTATCAATGTGAAATGCGTAAAACCACATTATCGGAATATAACGTTCATTCACGGTTTTCCGTTCGTTTGTCTAGACATAGATCTAGATCTAGTAATAAATAGCTCATTGACATTGTGCGACTATAAGTTGCTTGTGATTGAAAATATATTAGATCTACTAGTGATATACAATTATACATACACCGTACACAGGAATTTATCCTCTAACGGAGGGCCGTCAACGGTTATCAGAGTTTTGTTTAGCAGTTTGCAAAGTTGTTACCGTTTCCTTTCTCTACAGTATTTAACATACTGCATTATTATATAGTACCGTAGTAGGAACGAGTTAGTAGAACGTCATACGTACCGTCGTAATATCTGAAGTCAGACGAGAACGTTATGTTTTTTTAGTGTGTGCGGCACACATTATGTTAGTCCAGTTTGTGTCACACGCCGGTAAACGACGCTACATTCATGATTCATGATATTAAAATAATGCACAGGTTATGTTCAGTGGTCAAATAAATATGCGTGTATCAGCTATATAGAAGCAGTAACATGTTCATATATAAAAGAACTGCCTAATAAATTGGTTTCAAGTGACTTAAGGTTCTGACCAACCCTTTCTGACAATTGACATTGAAATAAAAAAAAATAAATTCAAAACTTTATATGCTTATTTATTCAAATGCAATATGGGTTTCACCCCTGTCTTCATGTATAGGGGACTCCCGGGTGGGGACTATATATCCTGTATCTTGTATGCGAGCTGGAAAACCAATGCAAACGCACAATTCCGCGGTACTAGAACACATAATTTTTTTGTGTTTTTTTTAAAACATTTTCTCCCTGACAATCCCTGGCCATTTGAAAATCTTAAGAATCTTTTATTTTTTTTATTTAAGGACATGTTAAAAAAAGCAAATTGTGTGTATTTAACCGATTTGTGTGATTTTTACTTGGTTTCAAAACAGGATAATCTTTATTATTTTTATTATCTATTCATATGAAACCAATGACCAGAACACAGTGTGTTTGCGTGTTCTAGTTTTACATACATCATCAGTTTGTTAAACAATTAGATTTATGGTACGAAATATACTCTGTAGTATATTTGACTTCACCTGATTAATTCAATAGAGCACTTCACACAGGGCCCGTAGGTCACACACCTTCCATGTATTATTTTTTAAAAAACATATAGCATCCAAACAAGTACCAAATAATACTACTACCTTGAACCTAGGATTATTAATTGTCAATTAATAATCCTAGATCAGCTAGCATAAACATTGCGTACACGCAAATTTCGGCTTAATGGCACACGAGTGATAAAGGCTAAAGTCATATTGTTAGTACAGAACCTTCCAATGTCAATCAACTCGTTTTCTCTCTGTTTTAATTTATTTATATTTTTCTATCAAACGCGTGTTTATGATTGTAAAATTGAAAGTTATTAGGTGCAACATGTCAAGTATATAGAAAAATAAAATTATTAAGTGAAATTGTCTGAGGAGGGTTACTGTTTTGTCATGTTCATGCCTTTTAATAGATGGCCAAAAACTGGCCCATTTGTCTTTGCTTTTTTTCTGTGATCCAACTGTAAAGTATAGAACAAGTAAAATTACTAAAATTCACAAAAAAGCAAATTGAACCCCAAAAAACAGGATTCATGTCCCTTTAAACTGGCCTATTCTATATGCATGAATTGCATTAATGGATAGAGTGGTATAACAAGTTCACAATTAAGAGACAACTCGTCCATGATTTATAAACATTGACATTGCACAGTGCAGCTGTATAAAGTACAGAACTGGTTGTCAACAGAGCGTGTCTATCAAACGGTTCTATGATGTGACCATCCAACATGTAGGTGATTAGAAAAATAAAATTATTTTTGTCTGTGCAGGTGGTTGAACCTCCCATTTTACGCAGAACCTGTGGTGTGAGGTAGCGCAAGTACAGAGTTTGGCCACCTAACCCCAAAGTACAGAAATAGAACCATACCATAATTTACATGATTTTCATTTTGATATTTTGTTGACATTTAATATGTGATTTCTGAGCATATACATATGAGCACTTTTAGATGACAACAGTCAGAAGTCTTAATGTCCGCTTGGCATACATTGATTAACTTCAGCATATATATTAGAGTCAGTCAAAGTTTTGTAGCATAGCATTGTATTTTGTAAGTATGCTTTTGTCAATTACGGATATTTTCATAAAAAGAAACTTTATCTAAATATCTAAATGTTGCAAAAATGTATTATGTCTCAAAATTCATATTAAGTTGTCCTTTGTGTTTACTATGGCCACAATATGACAATGGACCCAGTACACGTTGATGCTTGAATACCTCTTAGGGGCAAAACCCACAGCAACGGATGCTCGCCGTACGGCTGCCGTACGTCAAATCTGCCGTACGGCGATTATAAACCCACAGTGACGGATCATATTAGTTGACGTACGGCAGCTGGAGTTAGCACACATAATTATTATGAATCTTATTTAAATATTATGGATCTTAGTATTATTGTTGTCATTATTAACGACAGGAAAAAGTATAGTCACTATAATATAAACACCATCTCACCAAACGTCTGTCTACGTCACTATACAAAGAAATAGATCTACATGTTCGTAACTAGACTATAAACGTAGAAAATTTGTCGTATGTGATGATTATCTGAGTTTAAATTGAAGTACACAATATCGTTGTAAAATAAGTTTGAAACACGGCATTCAATCAACTTATAAACGCATAACTAGCAAAGGATTATTTACAGGTGTGCTAAGGTGATTTGTCGTAAGGCTATATTTGATACCAATCCGTCAGTATGGGTTTTACCCAATAGAAAAGTCACTAAAGCAATCCATACGACGCCGTACGGCGCCGTAAGACGCCGTACCCCCCCCCTGAGGCGATCGAGAAATCTGCCGTACGGCAGAATTTCACTGTGGGTTTTACCTTATGTAAAATGCATTGGAGCAATTCGCACGAAGTTGACGTACGGCTCCCGTACGGCTCCCGTACGTCGCTGTGGGTTTTGCTACTTAGATACCAGACCAATGGAGAAGGCGTGGCTAGACTAAATCCCTCGATCCCATGAGCGTTCGGTTTTGGTCAGTGTAACGTGTATGCCATGTCAGCCTGTGAGAAGGGATCAAGACAGACCCCAAGTGTTCAGTTTTACGAGATTGATCTCATGGGAATCAATAATCAATAATAAATGAAAGCAGAAAGCATTTATTCTTCATCTCATAATACATCATTGGTGCAAATCTGTCACAATTTATTATTACTCAATCACACAAGAAATGTCATTACTTATTGTCGTACGGGTGAAGGCATAGTCTTTTCACAGTAATAATTTCAGAATTATGTCATTTTGCAGAACAGAAATCAAGTTGCACAATATTTACTCATGTAGTCAACATGAGTATTCTCCACCGTATAAGTAAGAGCTTCTGACACAATGCTCAGCTGCAACCTTATGATATATTAAAGTCATATTTAGAAAATCAGATAACAAATATCAGATAAACATTTCAGACGACAAAAACAATTTCAAAATATCATATACATCTATTATGAGTTCCAACTGGACAATATCACGTAACATAGTAACATTATCTGTGCTGCATCACATTATTGAGCTTAAGTTATAATCTCCTGCAATAAAGAAATCTTTTGTATTTGGGAGACATATCATACCAACATCATACCCATATGAAAATCTATCACCACATTCATATAGAGATCAACATAGATGATATCACCATTGGTCGTTCATTGAATATACATTTCTAAAGCACATCAACTTCACTGAATTCTAACAATTATGCTGACCTATCAATTCTATCCAACAACCACTTTATGCAATGCAACCCTTCAATAGATGAACAAGGTCATATCTAAACAAAGCAAATATGAAATAATTATATAGAATTTAAAAAGGAGTAAAACACCTCCACCAATGCATGCAGTAAAACCGAAAACCAAATAGTATGAAAAGTTAGCTATAAATAGAAGAAAAAAAAGAAAAATTGATTATACAAAATGAAATTAAATACTTTATTTTATTATTAAAAAATGGTACCAACGACAAGAACACTACATTGTATGTGTTTTCGTGCTTTCACACATCATCAGTTACTAAACAATCGAATAATTAAATATACACTATAGTATATTGAAGTATATGCATTACAATATTAATCCAATAGGTATTAACACATCACAGGAGATATTATACTCTGCAATTGTATAGGTATTAAGAGAACAGAAGTATTTACACTATCAACAACTTAATAGTGAGTTCCCTGCTCCTATACTCGTCCTTCGTGTTAATATCCGGTCTGTATTGCCTGTAGAGCCTCCAAAGTTAGCAAAAAGCTCTCACTTAAATACTGTATCACTATATTCATGTCTTTATACATCGTCATCCTGCTGTAGCCTTTGTTATTCAACAACTAGTTTCTATTCACTAAGAAAAATATTTTAAGAAGCAATATTCATGTTGGTGTTAGTGTTTAACAATGTCAATTTTGATAAAATACCACCACTATCAAAATAGAAAGGCAATATTTGCTACTACTAAGTAATTAAACCATCACTACTAAAAGAACCAGAAAAATCATTATCAAGCGCTTCAGCTCATCACTGCTGAGGTTGAATAAACATAATAAACACTATTACAGTATATATATGGTGATTTTTACAAGTAATAAATAAAATCCTGGGTAAAATTGAGTTGCAAATGCAATCATAGTAAATCACAGTCTACAGTTGATTCACTTAATTCTAGATGCACACAAAGAAGCCAAAATGTGAATTATACCATCAACAAGTTCTAAAATATGGTTTCAAACAACAAAGATTTGAAATTG
>CM032662.1:3992781-4040549 GCA_019095985.1 Streblospio benedicti
TATCAAATGTGTGAAATGTATGTCACACTCTAGAACCATCAATGCAAGAAATACTGAAACAATTTTTTAAAAAAGTGTTTATTTAGGTCTACTTGGATTAAGACGATCACTGCCAAACACATTATTCTGTTTAAATATTACAAACAGGACTTTATATTGATTATATGATTTTGCTTGTATTAAGTGTGTTTACGATTAATAAAATAAATATAAGCAGTTATTGTTCTCTTTATTTATTTCCCCAGGTACACACACATAACTAAAAAGGGGATTCGCCACACCATCATCCCAAACAGCCGGCTGTATAAAGGCTACACCAACAAACCGTTGTCTCTGTAGCCCCCAGCCTACATACTTGGTCAGTTATCATCTCAACACAGAGGTTGTGGGTTCGAATCCCACCTATGGATGGAACTCCCAAATTGATTTGGAGGTTGCTATTCTGCAGGGTCACTTTTCGTACCGGAAGTGCCTTGCTTGGAGGTTGCGCATGTACCAGCTTATCTGGGTCTGGTTCCCCTGGGTTCTGTGCACAGTCCAAACTCTTATGATGAGAAAACTTGTTGCATAAATCATGGATGATTTAGATTATATGTTTTAAAGTAATATAGAGTCAAATCTGATTTAAAGGGACATACACAGCAAATGCCTTCTTAGATAGATTGAATTAATAATTTTGCTTTTTGATACATTTGACATGTTGCTCCCAATAACTTATGATTTTACAATTATTAGTATACGTTTGATAAATTACCAATACCCATAAAAGTGCACTGCCATATTGATTGTCACTTTCATATATCCCCTACAAAAACAGACCACTGCATGAGCTTGCATTCTCTATCACCCGTGCGCCGACAGCCAAAATTAGCTGCTCAAAAATATATATGTTAAGGCTGTTAAGGTGACAGTGTTTAGAATCTCTAGTACTGTTTACAAACATTGATTGTTGGGTACATTTCATGAGAGCAAATTAGAGATTTAATTGATTATCAAGAAATGAAATACTGCACATAGATAAAAATGTATGCATTCAAATGCCTCAGCAAGTACTATTTATGTGGCATAAAAGGTTGAAATGACATGACACGGCTTCTGTGGCCGAATGGATAGGGAGTTGGACTTGTGACCAGAAGGTCGCGGGTTCGATTCTCGGTCAGGTCTGAGGGTAAGTGTTGAGCAAACTTACCTCTAACAGGTTGCACACTGCTCCGTGGTACCTACACGTTAAATAGGTACAGGTCGGTGGTTAGCGTGCGCAAACAGCAGCAATGCCGTATGCAGCCAGTATGGTATGCTCCCCGGGGAGTTGAGAAAGATATATGTGAGAATGTGCCGATGACCTGGTGTAAATTGTAAAGTCGTGAGATCAAAACTTGGATCAAGACTATAAACCAGACATTTACATTTACATTTATGAAATTCACCTGTGCATATCTCTTTAATATTCGATATCATATTATGCAAAAATATATTTGGTATTCCAAGACCTAAAAATGTTTTCTCTCTGAACTATTTTTCAAGCGACACACCAAACCGGAAGTGAATATTTGCAATTTCATGCCGGTGTTTTTTTGAAGAAATTTGTTCATTTTCGCGATATCATGAGTTCTATTGGAACAGGGGTAATTAGTTACCGCGCATTTACAATAGATACATAATTCCTTTACCCGTTAAATGAGAAACCAAACTGATCAGAGACGCAGGAATCTTATAGACTAGCACCCAATGTATCTTCGTGTTTGACAGTTCTGTGACTATTTCTGATAGGTTTAGCGTAAACTCGATCGCTGGTTCTGGTCGCACGTGAAAAAAAATGTTATCATTGACACAACTTTCACGTCCTAGCTGTATTTGATAATGCCTTATGTAATATTTTTTTTATACCTGCAATAATCCGTTAATATATTATTAAAGGCATATGCAATATGGGTTTAATTTTTGATTCTTCATGTAGGCAAGCCCAATAGACATATTCTATTTTTAAAAACAACCTTTATATGGTGGGTATCCTGTATAATATAGGTGTATCCTGTATAATATATGCTAGCTGGAAAACCAGTGCAGAATTGGGCGGTACTAGAACGCATAATTTGAGTGTATTTTTAACAATTTTTTCTCCACAACCCTGGCCATTTGAAAATCTTAAGAATATTTAGATTTTTTGCAGAGATGTTAAAAAAACACATCGTGTCTATAACCGAATTGTGTGATTTTGCAACAAAATGGGATATCTTTTACCTTTTTATTTTCTATTATTTTATCATAAGAAACCAATTACAAGAACACAGTGTGTTTGCGTGTTTACAGTTTTTTTACACACACCATCAGTTTGCTAAAGATTAAATTTATGTTATGCAATATTCTCTGTAGTATATTTGACTTGATTTGATTAATCCAATAGGTACTTAACGCACGGCAGACGTAATTATAATCTGCAATTGATTAGGCATTATTAAGAGAACAGAACTACAGGGTATTACACCAGCTGTCAACAACTTAGTTAGTTCGCTGCTTGGAGGTTGTGCCTTTTCATGCACGTCACGTGCACCGTTTAATCCACGTAAGTAAAGCATTTACGTCACGCGTATGCTGGAAAGAGTACTGCTTTGTTTACGAACCAACACGAAGTACTTTCGTAAATATAAGATATAATTCCCGTTTTATTTTTTTAATGAGAAACCGAAAAGTCGTGTATTTGCTATTCAGTGGTCAGTATCGGCAGGTTTTTAGGCTTGTGAAAATTCTGTATCAAATAGTAATTGGACACAGATTGGCGTCATGGACGTTTTCTCATTCCACGGACACTGTGGTCTACGCGCGATGCCTTAACAAGGCCAACCTTAGTTGGCGGCTGCGCCGCCAACGGGTTGGCCATAATAATCCATTGATCCTCTAATTATTCAATATTATGTCATAATTATCAAGATTTGATTAATTATTTTCATCTGATCTATCGCAAAATGACAATTCACAGATTTTTGCATTTGCATCTTCGACCTTACATTTAAAGACCTCTCATTCGTTGAGCACTTCACCCAGGGCCCGTGGGTCTCACACATCACGTATGTTTGTAAAAAAATATATAGCATCCAAAGAAGTGTACCTTGAACACGATAGTTTTCCCAGTTCCAAAATGCAGAGATGTGAACATCCGTTTTTTCCCCATATTTTTACGGTTTTTGACCTCTGAAGAATCACATTACGTATGGGACATGGTTTTATTACGGGAATTCACTAGTTTAAGAAAAATATGGTAATTTATTGCAAACTTTCGTTGAAAATCGTGTGAATAATGCCTCCCAGAAAGATTTGGTGTTCATAATGGAAACACGCTGCTGGATCACGGCAGTATAATGATTTGTAGCACGGAAAAAACGTGTTTGCGTGAGGCTGTTTCTGCGTTGTTGTAAATGTAAGTGGTGCCGGGTGCTAGCGTTGGTGCATGTGTAGGTGCAAAAAGGAAATGGATGCTTGTAAGTTGAAGATAAATGTTTTCAGGTGAAATTTCCTTTTATTCTTCTAGAATTCTAGAGATGATGATGATGATGAGAATATAAAAGTAATGGTAGAATAACCCGTGCATGATGATTGCTTATCAGATGTTACATAACGTTATCTATTTTTAATCGCGATGACACTGCTTCAAAGTGCCATAAGATGGCCTTGTATGTCAAAGCCTAGCTATGAGTATGACAGTATCTGATCTACTCTTGTGTTGAACACCCAAGCACATGGAGGGAGCCGCTCAGCATAGCTGTGTTTACATTTGTACACACCACATTTCTGGGTTATTTTCTGGTTTGAATGAAAGTGGCAGATACTGTATAAATTGATGGTGTTTGCTATAATCGCCCTCATTATTGCTTATTGTGAGTAGATAAACATTTAAAATTTTATTAAGATTTTCAATTATTTTTATTAAGATTTTTGCTTGAAAATTAAGATTTTTCATAGCTGTGATTAAGATTTTCAACTCTGACGGGTTCACATCTCTTAAAATGTAAAAAGAAAATTTCTAGTAAGAATAAACGTAAATAAACATTATAAAACATGTTCAAATCGCATATTATCGGCACCTATGGGAGGTGTGTGAATACTTTATTTCATAACAAAATGCACCATAGATCTATAGTTTTAATGAAACATAAAAGCGTTTATATTACGAATATATAAGTAAGTAGCTTCATTTTGACACCTCCAACACTATTGTTGGTTGATACAATATACATTCTGTTTGAGGAATCCGATGTGCCCCAGCACCAGCGATCGGGCTCCCTGTTTGAAGATTGTTTCTTTGTATGATGTTTGTCGTAGACTGTCAGCATGAGATTCAATCGCAGAAAATACCATGACTTTGCACGTTTGGAGCCATTGAATAACACTGAATATTAGGTTCTGTGAAAAGTAATGAACATGTATGACTGTATTTTTCAGTACGATCTCTCTGCGTCACAGTTTTCCCCAGATGGCAGAGTTTTTCAGGTAGAATATGCTCAAAAAGCTGTAGAGAACAGTGGGTAAGTTACTTTACAACCTTATTATCTATAACCATTGCAGCACAATGTTACAACAACAGCGCTAAAATATTTAGATTACAACTTTTTATATGAAGATGATAGTTTCAAATACTGACTGCTACCATTTGACTTGTTCTTATATTTTCCCCTTGGTTTATTGACTCTTCGCAGAACGGCGATAGCGATTCGAGGAAAAGATGGCGTTGTTTTCGCTGTAGAGAAATTGGTGCAGTCCAAGCTTTATGAGCATGGAGCTAACAAAAGAATATTCAACATTGACAGACACGTGGGCATGGTAGGTTATAATACGACACTTGCACTTTGGTTCATTATCCCAACACTTGAAAAATTCAGGGAATGTTTATTTCTTTTTCCCAATTAAAGTCAATAACAAGTTTCTGAATTGTAAATTAGTTAGCAAACAATAAGAAAAATGTGTTCGATCAGTAATTTTATGTACATGTGTTGGACAAGTACAACACACAATAAAATATGTAAGCACTTTAAATTTCCAGCACTTGTTTTTGCTGTTCATTATTCAGGGTGAGGATTAGGTGGAAAAAGTTCTACTGGTCAGCAGGACGACAAACCCTCAAATATCTACTCGTCCTCCTTGCACAAACTCTGTACATGTATGCTGAACTGACCAGATTTCCTACTTGTAAAATGGACGAGTTGCTGTAGCATTTTACTCGTCCTCCACAAATTTTTACTAGTCAATACGAGCGGACGAGTGGCGAATCCTGACCATGAATTATGGACATGTATATTCAACTGGTAAATGGCACGGTTAAATCAATGTTACATGTTATCGCGAAACACCTGAGCCTGTTATTTGCTGCTGTTTTGCAGGCTGTATCTGGTTTGCTGGCAGACGCTCGTCAGGTTGTGGACATCGCACGGGACGAAGCCGCAAACTACCGCTCGCAGAAAGGCGGAAACATCCCGCTCAAGGTAAAACCACCACAGAAACATCCCACTAAAGGTAAAACCACCACAGAAACATCCCACTAAAGGTAAAACCACCACAGAAACATCCCACTAAAGGTAAAACCACCACAGAAACATCCCACTAAAGGTAAAACCACCACAGAAAAAACCACCACAGAAACATCCCACTAAAGGTAAAACCACCACAGAAACATCCCACTAAAGGTAAAACCACGCCACACGCGAGGCTTTAAAACAGTGATTAAGTAAAATAAAAGTACATAATGGGGAAAATGGTTCATCAAGCTAAAAAAGAAAATCTTAAAAATATTTAAGCTTTTGATGGCTTTATAGTACATGTTTTGTAGTTTCTGACTCCTTGTTTTGTAGTTGTTTCTGACCCTCCCTGTGTTGTAGTTCCTGACGGAGCGCGCCTCTCTCTACCTCCATGTTTTGTAGTTCCTGACGGAGCGCGCCTCTCTCTACCTCCACGCCTACACGCTGTACTCCTCGGTGCGACCGTACGGCTGCTCCGTCCTCATGGGCTCCTACGATCCGACAGACGGACCCCAGCTCTACATGATCGAGCCCTCAGGCATCTACTACGTGAGTCACGCCACTCGGGATAAGTCCCCATCCTATCTGTCAAAGTCGCCCAGTCAGTGTCCCATTCTTACTTGTCCTATGGACGGGTATTCTCAGTCACTCCAGGCATCAATTTCAATTGAATTTACATGATGTTTGTTGATGCGGACGTGTAAATCTGAGATAGGATGGGAATATTTTTCACGATACCTGTCCATGGATGATCTTTCTCCTATTCGTGGCCCTGGACGATAAGGATTGTAGAAGTTCAATTGATCAGATTTGTTTAGTGTGAAAACCAAAACCTTAAATACTCTTGTGTTTTGGAATGTAAAAGTGCGAAAATTTAAAGGAAACTTGCAATTGTCTAGTAGGACAAAATGTTTTATTTTTTTTTATCATATTTGTATATATCTATTCAATTTTACTTCTATTTATAATTTTTACCTATCTGTAATCTTTTATTTACTCTGTGGTATTAATATGCCTGTGATAAACGAAATAAATCAAATAAAAAAATCTAATCTAAGCGTGTGCTGTCTGCTGTAGGGTTATCACGGCTGTTCGGCGGGCAAGGCCAAGCAGAACGCAAAGACCGAGATCGAGAAGATCAAGGTAACCGCTACATGCTCAATCAGAAACTCATAGAAATAACTACTTACACTTACAATCTTATATTTTCAAAGTAATTGACCATTGTTTTGAATTAGAGGCACATCAACTTCGATAGTTTCTCAAGGATGAAGGTTTTTGTTTAATACTATCAGAAATTCATATAAACAACAAAATACGTTAACAATGAAATTGAAAATGCTTACAAATATTTGATAAACGTTTATTTTTGTGGTATTATTTTTGTTTTTCTATTTTAGTCTCGTTTTTGAATATGTCAAAGGTTTTTGTTTTTTGTTTTTCTATTTTAGTCTCATTTTTAAATCTGTCAAAATTAGGAACAGCTGAGACGAGCGTTATTTTTAAACACCAATTTTTGTGCATTTTTTTTACCGTTCAAAATCTGTGTTTATTTTGTGCAGGGACCGAAACGGAGCCCGGAAGGAGACGCGAGGAAAAGGGTACTAAAGGCGTGTAAAATAAGTGGTTGGCCTTTGTAGAGTTGACATCGTAGTTACAAGCATTTAGTTCTGGTCGTCTGCTGACAAATTTTATTGAATCAGAGTAACTATTGTTTTCTAAGATTCCTACTAGGAAGAAGAATTCGAAAACAGCGACTTCGCTTGACCACATTCTACGAGATTTTCGGTGGTTCATCATAGAACATCATTTGATTTCTACTTGCAGATTAAATGCATTGATATGCCTCTTTCTTTTCAGTCGACAGCAGGAAACCAGGATTGCAAGCAGAATGCTGCCAAAATGACCTTGTTAAGACCCGCATCAAAGCCAGATAGACCTTAATGTTTGCTGAATGATCAAACTGGTGTAATCTAGTGTGCAAATATTTATCTTATTTCTCTAACTCAGAAAATTAGAATTTTTGAATAACGTTAGAATATAAACATTCCTCTTAATACTAATACCATACACTATTTTTCCTTTCAAGTTTGACGTAAACTGGTTTATTTTTGCTGTCACATTGAAAATTATTTTCACACAACTTTGGCAGTGATTTTTCTTCTTGTGATGGCAGAGAGAAAGAGGACGTAAGTGTGATTTGAAAATAGACTCAAGCGAAGAGTGAATTTTGTGCTCATCCAGGGTTTGACATAAGGACTGGTAAGGCAGAAGACAACGGGTCTACCAAGTTTAAAAATCAGGTAGACCGACTCAAAATCAGGTAGCCCGGCACTCACGTGTTGTTAAAAAATGCATGTTTCCTTCTGTTGCCCTTTAAAGGGAAGTGCATAATTCAATACATTGACATAATAACATAATTCTCTGCGTTTGTTAAAATAAGGATGATGATTCAAACGAGTATTTTGTTTTTCTAATAATACATAATGGAACTGCCAAAACCAGGTAGACCACAGGTCTACCTACTGGCAAAAGCTGGTAGACCGGCCAGTTTTCAGGTAGACCAGGGCTACAGGTCTACCACTTATGTCGAACCCTGTGTCATCACTGTGAAAACATCAGCTACGGCACTTGACCAGCATGACATGAATTATGTGAACGCTCCAATGCTAATATGTGAGGTGAAAAAGCCTGATTGTTGCCCGGTTCTGTTGCAGATGAAGGACATGTCCATCAAGGATCTAATCAAGGAGGCAGCCAAAATGTGAGTGAACAATTCTGGCAGACACAATCAGATTTAGTTGGCTCGTCGCAATGGTCGTGTAGATACTCAGTGAAAATACTGTCATATAATGTAGAACATGGGATGAATGACGTGACGCAATAACGGGTGTACATAAGTAAATGTGCCGTCCACAATGTTATGATTTGTACGTCTGTTGTGCACGTGTCGTGATCTCCTTTTGATAGCAATGGAAGATTGTGTTTTTGTAAACAAGAGTGAATATTACGGTGTTCTTAACTTTTGTTTGCGTTTGGCGTATAGGAACTTCATAATTCTTGATAAATTGACTACAGTGAAAGTCCTTAACGGAACCCCCCAATGTGCAGTGACAAATCCTTCCTTTGTCGAGGCTTTCCCTCGTTTACTACAGCATTTAGTTAGATCTACATTTTGTACATGAGAAAAGTTTCTGTTATTCCGCTTTTCCTTTGTTAAGGACATTTACTGTATTGTTTTATTCCATGTATGACTTGGCCAACAGAGTTCACATGTTCTTTCTTTCTTTTATTTATTTATTTATTTTGCCATATTTACAAATAAGATTTATGATATAGAATACACACAATTAACAATAATTTTAACAACTTTAGAATATTAAAAAATTACAGTAGTAGATGACAGGGGTGGAGAAAAGTGGATTACTTTTCAAGTTCCACCCTATGTATATGTTCTCATCACAGTTTAACTATTAGTTATTTAATCAATATTAAAACATTTTTGTGTAATATACTAAGAGTGTTACAACGCAATTTAAGAAAAAAAAAATCTAATAGAATGCAAACTAATTACGTGTCAACTTAATTAATATTTTTCTTTACAATGATTTTTGAATAGATATTTATATGTAACATACGTTTTGGCTGCTTTGATATTATTTGGTAAAATTTTCCATATATATTAGCACATGCATATTGGAACGTACTCTTAAAATAGTTAATATTAATTTTACATGTAATTCTGAAATCATTTTTGTGTCGTGTATTATGGGAACGAACATCGGTATCTTTAATTATAGTTGCCCACGAGACAATTGGTAAATCACCTATTGTTAGCTTGAATACAATGGCACAAATCTTAGATTTATATACATCTTCTAACTTTAATATCATATGTTCCTTAAATAATGGAGAGGTATGGTCTATCCTTCTTATTCCACAAACTGCTATTTTTATGTAGAATTGAGTGAACTCGGTATGCAGCGTACGGTCTCATTATTTTATTAATTTCTACTTCTCTTCTGCAACATTACACCAAACATAAACCGCCATGCAAAATTCAAAACAGTTTTCGAGAACTATAGTCTCCTTTTCAATCATTGTATGGTTCTCGAAAACTGTTTTGACCTTTGAATTTTTGCATGGAGGTTCATGTTTGGTCTAATGTTGCAGAAGAGTAGTTCAAATTAATAAAATAATGCTATTTTTATGGTGCGTGCTGTTGCTGCTGTTGAGGACGTTGATTGTTCTGCGTGTTGTTGCAGCATCTACCTGGTGCACGATGAGGTCAAGGACAAGGCGTTTGAGCTGGAGTTGTCGTGGGTGGGCGAGGCGACCGGGGGAGTCCACCAACTCGTGCCTGACGCTGTGTTCACAGAGGCGGAGAAGTACGCCAAGGTACGGGGCGGGAAATACAGCGACCTGTGTCTGGGGGAATCGAAGACGACGCGGCGGCGGCCAAGGTAGATTAACAATTGCTGAAACGTCGACCGTGCACATAGACCGTGAATTTTACGTCTGACGTGAACTTTAGTGCCCTCTATTACTGGGCAGTTCACGTCATACGTAAACTCACGGCGGACTGTGTGTATGGCCGAACTGTGCGATTGACGCTCTATGTGGTCGTCACCGCAGAGACGGGTACATTGTGAAGTACGTGGTAGGTGGCAATAATATGATTAATGTGCACTATCAGGAGTAGAGAGCTAAAGATTGTGGTGACATAACACAGAGGCAGAGAGGTACGCTAAGGTACGCGCGGGCCGGGGTCTAGGAGGAAGCAGAGGTATGTATGGCCTTGAATGTGTTCATCGTCTTGGAATCCATATAGATGTACAAAGTTCATCTTCACACAACACAATAAATTCTTAGATTGAAGTTGTACGTGCGCAGAGAGATTTTGAAAATGGCAACAGCAGTTGTCGAAGCTGTCAATCAATGTAAGAATTGATTATGTTGTGCGAAGATGAATGCGGGAATACACTGAGGTATGTACAACGTAGGTGGTCACATGGCATATATATGGAAACCTAAATTACCTAAAACAATTCCTCCCCCAAATTTTGATTGGCAAACAGAAACTGGCCCCATTGAGAAAAATCCTAGAAACAACACAGTAGAAATACGCAGAGGTATGTACAGGCGAATCTACGCCAAGGTTGTGGTCACAGTAATTTTTGAAGTACACCAAGGTGGTAATAATATATTAATGTGTACTATGAGGAGAGAGCTAAAGATCGTGGTGATCATGGACATTTTATAGTTTGTTGTTGTTTTTTATTTGCAGGCGGCTTTGGAAGAGTCGGACGATTCTGACGATGAGGATTTGTAGTGGAAGTCGCGGTGTTAGTGATAGTGTGAAAAACTGTGAACACTGGATATGCCAAGTGCTGCGGAGACAACATGCATGTGCTTTTGATACTTAAGGAAGGATGGAATTTTTGAATATAAAGAAACCAGCATGAAAATTGACTAATAAATTTTTTGTTGGTGCAACAAAGTACACCATTATTTAATTGAAACTTATATTTATTTTTATATTTCATGTCATGTTGTTTTAAGATACATTTTGAGATCAGATAATAGTTCTGTAAATATTTAACCAAGTTTCCTGTGTATGACAATAAAAACTTAAAATCTTGACAAATTGATTTTTATGATGTGGATCGTAACTTTTACACTTTTTAGTGGTATTTTATTTTACGTAAATTCATTATTTAATACTAATATTCAAACAAAACTCAAATTGATAAAATTTCTTTATTTACAAACAGAACATCTCACACTTTAATCAAAATATAATTGTCATACCGATAATGTGTCGGGAGACCAAATGTTTTCAATACTTCTCGCCTCGTGAGCCTGTACTTTTTACTTATTTGGTCTCGATTTGTCTAGGGTAATATTTATGCACTATAATTAGATAAAATGAATCAATTTCCCTCACAAACTTTTTCAAAATTGTCACAATTAGCAGAAAATTTTACAAAAGGGAAGAGTATTACTACGTGCAAAAATAGAAGTTGATCAGTAAAGTTTTTATGTGGTCTTTTTTTTTTCTGTATCCTGACATTAATTTGGAATTACTGGTATATTTAAATATTTGAACAATGATTTAGAATAATATATTTTGTTATTTATATCTAATTTATTCTAAATTATAAATATTCAAATATGAATATAATATGATATAAATTCCAAATTAGTTACCAAAAAAAGACTAAGAAAACAAAGGTAAAAAAATATACAGATTCGAAGAAGTTTCGTAAGTAAAGTTTTGGCCATGAGATGCATCAATCCACAAACCCACACATGTTACTAAATAATCAATCTGTCAACATCTCAAAATCTAAACAATGAAACAATTCATAAATATGTTAATATTAAAATTAAATACCTAGACATATTTGTAAGGATAAAACAGACCTTTATATATGTACACTATGAGTTGTCACGCTCATGGACTAGGTTAAATTTGCATTTTCATCACGTTTGACACAAAATAATATTTACATGAACAATGTTTCACAAAACTCACATGATAATTCTGTTTCTGTACCTATGATAATTTTCTCCAATCCATTAGTGACATTTAGATCATGAAGCTTTTGAATATTCATGTTTGTCTTATTTTAATACTGAATCACGTTTCATGATGGATGCAAAGTCAAAATTGTACACAAAAACGACAATCTGAACTATGAACTTCAAAACAAACAGATCATTACAGTAAAATTTTTAATCTCATGCTATTTCATTAAAATATTTTTATCGCAAAAAGTCGCGCCATGAACAGCCAAGAAGCAAATGTAGAAACTGGTACGAAATTGTGAAAATCAACGAGTTGTCTCATAAGACACTTTTCCATAGATAATATCACTGATTACCTGTTATTGTATCCATGTTTAAAGTAGTGCTTTAAACAAATAAGTAAATCAGCTGTTGTCAAACGTCAAGTGACCGAAACCTCCAGTTAAACTGAATAAATTTTGCTCAAAGTTCTTGTTGAAAGTCTCATTAATGTACCCTACTATAACATAAATGAGTGAATTTCCCGACTAACCATGGCGTGACTTGTAACAATTCAGTTATGACAGCTTAGAGCCAAACAGTGTTAACTCCCATTGATTTGCATGGGTCTGAACAGTTTTGTAAAGTTTAAATAACATGTAAAAATATAAAGACCATAAGTTAGGTTATACAGTTTAAAAAACAGTTTCAGATTTAACAGATGATTTGTTGCTGCAACTGACAAACAATGGAATGATGAGATGAAGTGAGTCGTAACGAGGCTCAGGTCCCCACCTGGAAATAAACATAAGATAAGAAGATTTTATTTGAGTGTAAATCGCATATGAAATACGCCATAGAACAGATAAATATGTACAATATATCCATGTGTACAATCACAAAAGTAACAGCAGAAGCTTAAAATAGGTCATTTTACCACTTTTGCACAATTGTGCTATCATAAAAGAATTGCGATTCCACGTTACACACTAAAACATTTTGACTAGAAAAAATAGCTACCGCATAACTTTCTAATTATTACTTGCACAGAATGTTTAACATAATGCAACATAAACTTAAATGTATCTTCCTTATTGTGTATCATAGATAATTGTCAAAGTTACGTTTGTATGCACTATTACAAGTTTTAAATATTGATATTTTGGATAATTGCACCACAAATTGCCTCCATGAAAATCATAACAAAAGCTTTGAACAATTTACATTTCATTTCTACGTCACATTTTCTAAATTTAGATAACAAAATATTAATATTATACCAATCCTCAAATTATCTAGGCTATAATTTGAGGCTGAAAACTAAAGTTATACTTCTTGGAAAGGTTTTATTCGCACACAAAAAATATATACTGCTAATGTTTATTTAAAAATTGAAGTCAAAGATTTCTTGTACATTCTTCGTGCACATTGTGTTGCAGACAGAATCTTCGGCATGTAGCTGATTAACAAAAACATACTGTAAAACTAGAATACTCCGCGGCTATTAAATTTTGCAATTTTCATCTATACATTATTTTGTGACTATTTAATTTTTGCAATTTGAGTCCATCCTGGACCTACTTTACATAGGCTATTAATATTTGCCGACTATTTAAGTTTGCCTTTTTGCACCTACCCACGAAATTCGCAAATTAAATTGTGTGCAAACATTTCTAGTTTTACAGTCCACTGAACCATGTCGGCGCTTACTGCTATTATTAGACATTTGTGTTTTTGTTTGAAATTTGTTTTTTGTGCGCTCATTAGTACGAATACGGTACTAAGTTGGCACAACCTGAATTTACTTATAACTGTAGTGAACCTATTGTAAACTTTGTAAATAGTAAAGATCTTAAAAGTAAACCCTAATAAGAACAACATCCTCAAGGTGCCACTTACCTGATAAGTGACTGGTTAACTGTTTCTACTTGAAATAAGTTACGGCAAGTAAAGCATATGGTCAAGTACATGTTTAAGTCTATTGTTTTTATTGTAAGAAGAGCCAAGTGGTCAGTTATAAGTCATAAATGTTAATTACTTCTTAAAAAGGGGACAATCATTGGGAGATATTAACAATTGCATGGAAAGTTGAAGTTCAAATGCAAAAAAGACTACTAGTAAACAAAAATTCTGTAAACTAATTCGATGGACATTCAGAATAATCAGAAGATTTTACATATTACTCATTATTATTATCATATATATCTATTATCAATGTTACTATAACTGATGATTGTAAAAAAAAAAATTGTTAACAACTCTATAAAATCATGTAAAGCATGAGATATTGCTGCCCATAGTGGAATATGAGCTGAAATAATTTTGAAAACAATTCTTCATTTAAAATACATTACATGTATTACAGTTGATCAAAACAAAGCATGACTTAATGTGCTGATTCTATTTAAAAATACTAATAATTTGCTTTGCTTTTCCATTTTGCCCAGGTTAGAAGTCATTTTCCCCACTTTGTCCCGCTTTTGCCCATTAAAACCCGGGTGGGCCATTTTTTTTTTAAAAAAAGGACAAAATGCGAACTCTTCACTCACTGCGTGTATCGTGTTACCGACGCCTGCTGCCATCTGGTGGTCGTGATCCAAACCCAACACACAGGTGGCCACGAACCTGGAACACACAACAGCAGACGTTAGGGATGATGCTGTCATGCTCCACAAATGTGTAACAGTGTTCTCTTTATTCTTGACCCCCTCCCCTCGAAAGTGGAAATATCAAATGTGTGACATAATCAAAGAATATCTACACAGTGTTTAGCGATATTTATTCCAATATTACTTATATATGCCATAAAATAATATTTATTATATATCAGGAATGTAAATCATAATAATTAATGTGTGAAATCTGCTGTCTATCTTTATTAATGCAACATTTAAATATGCAGAGGATCCTTAAGAAACATGGTGTCCCGTCTTTCCATAAGCCTTTCAACACGCTTAGGAGCCTGCTAGTTAGACCCAAGGACAAAGACGACCCAAAGAAAATGTGTGGAGTGTTGTATGACATCTCATGCCCTTCATGCCATGAAACATACATTGGGGAAACTGGCAGGAATCTGCAAACGAGACTGAAGGAACACCTGGGGGGATGCTCCTGCCTTGGTTGAGGTTGAGCTTCGGGCGGTGCGTGTAGATCTTGATGGCTTCCAAGATCTTACGTCGGAATGGCTGATCTTCTCTGCCTATGACTCTGGCTGACTCACTACTGAATAGATGTCCAGTATTCTCTGTGTGGATCTGTATGGCAGACTGGGTACTGTGCGGGTCCAGGTGTTCCTTCAGTCTCGTTTGCAGATTCCTGCCAGTTTCCCCAATGTATGTTTCATGGCATGAAGGGCATGAGATGTCATACAACACTCCACACATTTTCTTTGGGTCGTCTTTGTCCTTGGGTCTAACTAGCAGGCTCCTAAGCGTGTTGAAAGGCTTATGGAAAGACGGGACACCATGTTTCTTAAGGATCCTCTGCATAGTCTGTCTCACTGACCGGGCGAGCATGTGGAGGTGTCCTGGCAGGAACAGGTAGGTTGTGTAGGAGGCCATCAGGGTGAAGCCGATAGCCAGCGAATCAGCGCCGGTTAAGGAACGTAACACACAGGAAAAACACAACAAACAACAAAACTTGGCGTAAACATTGCAATTTCTCTTTCTATCTATGAAGAATATGATCATCCAAAATCAGTGTGGTAAATGGCTGCTGCTGTCCGGTGGCCCGAGGCTGGCAAGTTTACTATCGGGCCTGCAGGTCTTCAGACTTACCAGCAGCCCGGTTGTTTGGCACCTTTATGACCCCGAATTTTAGCAGACTTTATACAAATATAATCTCAAAATCCACCAAATGGCTCCTTTTTGAAATATACATCAAAAGATTTTCGGAATCCCCCCTCCCCTGGGCACTCAATTTCACTCGGGCCTGTAAGTGTCAACTACCTTTTTCGGAGAAGTTTCCCACACTGCCAAAATACCATTTACAATACTTTTTGATGATTTTTCAAGACAATGACAACAAGACGGAGAGAAGGAAGGATGAGAATGGAGAGGACGTGGAACCTGCAGGAATGTCAGTGTAGTAAGTGAAAAGAAAATATTCATTACAAAATCAAATACCTTTTTAAAGGTATTTAAAAGGCACATTAAATTTAGTATATACACATTTATACAGAATGCTGCTGGTACATTTGTAGACATGTTTGTTTACACTTTAACGACATCATGCAGTAAGAAGCCTCTCTCTGGTTCCAATATGGAAGATGCCAGAAAAGAGGGCGCTGGTTGCCATGGATACTGACGATGGCTTTCTCCCACGGCTCGAGCACCACGATTCCCAGCGAGATTTCGTACAGGAACTTGAGTCGCAGCAGAAAGCGCGCGAGCGAGCGGACAGCCTCGATCAGTCCCGCGCCGCGACCAGCCATCGTCAGCGAGCGGAGAGCACTCGGAGGGGGTGCAATTTCACTTTTTTTTAAAAATAAGAATCAAGTTTTTTTTCTCTAAGCAATTACTAAAATGTAGGTAACTTTTTTTGGAAGATTTGTCTTCTTGTGATGATATTTTCTGATTCTATCCGATGTGTTTGGTGATGAAAAATAAGAAGTGTTCAGCCTAAGCACAGATATTGACAGGCACACAATCGTTTGCTGATTTAGTTTATGTTTTATCTGCTAACTTCAGTTTATTGTCCATGTTTCTTTCTGCGTTCCCAGGTTACGATCGTGACTTTGTCCTGTCGTGTGCAGAATTTATGTCCCACTTTATTGTTGTCACTTTTCACTCTATTTCTTCTCAGCAGACGCAATAAACTGTCCTGAGACAATCACAGGACAAGTCGGTCAAAGCCACACGTTTCAATTACATATTCTACTCTACATTAAATGAAATCAACTCCGACTCTGATTTGTACAACTACTAAAATAGTTATTTTAAAGTTTCATTACCATATATTGTTCAATTTGATTCATGAAAAAAGAAAGAAATTAAAAAAAAACAGGACAAATTCCCACTGAGAACCACAATACATCTTGAATGCATGTGTTTACAGGGGAAAAAAAAGTCACTATCCCGTCTCTTTCTAGCCTGATCATTGATTTAACTTAAGGCTGTATGTTTTAAGGTCTCAGACACTTTAACTGAAAGCGACATTACCAGCCTTCTATTGTCAAAATCATAATAAACATAATCAAAGTAACAGGCAAACGGGTAGAGTAAAAACCAGCCGGGGCCAGTTGTAATGAATTACTAAAGGCGCATCAACAATTGATCGAGTGAGAGTGAAGCATGAATATAAAACACAAACATGCTATAAGATTATGATCAGCACACAGCTTTCACTTAGTGATTTATACCAATATTTGGCAACTTCATTCAGGGTAGTCACAGGATTTCCCTTTACCCTGATTCCATAATTTTCCCTGATTTTTACGAACCAAGAAAGAACACAAAAAAACATTAAAACAGACAGCTTATTTTTTGGACGGCCCCAAACCATCCCTTATAGCCTCATCACTGAATACTTCAATCAAATATAAAGTTTCCATTGGCAGGAATTTATGATTATTGTTAACCACTCGCAACATCCAATAACAGTTTGAAATTTTAGTAACGCTTTGAAAGGTATCCTGACAATGCTGTCATGTATTCAATCATAAAATTACATTGAAATCAAAGTAATAAAATAAAAGAAAAAAATCATTCATTCTTGGCACAGTCATGCTTTTATACAGACTTCTAGCTAATGACAGATGTTTTTTTTATTGAAATATAAAATTCAGATTTTCCCTGCATGGAAATTTTCTGGCAAGATTCGCTGATCAAAGGACACTATGTAGGCTTGTGCTGATGTAAACAAACAATTTTCAAACTTTATAGCGTACACTAAAGATTTTCGGTTTACACCAGATGATGGACATTGCCTCGACTTTGTGCTCCACTCACATAGCAATGACCGGTGCCGCGTCAATCCCACAATGCAATGTACTACCTTTAGGGATGAGTTTGCTCAACACACACCTCCAGTAGCAGGTGCCTTGTGAGTCCACACCGCTCTTACTTTATGAATTATCTCCTGAATTTTCTCCTAAAACATCTTCAACTATTTTCTAACAATGATTTTGATTATACGCTTCATAACAATAAATATATCTTTCACACCCATTATATTTCAATTTTTTTTGGTGTTGTTATTTGAAAAAGATCCTTTGGGAGCTCGAAAACGTTTATGAATGAAGTCAAAATCTCAGTTTTTAAAACAAAATTTCATTTCATCAAGAATACAGCTGAAGAATAAACCTATAGATAACTAGTTATAAATAGCTAAAATACGACAACTGGTCAAAAACCGTGTTATCCCTGACCAGGATGAGTAGCTCATCATCCAAATTATCCACTATGCTCTATCACGAATATTAGTCGCTTTCATCTACATCTTCAAAAACTTTCACTACTTTTTCGCGTCAACATCAATAGCTATTTGAACGGCACAAATTTTTAACAAAAATCGTCTAAAATTGTGCCGCTGTAATGGACATTTCCTGCGTGATTAACGCATCTCGTCAGCTCCCGTCTTCACCTCCAGCAGAATAATCCAACTGTCACACAAATAATCCACATGAATCAAAGCTCGAGCACAAACACAACACTGTATTTCCGCCACCAGCACCAAGTTGCTGCTTCCATTCGACAGCAGCAAACTTTCCACCAAACCCTCGCGACCACTTTATACTTGTTACAACCGCTGCATGTTTCTGATCCTAAGCCAAAGGCCTAGAAAAAATTATTGTTTGGTTCCCGTAATATGATTTTGAAAAATAGGTTAGTAAGGTAGGTAATTTTATTTTTTTTCTTCATATTTTTTACCGCAAAAAATTAGGTTAGGTAGGGGCCGATCTTTTTTTTCACTCCACATAGAAAACGAAAGTGACTGCACACACAACATGATGGTAAAATTAAACAAAAATAATGAATTACATACGATTTTTTTATTGGATTGCTAAAATTAGTATATTATTTTATGTCTGAATCCATAGGTTCGAAGTTTTTATAAAAAAACTCAATAAAAATATTAGGTTAGGGGGGGGTTAAAATGGGTTAGCTAGGGTAACCGGAACCACAGGATCATTTTTTCTAGGCCTAACCAGACCACTGCTGCTTCAGCAACCGTAAAAAACTTATCATGCCCTTATTATGGCCACAAGACGTGCTTTAATTTGTAAACACAGTTAATCACTAGAAAAGAACCACAAAAGCTGTTTTGTGAGGAGGCCGTGTTTTGATCCACATTAATTATTTACACTGATAATCTCATTCATGAGTCGGGACACAACGCAGCACAATAATGTATTAATAATCAGGATGGAAAACTACGAGATTGAGCCGATGGTCTGAATGGACTGACAGATTAGGGATCGTTCACAAATGACGTCACCTTATTTCCCCCCCTCCCTACCTAACCCCCCCTGGTCACCTTTGCCTTCCCACCCGAGACATGGTTTCGTGATGACATTTAACATTGATTTAACTGTGCCGTTATATAAATACAATTCAATACATATGTCCATAAGTTAGACATAATTTTACAAATGTATTTAGGATATAAAGCAAACATGGCAATGCTATGTAAACTAGTAGAAATATCACAACTCACTTAATATGTCAGAAAGTAAGTTCAAATACTGTTAAATAACTAAAACTTTTTTTTTCTTCAAAAAGTGACATCACCCAAGTGCTAGACCCCCCTGACCCCCCCTGCTGGGTGATATCATTTGTGAACGATCCATTAAGACCAATGTACACTCAGCTCCTCAGTCGAATTCCCCTTCAAAGAACTTAACAGCCAAATAGTTTATAACAGGAACAAGCGAGAAAAAACCAGAAACAACGCTTTAGTAACAAATAGTGAAGCACACACGATCAGCTGACGGCAAGTTCTGAGTAACTTCTGCTCGCAAACTTTTAACCATTCATGCCAAGCGGCCTACATAGGGGACTGCAAAAAATGCACCCAAGAAACATTAGTCAAATCGAGTCTCAATTTCAATCATTGGTCATGTTACAGGAGAGTGTTTGAATGACTAACATATGCAATATGTGCTTTCTATAATTCAACTATTTACCGCCGTTTGATTTCACAGCAGAAAAGTACGTCCGTCAAAAGCCGTGGCATCGCTATAAAGCGCATGAGATTGCCGGTATCAGCTTTGCCTCGTGGCCTTGCTAATAAACGGACGGTTCGTTAACAAGTCAGCACGAACACCACCCGGCGGGGTTTGTGAACAGGTGCCGGACAAAATATTCACGCCGATGAATAAAACAAGAAGCGCTGTTCCCCCGAGACGACTCATCTGGAGGAATGAGCCACGGCAAATCGCTCAGTCTCCGGGCGGAGACAGCAGCAGCGGATAACATCACACGTGAGTAGCAGAAATAGAATAATACGTTGGGGTTTTTTTTTAATTGAATTTATTTATAGTCAATTACACACATTAAAGATACGAGGTGTTCTTGACATTAAATACAAACATCAAGCACATATGCTCACGAAATGATATGCATTATAATGATTGTTAATCAGGTGAAAGTTTTTTATTTGTCCTAAATTCATACAAATCTTTGAGTATTGTTGATAAAGTCAAAAATATGTTTAAAAATAATGTTGTCAATTTCCTTATTTTTTACGTTAAAGGAAGTATTTATTTTCAACAATCAATCAATCGAATCTAAGTTTCTCAAAGACAGCACTATTATAATTACTGCTCCAGGCTTCTCTGTCCTGCTTTCATTTCTGTAATCAATGCGTCTACTCAATATCCATCACATGTTGTGATCTCATAGGAAGGAAGGTTGATGGAGTAGATCGGAGGCTTTTCCAGTGTTTTATACACTGGCTTGTACCCAATTAATTGCGTCCGTCCGTCCGTCCATCCGTCCTTCCGGTTCGTTACCCCTCTACAGGTCGCATCGTTTGAGCTAGGATGCTCAAATTTGGCATGTCGGTTGGAAATGGTGACCACAAGAACCCTATTTCACATGGGCCCAAATAAAAAAAAAAAAAAAAATAATAAAACATTTTTGTCCTACTAGACAATTGCAAGTTTCCTTTAAATTTTCGCACTTTTACATTCCAAAACACAAGAGTATTTAAGGTTTTGGTTTTCACACTAAACAAATCTGATCAATTGAACTTCTACAATCCTTATCGTCCAGGGCCACGAATAGGAGAAAGATCATCCATGGACAGGTATCGTGAAAAATATTCCCATCCTATCTCAGATTTACACGTCCGCATCAACAAACATCATGTAAATTCAATTGAAATTGATGCCTGGAGTGACTGAGAATACCCGTCCATAGGACAAGTAAGAATGGGACACTGACTGGGCGACTTTGACAGATAGGATGGGGACTTATCCCGAAAGTGGCGTGACTCACGTAGTAGATGCATATAGTTGGACTCACGACAAGAAGGTCGTCGGTTCGTTTCTGGTGGTTGGTGTTGAGCAAACTCATCCCTAAAACAAGATTTGTGACATATGTGACCATCCCTAAAGGAGTTGCACACTGCTCCGTGGCACCTACATGTTAATTAGGTACAGGTCATTGAGTTGAAAGAGTGAGTGAGTGATTGTGAGGGTGAATAGCATTGTGCGCTGAATGTGCTGCCGATGCAAGCATATGAGAAATGATCAACTGATGATCAATAAGTGGGCCAATGACCTGGTGTAAATTGTAAAGTCATGAGAGCAAGACTTGGATCAGGACAATAAACCACCACATTCACATTTTGCGAGTGACAGCAGGAACAGCAGAAGTCCTGGTAACAGTAAGTAACAAAGATTATTTTCCAAACGACCACATCAATAAAATCCATATACAATTTCTTGTATATTGATCCTCTTCTACTATGTTAAAATAGCTGTACGCTTAGGAGAAACGTGAGAGACAGTTGGATTTTGAGTGGGGTGAAGGGAGCGTGTAACCCAAAGTGTACACAGTCAAATGGATCTTATAAAACACCAACATAATTTGACAAAGGTTCATCTTTCATAAAGTAAATTTTCTTCTTTCACATGCTACCATCTGGTGACAGAAAAATAGACTACATTTTCTTCCATGAGATTATGGTCACCCACTGAATATATCAAGCAATGAACAAGCTAAAAAATCTTGTACACACGAGCTTTGAAATTTTGTGCGTTCTTTCAACGTCCTATGTCATATTTGAGAAAATTAATAGGATGTACTTGACAAAAACAAATATCCCCCTATGAAGTAATAATTCTTAAACTCGAAATGGATTATGATCATAAACAAAAAATTACGCATATGGCCACAACGCAACTTCTGATGTTTGCGATATAAATAGTTTGTGCAACTTAGTTTGCAAGCAAATTTACAAAGATCAGAGATCCTTTTTTTTGTATTTGTGTGAATACTCTGCAGCAATCAATCTTGATGATTATAGCAGAGGGAGGCCACGTGGTGTTGGTACATGGACCTCCACAGGCAGGCTAGGTAGCCAACTGAGCCTCAGGGGTGGGGGGATCACACTAGCTATAGTTTTCAAACTAGGTGAGTTCTTTTACGTGCAGAGGTGTGGCTCTCCTCTACACGGGACACGCCTTTTAACGAGGCTTCCGAACCTCGGGCTTGGTGTCGCCACCGTCTAGTAGTATATTCTACTGTGGCTGCTGTGTGGAATTGGCAATGCAGTGGCAGACGTACGGAGTAGGTGTTTGGCGACAGTAAGTCTGCTGTGGACAGGCCGCAAACTCACGACGCAGGCAAATACTGTATGAATGCCAGACGTTCTAACCACTGCACCACCGAGAATCACAAAAAAAGAGGATAAAATCTATGATAACATCATCATAATTAGAATCTAATGCTGTAACGATTGAAGCATCTTAAGATGAATGTTGATGTCAAAAGTTAGAACAGTTTTTCCTCAACTTTTTTCACAAGTCAGATCTAAATCTAGGATAAAAGTTATAATAACCAGGCCCGAAATTATGGGCAAAGATCTAGCTTAGTTAAAATGGCGGATGAGGAAATACCCAGGCAGAAAGCAGCGAGTGAACTTCACTATTCTGATGAATGCACGTCTCAAATAGGGACATTTACTTCATTTTCCAACATTTATCATTGTGACACTACTCAAGATTTTGGCTACTGCAACATTAAATATTAAAATGGGCATTCAAAAGTCAGGAAGTATGCATAGATCGTTTGATGGTGGTGTAGCCGAGAAATATTTGGATTGTTTACTTACTGGGAAGTTAAGAATAGTGGCTCAATAATTAAACGGATAGTAATCTTTCCAGATAAACTTTTATGCAAGATAATGTCAATGTTATTCTTTATTTATTTAAATAGACATCTATTGGTCCTCAGTGGTTACAGCGGACGACCTGACAACGTAACTTGCCTGCACCGCAAGTTCGCGCCCCGGTCATGGCAGACACAGTGTCGCCTAAAACCGTTACGTCGTACGTCTGCCACTGAGTTACTGATCTCCACTGAGCACGTCGCCACAGTACAGTGTTACTGCTAGATCAGGGGTCGATTTAGCTGCTGGCCCGCCGGCCCCTAGCCAGTTAAAATGGTCTGGGGCCAGTTGACTCTGTCTTGAACTGGCCCGTTTGGCCAGTTGAAAAAACAAGAATATTGGTGTCCAAAAATTCACAGATACATGTAGGACTTTCAAGACCATGAAATGAGCATTACAGCCAGTTCTATGATTAGTTCACTAATGAGTTTGTTTAGTTTAGAGTGAACTGAAACAATGTACATAGGAATGTAATGGTATTCTTCATCGTCAGATTGCCGGTTTGTCAAAATGTTGAATAAAATCGTAAAATTTGAGTTTAAAATTAAATTACTTTTTAATATTAAACTTTTTATATTTGGGCCTATGAATGTTGGTTCGGCCAGCTGCATTCAACGTCAGCTGGCCCGACTGTCTAGCTGAAAATTCAGGCTTAAGTCGACCCCTGTAGATAACTATACATGATTAATGAGGTAGACCAGAGCACAGCCTTCCAGTATGATCGATCTCGTAGGTTTTGTTACACAAATTTAGCATCCAAACAATTAGCTCTACCAAATAATATTACTACCATGAAAACGATTGTTTTCCCTGTGTCGAAACGTGAAAAAATATTTTATAGAAAGATCTACCATAAACAATGATGTGAGTCATAATGCAAACCGTTTCATGTAAGGGCTAGCTGTTTGTCTTCTGAATGAGATTTAGATCTCGAGAAATTACGGGGTCTTTGGGGTTTGGCTACCAAGATATAGGGTGTCATATATATTTTGTCAATCTCAAAATCGGGAGTCTTTCTGTTTTTCTACTCAGCATACATTATCATAGGCAGATCCAGGGGCCCCCCTTTCCCACCAAAATACTTCATTTACATAGGGATTTTCATGAAATCCCGTAAGTGCGCCTCCTCTTTTCCTTAAGTGCGGCCCCCCCCCCCCTTTTCCGAAAACCTGGATCTGCCTATGCATTATACCCTGCCCGACTGTGGAAAAAGCCCCCACCCCCACCCCTTCCCCCAAGAGTGAGACCTGAAATTATAAAACATGTTACATGACAAAATGGAATTATGGATCATTGATGAGTCATTACCATGTCACCCAACCGGCTATATTAAAAACTGAGAAATTAATTATTACGTTACAAAGGATACTGAAAATTCCCCGCTCCCAGGATTCCAGCATATACAATCCAGTGTGTAAAATGTATTGGTAATACCAAAAATGCCAGAAATTCTTCACATTATCTAAGGAAGCCATTTTGTATCACTGTAGCAAGTATAAATATAAATGAAAACCAATAATATTCATTATATATTTAAACTATCTATACAAAGATCAATAAAACAGTTATAGTGAACGGTTAAAAATACAAAAGATGTGCCAGTCAAGTTACAAGTTAACAGAAATGTATTTGATTTTTCAAACGAATTGTTAGAGCTGATCCTCACAGCGTCACAACGAGGCTCAATGGCTTCCAACTGAAAGGAAGTGCAAAAAAGTCCGAATTTTGTTTTATCGCGTGTGAAATATTGGCTTTTAATAATCTATTTTTATATTGTAAGTACACAAAGATATTGTCTTTACAGTTATATCATATTGACGACAGTTGCTTTCTTACAAGGTAAGAAATGGACAACCTGTTGCCGGTTTGAACGACGATATTTGGATGTCCATATGACATATGTGGTTCTGGTTTATACAGCCAGCCATTTACCAAGATGAGTTTATGCTGTATGCGGAAGAGTGTGTGTGTTCTGGTTATAGTGAATACTGACGTGTGTGCTCACACTGGATGACGTGAAAACTGAACATAGTGTGCAGACCTGTCCACAATTAAGTCTGTATCTATAGTTGATTGTACTGGCCGTTCACAATTCTTTCACTATAGAAGGTTTCATTCGATTGTGCTTTATATAAGCGTCAGTCGTTAACCAAAGCCATTCCTAATCAAACTATAGCCCATCCCCTAATATACCAATATAAAAATTTGTCACCGGAAAATACACATAATTTTTTTCCAGTCATTTTTCTTATTTTCCAGTCATTTTTCTTACATTTCGCAATCTAGTGAAAACAGTACCAAACGATTTACGTACGCTTGCAAAGACTTATTAAAAACAGTACCGAACGATTTACGTACAGTTGCAAAGACTTATGACGTCATTTATTAGAGACTAGTCTACACTTCCAAGAACTGAGCGCACAACACATGGTTTGTGGAAAAATAAACATAGTACCCGCCATGTTGGCAGTACTGATTTCCATCGATTCAAACAATAAAAACAGTATGGAATGTTTGTTTTTAAATACGTAACCTTGGATATTAAATAAAAAGTTAGGGTGTAAAACATAGAATATTTATTCGATAAAATGATGAATGACAAATGAGAGGTAAAGTTTTTATTTCAATATTTCCTCTATAGTGAAAGAATTGTGAACGGCCAGTATCAACAAGTCTAATGTTTGACGAACGCCTTTATTACAGGATAAAACATTAAAACATACAATGTGCGTGGATGCTGACTTAGGTCTGGAGGAGCCAGACTATTTACTATATTCATACATTGTTGACAGCACGGGGTAGTTACTCTAATATTATGACAGATTGATAGCTTTTTAAATGACCGGTTTTTACAATTGATGTAGTGTTGGACAATTCAATTGCATAAGCGTGTATTTCTGTTTATGTTGCAGCGTTGCTGTGAGGATGGAGAATTCTCCGTCAATCCCATCCTACGCACATGGCTTCATGCCAGCGGCCGCGCAGCAGGTGAGATTTGAACAGGCAAAAGTAAGGTCTGAAACTTGTTCATACGACAGGACCACAATGTCCAAATTATCTTAATGATGCCAAGTTATTGCCAGGCGTGTAGAGTTTGCGCAGGTGCTGTCTGGCGTCACGGTCACAGCCGAGATTACTGCACTCATCAATTAACCTATTGCTTAAGGAATCTGAATCAAGAACCAAGTCTTAGACTGATAGATCCTTTAAGACAGCAGCACCTAACGTTGGAAGCCTTAACTTGCAGGCCCCTGGCGTGCTGCAGCAGTCGTCTCTGTTCTCCCCACTGGTGCCGAGTGGCTATGTGGGCGGCCCCACCACGCCCCAGTCCGCGGCTCCCCCCGGCTCCCACCAGCCTGGGTCCCACCAGCCCGGGTCCATGTTCCCCCCGCCCACCACACCGGCCACACCCGCCACACCGCAGTCTGACGGATCCGGCATTGTTCCACAGCTACAGTGAGTACAACGCAATTTCTTTATTTCAGAATATAGAATTCCATGCATTATAAATTGGTACAAAAATATCCTTGAATGAGTTCATCGTGTTGGTAATTGAATGAAATTGTTATTTTCATCTTTCACAACACTAAAAATTTATTTACGTTTGACAGTTTCGTCTGCCGTAAACCATGATCTGACATGCGCAGTAGTGTTTTTGAAAATGTCTGCAGTAGCAGACGAAACTGTTAAACGTAAATAGATTTTTAGTGTTGTGAAAGATGAGAATAATAATTTTAATTTTATTTATTTTTTTGGTACAAAAATAGTAACAGAAAAAAAAGTAAACAGTAAAAAAACACAATAAAAATGCATCTCATGAAAACAGTACCCTTTGCCATTTCATGGCTACAGTTGAAAGTAAAAAAAAAAACCCACTACACAATTTGTACAATCTATCTCTGAATTTACCTATACTTTTACGATATAAAACATTAAATGAGTCAAGATTGTTAGAAACATAAAATTCTGACATACTTTCTCCTCTAGCAGTCCTGAAGTACAGCCCACAGGCTTTGTTTGGGATGACCAAGTATGGTTTTATTTATGAGGAAGTCTGTACTGAGAGGGTCTTAAAGGTTATGCTCAGTGGCACAGGAATATTATGATGTGTTTTTGTGCATTCTGAAAGTTTATTTCATTCAAACAGAATATTAGAATACCTAGAGCAATTTAAATACTACTTCATATAAAGCCTGCTCGAAACCCATCAAAACATGTGAAGGTGGGAAATGTCAACTGAATGATTTTTGTCAGATGTAACTTCACGTGCAAGTAAAAAATTGCCTATCTAACCAATGTTAAATGCTATGTCTGCCGTTAGAAATGCAATGTACGTCTGGCAAAAATCATTCGATGATGTAACATCACAAGACCTTGTGTTTTAGCTAAGAAGACATCATGGTATATTTATATGTGTATAAATTATTAAACATGAAAAATACGAAGCTTATTTTCCTTACATTTCCAATGGAAATTACATCGTTTAATGATCCGGATTTTACAGCACACACATGTTTTTGACTGAGCGTTAAGGGTTTAAGGTTTGCCTGAGTGACTCGTCTACAAGAGACTAGTATTCCACCGACAGGACGAGTAAGAATCACGGCTTACTCGGCCAGCAGGTCATCGAAACAATAGGGAAAAATGAACTTTGCATTACACATGATGGCGAAACGTTTTCACACGCACTACTCCTAAAATAAAAAAAAATGCATATAACTGTTGTGTAGTTTTATTGATTCCTCCGCAACTGCATTGATAAAATTCTTTCAGAGAGCCGAAGTCCGAGTCCGAGATTCTCTTCGAGCAAGTTGGACTGACGATTCAGTACGTCGTGTCACTTGTCCTGTTTACTTTCATTTTGTATTCACGTTATTCTATGTTTAAGTGTTTAAGTGTTTTAATTAAGATGTCTTTGTTATGATTAAGTTAAATAAAGTGCATTATTAATGAACTAAATAGTTTCCGATTGGAACCTGTCATTTTTGTTTTTGTCAAGACTTGCTCTCAAGAGCTTTCTCTGGCCGAATGCGAAGATGCTCTCAGTTGGGCACATGACCTCCATGAATGAAGCCATCAATGCTGAAGGAACATGGACATTTTTTTATCATACTAACATTACTTTTATTTTTTTAGCTCACCTGGGCCTTTCGTTCGTCGTCTGTCATCTGGCCGTCCACAATTCATATTTGCGCAATAGTTTCTTTCTCTTTTTTTTCAAATTTCATCATTTTTTCACAGAAGTTGTATGCCTATATGATCATCATTCCATACTTGATACATGTCCCTGGGGGTAAAATTGAACCTGCCCCAGGGGTACATCAAACTTTTTTAGTGTAAAAGTGTAGTGTGTCTGTTAGTCATAATGCAAACTGCATTACTGCTGAAGTTCTCTGGAGATTGATAAAAGTCATGATAGTGCAACCTTGTCTCTTTTGTAAAGTCAGCATTTAGTCATAATATAAACTGATTTTTTTAAATTAAAGTTTTGTGGTGATATGGACAAAGATATTCTATATCTTTGATATGGGTTGGAATTACACTGCAACTTTGTCTCTTTTTTTCCAAAAATTGAACATAGTTACAGGTGAGCGATTTAGCTGTTACCATCACTGCGCTCAAAATATGAAAGAAATATAACCTGTGTGAATGCTATGAACGGTGCTATGAACTGTTTCTGAAGCATGGGGTCAGGATTAGCCACTCGTCCGCTCGTATTGACGAGTGAAACCTTTTGGCGTCCTTAAAAAGTCCTAAAATGTCTTATTTTGTTTTTATGTAAAATAATGATAATAATAATTTATTTTTATAGTATCAAATCACAATCATAAATGACATTTAGTGCTCGAGATACTTTACAAGAAGCATATCTAATACAATTTTACCATTACAAACTTATATACATGTATATACATTACTGTTATATTGCAAGCAATAATGATTAGTAATTTTAATGTCTATTTACTTAAGCTATTAACATGTCTTATTTTGCATGAATTAGTTTTAAAAGGGCTTAATTCCTCTTTTTCATTGATCGCAGTTATTTTAACTATTTTTTATTTTTACGCATGTTTTTGGGGAGTTGCAAGGTTTAATTTTTGTAAGTCTAAAGTTGCAGCACCGTGGTATGATGAAAATGTTTTAGTAACTTGTACCTTTGACGAGTGACAAATTCTAGTCCATTTGTCATACAGGTGTAGAGTTTGTGCTAGGTGGACGTCAGCACAGGGGCATTTTTTGCAGAACAATTAGGAGGGGGAACTATACCCTACCTCATTCTCAATCTCACCAAAAATGCAGTACCATTCTCATTAATTTTCGAACCATTCTCATTTCACAATTTCACAGTTTTACAATTTCTCACAGTTCTCAAAGAATATGGAACCCCATTCTTATTTCTCATAAAAAATCAAGGGCCATTCTCGCTACTCAAAATAGGTGTATTTGCCCCTCAATTAGCTATTTGGCTGGCAGTCGAGACCGTGCCATGTTGCGTGTTGTAGAAACATCTCGTGACTGTAAGCTCTGTGTGTTGTAGGAACTTCGAGTAACTCTGTAAGCTCTGTGTGTTGTAGGAACATCGAGCAGGGTTGGCAGGTTTCCGCCGCTGGCGGTTTAAACCACGGTTTAATCCGCGGTTTAAACCGGCCGGCGGAAACTCAAAATCTCCCTTAAAATCATTAGTTTTGTCAATATTTTACATAAAACTGTTTCTTTAAAGCAAATAACTTCATATGCAACTAATCTATGAAAGAAAAAACATATAATATCATATGTATGTTGACATAATCCATCTGAAAAACCACTTTTGGACAGGCGGCTGAAACCCCTAAACCGGCAGAAACTCAAAATCTCCCTCAACATTATTAGTTTTGTCAATATTTTACATGGTAATGTTACTTTGAAGCAAATAACATCATATGCAACTATTTTATGAAGGAAAAAACATATATTATCATATGTAAGTTGACACAATCCATCTGAAAAAACACTTTTGGACAGGCGGCGGAAACCCTATTTATGGCATAATTTCATGAAAGTTTGTAATTATTGTACAACAAACTGTTTCTTTAAAGTAAAAGTCAATAAAAGACTCCAACCACTTAATCATTAATTAACTGACCTTTAGAATTTCAACTTCAAAGGTGGCTTCCTTTTTGAAGTCACAACCTGGCCTACCATGATTTTGTTTGAAGCTGGCCTTAGTACTAACATTATGTTGTGGTAAGGTTGAGAGGGTTGTTGATACAACTGGAATTTGATTTTGATGTTACTACTGACATTGTTGTGGTAAGGGTTTGGTTAGAACAATTGGTAGCTATAAATTGTTTCGTCATACAGATATCAAATCATAGTTGTAGCCAGCATTCATTGTGAAAAAAATGATAAAATGATGTACTAATAAATTTCTGTTTATATATGAGAAAGTTAGTTATAGATGATAATTATTATGTAATAATAAAATTCTATGTGTAGTGAATACGAATAAAAAAGATGTAAAAAGAAGTTCTTTTATAAAAATGCAATAGATTATAACATGATGTAATAATAAAATTCCATATGCATGAGCAGTCGATTCAAAATAAAAGATGTAAAATCATTTAAAAACTTTCTGTTCTTTTATATAAGTGCAATAAACATAATTACATAATAATTTTAATATAAATTCATATAAAACATAAACACATGGCTATCAAACACCCTGATATAGCATCTTCTGGACAGGAATTTTCCCCCTAGTTTAGTTTCTGCCAGTTTACGCCAGTTTCTGCCAGTTTCCGCCGGCGAAAAGGGGTTTTGGACAGTTTACGCCATGTTTATGCCACTTGTCCGGCGGAAATAGGTTTCCGCCGGCGGAAACCCAACCCTGACATCGAGTGACTCTGTAAGCTCTGTTGTCACACCGAAGTGTGTTCACAGCTGCATCGTATGTGTTGTCGACTGAATGACTTCGAGACAAGCTGATATTTTCTTGTTTATTGCACACAATGGTATGGGTATCAAACCTGTAAGGTCATTCTCAATACAGCAAGAATGACTGAACGTAACTCTACATTGTTGCTAGCTCTAATCTCTCTAGACAACCCTCACACAGCGCTCTTTACTCAGTAAGCGGGAGACACCATCCTAGACTGGGCTAGCATACTGGCATCTAGACTTCATTTGAGTCTTATTTCTGTATTTGTATTCTATTCATTTCAGTTTATTATTTATTGTGTTTTGACCAGTCGTGTATGACACTGTGTGTTGTAGGAACATCGTGTGCACGGTCAACCTTGGCTGTAAACTTGACCTCAAGCGGATCGCTCTGCACGCGAGGAACGCCGAGTACAATCCCAAACGCTTCGCTGCCGTCATCATGCGTATCCGAGAGCCGCGAACAACAGCTCTCATATTCTCCTCAGGTCAGGGAGAGTCAGGGCTTGAATCTAACTTCTTTCCATATCAACAAGTATCACTAATTTTGTGCTAAATCCATATAAACTTACTATAATTGTCTTAATATTTTCGGCCTTTTTAAATGTCCATCGTCTGAGACTTTTCTGTCACCAGGTGGCAGCACGTAGGTGACAGAAAAGTCTCAGACGTTGTACATTGAAAATGTCCGAAAATATTAAGACAATTATAGTAAGTTTATATGGATTTAGCACAAAATTAGTGATACTTGTTGATATGAATAAGAAATCCAATGAATCTCTTTACAAAACTAACTTTTTTTTTCCAGTTGCCCGGCAGGGCACGTAGTGTGCCAAATCCTTGTGCCCCCCGATCTAATTTTTATGTGCACTGAAAATCTTTAACTAAACTGCAGAAAGTAAAAATTTAAAAAAAAATAAAAAAAAATAAAAAAGTTAATTTAACTATTAAATCAACAGCTCACTGAAAATGTCCAAAATATTAAGACTGAGTTATTATATATGGATTTATCACAAAATCACTATTTGAATCGTCGAGGTGTTTGTGTTTTCAGGCAAGATGGTGTGCACGGGGGCCAAATCAGAGGACCAGGCGAAGCTGGCCGCTCGCAAGTACGCGCGCATCGTACAGAAACTCGGCTTCCAGGTACCACACCACCTCGATAAGAACAACACTTTTCAGTCCCAAACCTTCATAAGGCCTTTATTTTTTTATTTTTCGGTTTACAGACCCGCCGCTCAAAAAAACAGGATTTAGGAATAAAAATTAAAAATTGCTCATCCAAATTTCATGTTATTTTTAGGAACTACATGCAAACGATCAAATGATAGTTAAATAAATGCCTACATAATATGCAATCTAAATTGTTTCTTTTTGACCTTAAAATCTATAGATTTGGAATTATTTCCGATAAACATCATATTCATGTTTACAGTTTACTACATGTCCTAGTATAGATGAATAAATGAACTGTTATCCTGAATTATTTATTGGACAGAATGGACACCCTGTATATAGCCATGTGGTTTGGATATTTCAAAGAATTGGAACTGAAAAATTTTAAATCATGCAAAATTATTGAAATATATGGATATATATATAGCTTGGGCATGAAAATTTTCATCAAAATCAATAACCGGTTTGTCAATGCAGGGACCTGTAAACCTTAACATCAAAAAAAATAAAGGTTATCCGGTTAACCGTCCACATACTATAGTGACCACCTCTCTATTGAGACCACCACCTAACACTGGTCTCCAGTGTGGTCCTAAATGCTCTAATAGAGGGATGCTCTACTGTATACAGTGCAGGTCCGCTTATCCCGACGTCTGCGGACATTGGTGAGATGTTCGGATTAGCGGGGGGGTCCAGATGCCACGTCAGTTTTGGCACATTCCATCAACCTGCTGATTTTGTGTGGTAAGCGGTAGGTGTAGAGAACTGTTTTGAAAGACCATGATCTAGCTGGCGAAAAGCTGGCGGCGCGAAAGTCCAGATACTTGTTTTCCGGGCGAGTGACAGCATGTAGTAGTCACTTACAGCAATAACATGTTACAATTTAGATTTTTTATTGAATTGAAAACAATATGCCTATGCATGACTTGCATGTGCAGATGTCACCCTAGTTCTGTGGCAATATACATATATATCTTAGAACAAAGTGATGTGCCCAGTTTTGCTGGTGGCACATGTAAGTCCATCAAACAATTCAATAATAATACTCACACAACCATGAAGTTGGACTGACTAGGTTACACAGAATGACGTCAGTAGTCTCACCCTAATATTCGTGGCAGTCGGTAAAAGAAATCTAGTCAATCACAAGCCCCCAGTGTCGAAACGTTGATTGAAGATTGTTCTGAATTCTGCCAACTCCATTGTATTAAGCTCACCAAATGTGGCCGGTGCTTTTCACTAGACCGGTTGACAATTTGAGAGTTTGGTCGACTTGCCACAGTATGTTTAGCCATAGCCATAGCTACATTTGATTGCTGTAAGGGACAAAAAATGTCTCCTGTTTCCCGACCCGACTGATTTTTTATTGCTGACCCTGTTTATTTTTACATAAATATATTAAAAATCTGAAATTTGTGCAAATCACCCTGGTGAAAGATCAATCAAGAAACGTATGATAATGTTTTGAATTTTTTTAATAATCATAAAAGAAGTAACGACAAAAAAAGCGATTCAGAAGCACGTTTAAAGTGCATTAAATTACAACCTCATGTACATGAAATGTCTTTCTTCCCCCAAAAAAAAAAAAAAAAAAAAAAAAAAAAAAAAAAAAACAAAAATACCTTTCTCCCCTACCTATTTGTTTCTGGTATAACATACACATATTGTCTTGTTTGGCGTAAACTGGCATAGATCTGCATCAGGGATGGGGTCAATTCCAATTACTTTAAGATAAAGAAGTGATAACATGCAGGTAGATATTACAGTTTTACTAATTCGGAATTGGAATTGATGTCCGAGGAATTGACCGATCCCTGATATGCGTCCGTGTTTTGTTTTCAGGCAAAGTTCCTCGACTTCAAGATCCAGAACATGGTGGGTTCGTGCGATGTGAAGTTCCCCATCCGGCTGGAGGGCCTCGTGCTCACTCACGGACAGTTCTCGAGGTGACTCATAGAATAGTGGGCAGATGATTTTATTTTCTCTTCTCTCTCACGTCTTTTAGCAAGAATATTTCTACCAACGACGTTGGAGAGAGAGAAGTTTGAAAATGTATCCGCAAGTGCTGGGAAACACATATATTTTATTTATTTTCTCTGTAATATCGTATGTTATCATTAAAGAAAATTCTACTTACAAATTTAATGGAAAAAGATAAGAAATTGAAAGTATGATTTTTAGCATTAAAAGAATTATTTATACTTATTATTATATAACCTTCGAAAAGTTAGAGACAAATTCGTTATTTAGCTATATGAATAGAATATTATGTCATTTAGATGAAGTTTATTAGTATTGACTCTTGTCATTTTGTGGAAAATTTTTATTTTGTCATTTTGTGTAAATTTTATGATGTAAATAAATCTTTAAATTAAAAAAAACAAACAAAAAAAACACCAATCTAAACATGTGATGGACCACATTTCATATACTAAATATATTATGTTTAAATCCCTTTATGACCAATGAATTTAAAATCCAAACAATGTGTATATTTTTTAGTTGTTTTTTGTTTATAGTTTTTTTTTTCTTGTTTTTAAATGCGTGTTTTTTAACAAGGAACCTACATGGTTTGAAAACGTTTGAATAAAAATTCAAAACTAAACAATTGTGAATCCACACAGCATAAAAAAACGTTGTAAAACAAAACGAGACCAATCTATTGGATTGTTATATACTAGAATTTTAAGATACCAACAGAAACGGTTTCTGGTTTCAAACCATTGGGACTCACATTTTGGCGCGACTTTCGCTCTTATTGCACGAGCTTCTTCAGGCCGAATGACAGTCCTTAGTTGGTCATGTGCTGTCATGTGACTGCCGCCGCCATGGCGGTCACATGACCAACTAAGGACTGTCATTCGGCCTGAAGAAGCTCTTGCGATATAAGCGAAAGTCGTGCCAAAATGTGAGTCCCAATGGTTTTTGTTTGTATCTTAAAATTCTAGTATATAACATGAATGAAGAAACCCAAGATGAGAGAAGTGTTCATTCTATAGGCTTGTTGTAGCTACGAGCCCGAGCTGTTTCCTGGCCTCATCTACCGCATGGTAAAGCCGCGTATTGTCCTCCTCATATTCGTGTCTGGCAAAGTCGTCCTCACAGGTATGTAAAGCAGGTCCACGCCCGATGGAGCAAATTCGCTAAATTAAATAGTCACAAAATAATTTCTAGATGAAAATCCCAAAATTCAATAGCCACGAAAAAAATTTAGTTTTACAGTAACCTGTCGTAAAGCAGTTCCGAAGACGTCATGTGGCAACTAAAGTCTCAATGTATTAGTAAATACAGTTGGAGAATAAAGATGAATCTTTATTTTAGATGAGTAACTCTGAACTGAAAATATGTAACTCTGTTTTACTGAGCAATGAAGAAGCTCGGTACAGTCATGTTGGATGGTGGAACAAGCAAAATCGGATGTCTGCCACTCACTTCTGGTGCTGGCGTTCGCTTGTTTCCGCCGTCCATCGTGGATGTATCAATGTACACCTCTGTACTAATTGGTTTCAAACGTTTTGTAGACATCTGTATTGCTCTTCACTATGGACTAATTTCAATCGTAACCACCTTAACAATTGTAGAGTTGCTTTTAATACTATTTTTAGATACTTGTTGAATATAAAAGGACGATGTAGTATTAGTAAAATAAAAATGAGTCATGACGTTGATAATTTTAAAACATTTTACGAAAAAATATCTTCAGTTTTAAAATAAGACTTGAAAACTGCAACAATTCGCTTGTCTCATGTTTTTTAAAATTCTTCCTACTTTACTTTTGCCTCTGAACGTTGTAATAGTTGGACTAGAAAGTTGTTTGTGTTCAATCAATCTGTCCAATAACAGTGTTCTTAACAGTATGTAATATATAGCATCCGCCGTGTACCTATGTTTATGTACAATTATGTTTTATATGGATATGGATTATACAGAATCTGAAGCACAGTTATCTCATCTTAATCGTCTGCCGTTCACGTTTCAGGGGCCAAAGTGAGGGGAGAAATCTACGAGGCGTTTGAGAACATTTACCCGATTCTTCGCTCATTCAAAAAACAGTAGCAGTGTGTGTGGTGTGTGAGTGCCGCATCATGGATTGAGTCGTCGTCGGCTCAACTCATCGAGTGTTTGAGGAGAGCAGGCAACAAAGCCCGCCGCGGGAGTTACCACCGTCAACCATTTTCTGTTGATGATTTAGATTTCTTTTACAAGTGTTCACGGTTCAGTAGGTATGTGTCAAAAATAGGTGTGTCGTCGAATTAGGTTGAACTTGTCAATGAGTTCACAATATTCATGTTAAAACTACGTGGTGACAATTTTCACCTTTTGTCAACTCCTTCCAATGTGTGACGCCCGCCGCGGTGTTTGGTTAAGTAACAAATATTTCAGCTTAAATTTTAACAGTTTTAGTGTGAGCCTGTGTCACCTGACATTGGCATGATAGACGCCGCCATATCACTTTGATTCATTGCAGGATAGTTATGTCTTGTGTTAGAAAAAGAAACGACACTGTTTTGGATTATTTTGCCTCTGAGTGTGTGAGAGACAGTCGCTGTAGAGTTGTAGATAAATGAATGGAAGGAAAAAATGTGTGTTTACTTGTATTGTGAACCTAGAAAATCTATTGGCTTTGTCTGAAGCATGTCCAAAAATATTTGTAGCTTGGTTTTTTATGACAAGATGAGAATGTGCTGCGAAATGTTTGTGCTGATCATTATTTTGCTCACAAAATAGTCAGTTGTACCTGATACTTCGAAAAGTAAAAAATGTTGCAGCGCAATTTGTATATGTGTAGGTATGAATGCACAAGGTAAAGAGAAGAGATTGAGCGATGGTCATTTTTTTTATCTGACTTGCAAATATTTTTTTTCCTGTCAAAGTTTTGTAGTAATTACACTTTATCAATGAATAATTATGTTCAAACACTAACAATCCTCATGTTGAGTTGTTTCCTTTAAATAATTACTGTCAGCAAATGGAATTGTTTTTTAACACAGTGTTGTTATTTTATAAAACATTAAGCTGTTACTGTTCAACTTACTAAGTCACAGTCACTTGCGGGTTGGTTGTTTCTCTCATATTGTGTGATGCAATCAGCAAAGTGGTTCGTGAGGTTTTCTCTGTTCAATAAAAGTGTTACGTCATTTCTAATTTTGTAAATGTTTTGCATATTTTTATAAGAATTAATTCTCATTTTGTGTTTCATACTCATTTGTACTGGTAACTGCAAATGACAACGGAATATTGTGATGTGATTTATCTACAGTCAAATATAAATGGACTTTTCAGGTGGAAAAACTGGTCAATTGCATTCCAGTTTGTATGAAAACTAAAATGTTCTGTGGTTTACATTAGCAGAAAATGCAGGAGAAAATGAAACTGCTTGTAAATATGGATTTGTGATATTAGCAAACTGAGACGACCTTTACGTTTGCAATAAATGTACGAAGCCGTGGCCCTTACAGGACAGTGCTCTCACCTTTGGTTGGGTGGAGATTAAGAAATTTGTTCAAATTGAAATCAAACATTCATGTTTTGCTATCAAAAATGTGATGTTGCATGATGTATTATTTGAACCTGAACATTAAATCTGTATATTTTGTAAGTAAAATAAATATTGTTATTAAAAAAAGTATTTGTTTTATAAATAAGTGTTAAATGTCTTATATTAAATGTTCTCATTGGACCCAATATGTTCTTCAGCTTTTGCTATATTTCGCTCATGAAATTTTGTTTGTAAAAAAAAGACTAGATTCAAGTTTATTTCATTCAAAGAGAATGTTTCAATTAACCCAAATAATTAATAAAGCGTGTTTTTTTTTGGCATCAATTTAAATTTTGAAAATGAAAACATCTTTCTAATATTATCAGGGTGTCAACTTTTTAGGAAACCAAAATAGCGCCATTTACTAAAATTAAACCATGCAACACCCAAGTGCGTTTATCTTGCTCTGTAAGCAATTTTGTCAAAGGCCATGAAAACGTGTAAAAATAAGAAAAAAATAAAATAACTATCATCAATAAAAAAGAAAAAAATTAAAGTCTTTAAAGACAACTTCAAGCAAAATAACACTTTTTATTATTTTCCTTAAAAAAATAAAATAAACTTTAAGGCTCTGTGGACACCTTGATTTTATACTAGATTAAGAATTCAAGATTCTATTTCCTAACAAGCAGTCTAAATTTGTAAATTTTTTGCTTTTGTGTAATATTTGAATTGAGATACAGGTTGCTTTTTTTCAATCTGAATGTGCATGCCCCACTTATGACATAAGCCAGCACTCATTTCTAATCCACTGCTCAGTCCCCCATCAAACACTGAATTATTCATATATCCCGCCAAAGCAGTTTAGCGGCAGTGTTACCATATATGGCAAGTCACGTGAGAAAATTGGCATGCAGCTTTTTCGTAGCCTCCATCATCAATGGCGAGAGGCGATCATCCGGCCTCCTGTACAGACTGAGGCTTGGTTAATCGACGCTGAACAAGGCCGATTCACTGAAAAATGAGCAGGTGCCGGCGAAAAATAACAAAGTTTGTTTTAAATACAAATTTTATCAAAAGTATAAAATAGATCTACACGTTGAAGAAATACACCATTTACTGTCTTTTTGTAACAGAGTTCTTGTTTATTATAGAAATATTCTGTTGAGAAATTGTGACAGGTTCTCGAATATCAAAACTTCTTTTATTGGTCGATAGAACTGTTTCTGTCGTTGACCGACCAATCAGCGAGCGTGTTTCATGATTTGGAGCGCGCACTGATCCACTTAGTCATCCGGATGTGAAGACCTTCCCTTATCCCTGTGAACCTGTTAGAGTTGGACCAGTTGTCTTTAGTCTTTTGAAAGTCGTACTAAACATCGTCAAAATGGTATGTTTTAAAACTACTTTCAAAGTTTAGTAATTAAGGACTCGGTAAAATATAGTATTGCTTGAGTATAAGTTGTTCTAAACCTAATTAGAGGCGTCTCCATCTCGTTTCTGAAAGGCCGGCAAAGTTTTCCTGTCAAATGCATGGACATTGCACTTCACTTCCGCGTTTATTTTTCACAGCCGAGTTTAGATACATTTAATTATGGTACGTTATCATTCGCATGTGTTAATCATATGGTACTTTTGCTGAGAACACGTACATTTTTTAAGTCCTGCATGTCCGTAGTTAAAGCCCTTATCGGGGGTCAAGGTTTCTGAGCTGTCAAATTCTTTGTCAATTCTCAAATTAATGGGAGTATCCTCTTGCTTAGTCACCCGCCCATTGTCATAAAAATTGCTCACATCGGTCCCCTAGCAGCTTTTCGCTTTTTGTCAGTACACATTTACTGTTGGAATACACTGCTTTCATTTCTGTGTTTACCCCTTTTGGGTTTGTGGGAATGAACATAACTAAAACAAGTTTTTCATACAAGTAAAGCAAGACTTTGATTTGGAAACCCTTGCCTGTGGTGGTGGGTGAATCCCTGAGCAGCATGAATCGTCAACTTGTGCTGCTGTTGCAGGCGTCAGGAGTGAGTGTGTCAGACGAATGTCAGCAAGCGTTTGAGGAGGTTAAACTGGGCCACAAACACAGGTTCGTCATATTCAGTCTCAACGCAGGACAAGATACAATCGTGGTGGAAAAAAAGGTGACAAAAGATCACGTTGATGCTGCATTGTCACCTGAAGCGCGCTACGCACGATTCTTGAAGTTGTTGACCGACAAGGAGGCAACAGGAGATTGCTGCTACGCCGTGTATGATGCGGAGTATGTACGCAAGTCGAATGGCCAACAGCGCAGCAAAATCATCTTCGTTGTGTGGTAGGTTTGACTGGCGGCAGTAAGTAGCAATAGACAAAGTTTGTCTTCATTGAAACAAACGTAGTGGCAATGAAATTTCTTGTCTGCTAGATGTCCTCTTTGCATGACAGAATGATACAAACGCATGTAAATGGAACCTTGAGAAGCGCGCATGAAAATTGCAAACCTTTTATCCATACACCGTGGATGATGGTGAAGGTGGAAACTACAACATTGAAAACGCAACCACATAAACCTGCATCGTTGACACTGGAAAGGGAGCGCGAGAAAACCCTGTAAGGAGGATTCTGCATGAGGGAATAGGACCTGGTATGCAAATCTAGATTTTGGTTTAAATATATTGAAATTATCATTTGATGCTAGAAAAACAGTTTTTGCCTATAATTGAAGATGCTTAATGAATGAATTCTCGTATTGGACGTTCTTGAAATGAACATTAATCTTTGAAGAAATAGATTTAGATTCATTTTATTGATGAGCATAAGTGTACAGCATTCGATCCTTCATATAGATATTGACTTTAAAAAGTAAACTGCTTAAAGTAGAAGCTGCTACAGAGAAGCTGCCACTTTCTGCAGGTGCCCGGACACGGCGTCTGTCAAGAAGAAGATGTTGTACGCGAGCAGCAAGGATTACCTGCGGCGGCTGTTTGTGGGCGTGGCCGGCGAGGTGCAGGCCACGGAGCCCGAGGAGGTGGGCTGGGCCCAGGTCATGGACAAGCTGGAGCGGCTCGAGGCCACCAACTGAGGGGACTTGTTAATGTCAACGTGTCCAATACATGGCTGTAATTGTAGTGTTTGTAATCAAGAAGTGTGTTATACGAATCAGCGTTAGTTCGCCGATGTGACGGACGTTTTTATCAACAACAGACAGCACAGCAATTCTATACATCGGTCGTCAAAGAAAAGTATAATCATGTTTTTTGAGATTTAAGTTTCAACAATTATTGTTATAGAACCCTATGTTTATGTGTAAGATGTTTGCTGAGATGAAGAACACTGGCTGGCAAAAAATTGCTTGTCAAAAGATTTTGAACTGGCAAAACGCATGAAATGTCGGTTGCCCTTTTAGAAGTCTGAGTCGCCCTGGAAAAACGTAGTTGGTCTTGGACGATCAAACGACCAATTACTGTGCTGTCTGGTAGAATGGTCGTTCAGAATAATAATGGGAAATAAGATTTCATTTAAACTGTTTATTGCGAATAATTAATATCTAATAAGCATGTCCAAATATATTATGTATCGCTAATGTGTTATACAAGTGTATTAAATGAAATATTTTCAAATCATCGTTTGCGTAAAGGCACAATTGATGTTTTGTTGTATTGAGAGATCTACTAAATGTCGTTTTGGTGACTGTCGTTCTTATCACAAGATGCAGTTGCAATGAATATTTACTTACTAATCGTAAACAAGAGATTTTATGGGCTTTATTTATCTTCTGTTCTGATTTCGTTTTTGAAGTGGAAATATTTGGCCATGGTCCAAGTGAAGGAATATTTACGATGTAGGATTAAATGAAAAATGATTTAAAGTTCCCACTGGACATATATTGCTGGTTGCTGGCTGGTTAATGAAAGGTAGGTGTGGGTCTGTGGTGGCATGCCTGTTACCTTCTGCTACTGCCAGTCTTGCCTTCCCCCGACTAATACCATATGCGGGAGCTACTGAAATATCTTCATTTTTTCAACTAAAAGCCGCGAATACTTCTGATGTCAAAACATCAATTGGCATGAATTTACCACAATTAGTTAAATAAAACGGCATTATTTTAAGAAAATTTGACTAACTTTGTACGTGCCGCGCCTTGTTCTGTGCTATGATATCTGTCCTGTGCACTGAAACCCAAGGACGTGAACAATGTCAGTGAATGTATTTTAAGTACAATATCATTATTAAAACATCCTGTATAATGATATGAATGATCGTGAACCCACACAGAGCTGTGGTTGAAATTGTTCCTTGTAATTCGAATATGTTATATACATATTGAAATGAAGCAAAACTTTTGTTGGCTTTCCTTGTTAATTTAGTTGGTAGCCTTTACTTCAGAATTCATACGTGTTAACGTAGCTCTGTACCATGTGTTTAGAAAATATTTGTTCTCCAATTTTGGATTCCTATGTATGTTCAATTGATGATTATAAAGTTTTACTCTTGCTTGTTTGTTTTATTGTTTACAGCCACCTACTGACCTTAAACATGCTATGGTTTTTTGTGACCTTGTCAATGTGTGATTTGTTTGTAAATTAAAATTTTAATTAAATATTCAATATACCAAATAATATTGTTTTAAACCTTTTTTTCTGCCATATTTGTTATATCAAACGTTTTAACTTCCTTAATGGCAAAGGCTCTAAGCAATGCTTCAAAAAGAACTGTAGCAAGTTCTATCTGATACAAAATACAATACAATAAAGACAGTTTCCATGAACCACTCACAGACCAGATATTAGTTGCCTCTTCAGAGGATAAAACTTTTATGCCAGTAAGTAGAAGCGCTGGTGTATACACGGAAGCATTGTCTAGAGTCTAGCATACAGAGGTAGAAATGGGCACTTTGTTCATTCCACACAGCTAAATTCTTACTTATACAGCATGATTTGTAGGTTGCAAAACTTATTTACTGTATACGACCATCCAAGTGCCCACCCTCGTGTAACAGCCCTACTTTTTTTTCTTCAATGTCCTTAAGGGTTAATGGATTATGTAGAAGCTACACTTTTGTGTAACCGCTCACCCCCAGTTTGAGAATTTCAATTTAACGGCCCTGGGCGCTTGGATGGTCGTGGGTACATCACTAATGAAATCAGAGTATTTGAAAAGAAAAGAAAATTTGAATCCAAGATCTAGCAGTTAAAGGTTGTAAATCTAGTGACGGAAAAGCTAACAAGAGCGTCCATGTGCATTTGCTGACTGTTGTTGTAGGCCTCTGGAGTTCAGATCGCGGACGAGGTGTGTGACGTGGTGAAGGCCATCCAGATGGGAGGCAACCACAAGTACGTCATCTTCTGCCTCAACAAGAAGATGGACCAGATCGTGGTGGAGAAGTGCGCAAAGAAAGGTATGCCACATGACGCCGCACACCAGGGTGATCGTCAGCAGGACGAGTAACCCTCGTCCGCTCGTATTGACTGGTAAAAACTAGTGGAGGACGAGTGCAAAGTTTTAGCAACTCTTCGTCCTTTTGACGAGAAGTAATTCTGGTCAATTTGTCTTGCAAATATAGAGCTTTATGCAAGAAGGACAAGTACTTTTTTTGCAGGACGAGTAGATATTTGAGGGTTTCTCATCCTGCTGACGAGTAGCACTTTTCCACCTAATCCTGACGCCGAACCCTCAGATATCTACTCGTCCTGTAAAAAATGTACTCGTCCTCCTTGTACAAACTCTATCTGTATGCCAAATTGACCAGAATTGCTACTCGTCAAAAGGACGAGTTGCTAAAACATTCTACTCGTCCTCCACAAGGTTTTACTGGTCAATACGAGTGACGAATCCTGCCCACCCTGGCATGCCGTGACCTCGCCCCGGTTTCCCCGTGATGTGTGTAAAATTCATGACATTACACGTTTAAATGTGATAACCGTGTTGATAGCACACCGATACCGATCAATGCTGTACACTACTCTGTAGACCTTCAACCGCAGTTTTATGCTCATTTGGCTTGTTCGGGAGCAATCTCCAAATTCAATCAATCAAATCCTAAATTTATTTTAAACAGCCCCTAATTATTCCTCATTCACAGGGTGTGGCCTGGCTGCCCAGTCTGGATCTCAACCATCCCCTCCAAGCCTTTCGGTCATTTGGATCTACCAAACTCATGCCCGAACTTGCACGATCTTTCTGCAAGACTGTCATTATTATCACAACATGTTAATGTATCTGTATTCAATGTTATCTCTTTGTTTGTACTGTAATATTTTAATACCTTCTAATTATTGTGATGTAGTCGTAATTTTTTAATTTTGTTTTTGACATTTTATTTGATTAGGAGCCTTGTAGAGGAAGGAGCTTGAAAACGTTTAAATGATCGTAATTTCAAACTGCTCTTGATTATTGCACCGCCGAGAAGAACATGCAACAAAACTATAAAAGCTGTACTCTGTTGACTGCGGTTGTTTTAGATGCGCCGTATGACGAGTTTATCGCGGACATGAAGGCGGCAAGTGACGAGAACGAGTGTCGCTGGGCGATCGTGGACGTGGATTACACGACGCGCTCCGGCATGCCCAAAACAAAGCTCGTCTTCGTCCTCTGGTATGTCACAGCACACACATCGCCTGCTTCCATTAGTCACAAATGCCGTGTGCTGACGGCAAGTTCAGAACTGCACATTTTCAATCATAACTAAAAAAATGGTAATGAATATCAAAATAAAAATTATAGGAATGAAACACTATTTTTTTTCCAGATCTACATTGCAATTTTGATTATTCTGATTGGTTTATATAATAGTGAACACTTACATGAAAATGGCATTTTCCCAGTGTCTGAAAGAGACAGACATTTTGAACAAGTCAAAATTGGGGATTAGGTACCATGATTGGAACAGCAATGTTTATATTTTTGATTTGCATACACATGGGTAGTGCCATTCTAGATCGGGTATTTCGCCCGCATGTTAGTTTATAAAGATGCCGTGGTGTGGCGCTGCTGACGTCGGTATGTCAACAAGAAAAATGGCGCGACTTGATCGTGGTCAAACACAAATACATCGAGTAAAATTTCATAAAATATGAACACATTTTAATGTTTTTTATTACTTTTAATTGTTTTGTATACGCCGTAGCGCGGCGCTGCGTTGCACGTCATCGTTATGTAAACAAGTATTGGTGAGATGCACGTGTTGTTTGAAAAACTATCGATATGAGATTTTTAACTATAGAGTAGTTATATTGGGGCTGGTAGACGATGCATATAGTCGATATTACTATCGATCGATCCATCACTAGTAGTCACATAATTGGTGATACATAAATGTGTATGCAAATCAAAAATATAAACAAACTTGGCTGTTCCAATCATACACCAGTTCGCAAATAGAAATATTAGCATAATGTTAGGGTGCGATCGCAGTACACGTTTTGGCCGCTAGGTGATTAGTCTCTATCAACCAGACTGTGATGGCGAAGACGAAACTGATTTAGTCTCTATCAATGTTTGTCTAAAAAATTCCCAGAATGCACTGTAAACCACGTGAAAAGCCACGTGCCTTGGTTTGTTTGTCTAAAAATTACTCAGAGTTCATAGATAAGTACATAAATATTTCATTGAGACAGTGATTAGAAAAGTCATGTATGATACCTAATCCCCAATTTTGACTTGTTCAAAATGTCTGACTTTGTCTCTCACAGACACTGGAAAAATACCATTTTCATGTAAGTGTTCACTATTATGTAAACCAATCAGAATAATCAAAATTGCGATATACATGATTCCCACAGCTCCCGATTATCGGGAATTAGCAATGATTTTTTTATTTGACCTCCCGGCCCGGGAAATAGCAATGAATTCTAGAAATAACGGCAGAAGCCGGGAAATGCCTGTGAATTGTCAAAATCGTAACGCAATCGTAACAAAAGACCTAATAAAATGAAACTAGCCTCAATACCATTTTATCCTTTATGAATTTGACATAACGCTGCACACTTTATAGAAGCTGCACGGTGTTTTTGCCCAATCAGCGATCACTGACCTAGTTTTCTGCACACGGTAAGGAACTGTCATGGCGCTGACCAGCTTGTTATATTTTTGTTCGAAAATCTTAATATTATTCGTCTCCCGTGCTTCATCTACTTATATCTTAAAGTCCGGATGACAAGAAAGGAGATTGGCAAACTGAGGACTTCACAAAGATGAAAGATGAGTGTCTGCCATTATATGTATTGTGATGTTTGCTGGTGTTTAAAGAGCAAAATATTGTAAGTCAGCATGTATCATTTAAAGGATATGATGATTTATGCTGTGTTTGGTTTGTAGCCGAAATCATGTTGCTACGATTAGTATAAGCTGTGATACTACGCAGTTTAAAATCTGATGCCGGCCTGTCAAATTCGAACCGGCGATTGCTTAGTTTAGATATTTTTTTGACATAAAGATCCAGTGAAATGACCACCTAATGGTGAAAATCTGAATCTACATTTGATTTTATGCACATACGCAAATTCACATGTTGAAATTCCTATTATTTTATGCTCTTCAATAATTCTCACTCTCCCAGCTAGCTCCTCTGAGACAGAGAGAGGGTTCAGCCTTATGATTGGAGGAGCTGTTTGTCTGAGAAGTCACTCAGTCAGCTTGTGACAGTGAAGCTGGAAGCTGCTTCAGTCCTGCCTCAACTTTGATAGTATTTTATATCTAAACTTATTCACAGAGTTGCCAAGTATTCCGAAATTTCGGAATCATTCCGAAATACGAAGTCGATTCCGATCATTCCTATCGGAATTGAGAAATTCCAAAATTCAGGGGAAATGACAAAATATTATAAAAACTTGTACTTTTACAGGAGTAACCCCCTCTTGTGCCAGGGGGTTTGGGGTATACCCCCATTTTTTTTTTAATGTGATGCATTCTTCTGCAATCCAGTGTATAAATTACAGCAAAATTTGGGACTTGAAACACTTTAAATAGATCTTTAATTTTTTCAAATGTCCAACAAGATTCATTTCATAACTTTCAAAACGGTCGTACTATATGTAACATAGTTAAAATAAAATGGTTCAAATTAAAAAACATCATGTACATTTGTCATTGATTTTTCCTTACTTTGAACGTTTTTTTAAAAAAAAAAGTAGGACGACTATCGTCCAAACCTTCATATTTATTTCTAATCAAATATGTTGAAACCAAGTTAATTACACTTTCATGTGCATTTTTACTGTCCATTGACCCTTCTAAACACAAAGCAGTGTTATAAAATAGTCTTATTTAAATATAAGTTAAAAATACATATTTAATGTAAGATTCAGAAATTTTGACCCAAATTCAGAAATTTCAAAATTTGAGGCTGGCATCTCTGTATTCAGTATTAAAAACATTTTCCATTCTCCAAAATATGATAAACTGCATTTAACCTGAAAATATACAACACACAACAGCAATGAACTATGCTCTGTAAATTAAAAAGTTCAGTTTTAGCCTGGTTTATTCTTGGATCACACATATCTAAAGTGCATATATAAATATATATTAGATTAAATCTAACTGGATAAATCATAATAACATTATGTATGTTTTGCGATTAAAACAAGTATTTGGTCAGTGAAAAGTCAGTGAATTTTGTCATCCCTTCACTGTGGGAACCATGGATATAGATCTGGCAAAAAAATAGCGTTTTATTCCTATAATTTGTATTTTGATATTCATCACCATTTTAGAGTTATGATTGAAAATGTATAGTTCTGAACTTGCTGTCAGCACATTAGTACTCTCTCAAATATTCAGGACGTGTAGGAAAAATATGCGAATGCCAAATACTAGTAGTTCAGTGTCATTTCTTCATTCTACTATGAATTCATGAACTTGGG
>CM032662.1:4040649-4067684 GCA_019095985.1 Streblospio benedicti
GTTCAGTGTCATTTCTTTATTCTACTATGAATTCATGAACTTGGGCCTGGGGATTATTTGTAAACAAGCCAAACACGTGGCCACCCCTTGTTTTGCTATGGCTAGTTCAAATTTGACCTGCTGAATCACCACATTAACATAATATTTTTATGCCCAGAACATAGTTCCAAACAATTTCCGTTTGTGAATAAATCATCTGTAGAAATACCCAACTTTCTTGTGCAATTATTAAAATATGTGATACAGGGCACCTACATAACAAAACACCTCATAACTCAGTACTTTATATGTGACGTCATCGACAGGCTGCTATAAAATTAGCCTCATCAATGCATTACCAGATTCATACCTGGTAAACCACATTTTGTACTGTTGATATTATTCTGATTTAGTGGAAAGGTTTTTGTATATTTATTAACCAACTTGCAATTTGTACTGTTAATATTATTTTAATTTAGTGGAAAGTATTTTGTATATTTTTAATTTGAAAAGACTAGTAGCTAGATATATTTTTAAGTTATGAAATTCTTTGATAGTTTCCTGATAACAGAACTAAGTTGTTATTATAAACTATATATTGGATTTTTGTCTGATGTTTTTTGGAGTTTAGAAATAATATTTGTTAATTTAATAGATTTTCTTTCCTATTCAATTTTAATATACTTAAAGTAAAAAAAAGGCTATTTTATTTTAGGAAAGTATGCATTTCTAAGTAGACATAAGAATATAATGAATTGGAAAGACATTTACACACAGCCAACAAATTGTTTTTGAAAGCCAATCTTGGAGAGCTTTCGTCTTAAATCTCAGACTTGTTCACTCCTTTTAAATTTGACACACAAAAGTTTTCTCATTTTCAAACTTTGAATTTGCAAATTTCATTTTATAAAGATAACTAAAATGTAAGAGAAATGTGCACAGCTGGGACGGTCACAAATTAGTGAAGAAAACATGCTTTTGGATTGGACCATAATATCCAAATGCACAGGAGATTAAAAAACTTTGTTGATGCTCACATGATTGGATGTGAAATCTTGACCTAATAGAGGAATTTTTTCATGACTTTGAGGAATTTTTCAAATATTTCTAAAATGCAAATAAACGCATCTGTTCCAATCATTGTCATATGCCTTTTACCGAAATGGCTATTTTACAAAGAAAGTCAAAATATATTTAAAATTTCTGTAAATGTGTATATTTTTCAAAGTTCTGTAGAAATGCAAATATTCTTCTGTAGACAATTTAGTGTGAATCATTTCCAATAATTTACAGAACAAGCTTTTTCTTAGAACAATTTTTTAGAAACCAAAAATAAGTGGAATAAACTTACTGTGAGGACACAATAGTAGGCTTGCTGTATTTATGCTCAGATTTCTTTTATATGCTTTATTCCAAACAGTTTAAATAGTATTAAATATATTCTGAATTTATTTGAACGTTTTTGAATATACAACAAAGCCCACAAAAGAAATCTAAACACCAATGCAGTAATGGCATATGCTATAAACCTTATCCATGTATATGAAGTTCTTAGGAATAATCGCATCCGTTTGTGACGGTGATTCACAGATGACCTGTTTTTTTCCAGGAACCCGGATTCAGCGAAAATCAAGCAGAAGATGGTGACCGCTTCCAGCAGCGCGGACCTGAAGAAGAAGATTGGAAACGCCGTGGGAGTCTCAATACAGGTACAGTCGGCAAGTCATGGAAAAAATGAAATTTTGAAAAAAAGTCATCGAATACTAAAAAAGTAGAATGTTTCGTGGCTATTAAATTTAGCGATTTTCATCTATAAATTATTTTGTGACTATTTAATGTTGCGATTTTGGTCCATACTGGATCTACTTTGCATAGGCTATTAATATTTGCTGACTATTTAAGTTTGTGTTTTTGCAACTACCCACGAAATTCACAAATTAAATCGTGCGCAAACATTTCTAGTTCTACAGTAGTCATTGAATTTTGGTTAAACTGGTAGTTTAAATGCTGTTTGTGCAGAGATTAAATTTTATTATATTCAGCACCTTGATATCTTCAAAAAGTCTAATTTTTGCGTGCTTCGCTCAAGACCCCCACATAACATGATGTAGTAAGAAATCTGTATCTAGATTTGTAAGAAAAAGAAAGAAATCTACCATATATATTTTATTGGCTTCTTTAATCTCTACAGAGAGCATATTTGAATGAAGCTAGGTATCTAGGAAAATTTCTTTGTAAAATGAAAATGGTTCTTGAAAAGTCATATTTCCTTACACTTAACACAGAAATGACATCTTTTATCATTTTATATTAATGACAGGACTTTAATGAAATCAGGCTGGGGCGAAAGAACTAAATTGATGTGCCCCTGGTTTTGCTGGGTGTTTTTTTTTTGCACAGATGTGCGATTAGTTTTGTGGCTACGTCCAATCATTGTGATTCTATCCCTTTCATAAACTGTTTGTCTATATTCGGTCTGATATTCAGACACTGGATTAATGTCCGTATTTCTCTTTTTCAGGCCACAGACTTCGACGAAATTGAAATAGAGTTTATGAGGAGAAAGATTGCTGAAGTTGACAAAGCTTAAAGCGTGCAGAAGGGACAGACTATTATATGCCGGTGCGGGGAGGGGGAATCAAAGAATGCTTTTATTAGACTTAGTTCTCTTTTTAATGTGAAAAATATTCCTTGATTGTTTTTGTGTAGAAATTATTTTTTGTATTTATTGCTACTTGATAAAGAAAGTGTGTTCGGGAGACGTTGTTTCTGCCCGTAACTCTCGGTGACTCATCACTAGTCATAACGTCCCGGCAGCGATCATCATGGACCGCGGGAACAAAGCCGCCGTCACGCCACAAGTTCACAAATGTTGCTATAAACGTGAGCGGTGCCGGCGCTCAACTTGTCTTCCCAGCAGAAAACCCCCTCCGTCCGGAACATTCTCCCCTCCACGTCGGCGGAGCGGAGAGTTCCAGAGAGACGCGGGTTTTAGTCGTCGTTCTCGCAGCGAGTGCTGAATCATGGTCAAAATTAATGCTTCGTTTTTCATAACACTCTTTGTAAGTCAATAAAACGTATCAGAAATCTAGTGGTCTGTTTTCAATTGTTTTTTAAGGAATAAATAAGCATATTGCTGGGCTAGTATTGAGAACAATACAAATATCTTCCATGGTGATTGGTGTCAATGTTTCAATTCTGTTGAACGCTATTGTATTCTAGCATTAGGAAAATCTGTCAAGCTCTGAAACCTTTGATTAAAAAAATTCTGTAATTTGTGTATACTGCAATCTGTTGTGCAGGATTGGCAACCGTTCAATATAATCTGCGCAGAATTATTATACCACTAATCATAGATTATTTTTAAATGAATTTTGCTAAAGCTTTGGTATTCTGTCCCAAGTGTACAGTAAATGTGTTTCTATGCTCTATTGTAATACTTTTTCTTGTGAAATGTAATTATTTTTTTTTTAATTTATCCAAGTGAATATTTGCAATTCTACTTTATGGTCACTGAATTTTTTTCCTATGTAAGGCTTAACCATTCATTATGTACTTCAATAGAGAAAAAACGTAAAACATTTACTAACCACCATAAAATAGGGTTCAATGAGCATCCAAAATTTTGTCTACCGGTATATTCAAACATCAATTTATGTCCAATTTACGATGGTAAGAGTTGAAAGCCCGCGATGCTGCATGTGAGACAAAGTCCCTTGGCCAACATGCCCTTTTATGGTGATGTTAAAATTAGTACCAGGGAATCTCTATGACTATATATGGAAAGTTACTTTTTTAGCATGTTTGGAAAATCTGTCCTACTCTGTTCATGTAATCAATATACAAAGGCTAAACATTAATCTGGAATCATGTCAATTTAGGACTCCAATATACTACACAATTAAAGTGGCTCTAATGCAAATGTTTCTAACATTTGAAGATGCTTAAAAATTAGTATCGATGGGATGAGAACCAATGCTTCTGGGACCCTCTTCTAGATGTACTTTGAAAATATCCCATAAAATCACGAAGCATCTCTTTTTACCTATTTCTAGTGAAATTCGTAAATCCTCCAAACTGACAGGTTTTCCTATTAAATTTCTCATTTGGTATTTTGTCAAACTTCAATACAGTATAAGTAAAGTAATAAAGTGCTACATTAAGGAAGGAAAAAATTTGGGGGTCACCAACCATGTACCAATGGCAAATCCAGATTTTTAGAAAAGAGGGGGCGCATGTACTCGCAGGGATTTCATGGGTTTTGTAGGGGGGGGGGATGCCCCCTACGCCCCCCCCCCCGGATCTGCCTATGGTATACGTCACGGTATTACGTCACCTTTATAAATACTGAGAAAATTCCTCTTAGTATTTTCATGTCTGCGGTTTTTGGTCAAACCCTGTATGAATTTGTCTTATTTGTTTAGTTTTTTTCTGAGAGTTGTTGGGAACGTTGATTACTTGATCTGTCCAATGTAATATTTATGGCGGCTATATACTACGTACACACTTAAAGAGACATGCACAGGTGAATTTCATGTCATTTCAAACTTTTATGCCACATAAATAGTACTTGCTGAGCCATTTGAATACATACATTTTTATCTATGTGCAGTGTTCCATTTCTTCGTAATCAATTAATTCTCTAATTTGCTCACATGAAATGTACCCAACAATCAATGTTTGTAATCACTGCTAAACACAGATCTTAACAGCTTTACAATAAATATTTCTGAGCAGCTAATTTTGGCTGTCGGCGCATGGGTGATATAGGCTGCAAGTTCATGCAGTGGTCTTTTTAGGCAGGGGAGATATGAAAGTGACAATCAATATGGTTATTGGTATTTTATCAAAACGCATACTAATAATTGTAAAATAATAAATTATTAGGAGGAACATGTCAAATGTATAAAAAAACAAAATTACTAATTCAATCTATCTAGATCTAAGGAGGCATTTGCTGTGTATGTCCCTTTAATTGATAGGAATATGGACTATTAATGACAGCGGAAATGTTAAAGCTGTGAAACAGACGACGACGGATGTCACGCTCTGTAGTAGTTTCTGAACTAAAATTGTCTACATTAGGTTAAATTTTTGTCTGAGATAACCTCGAAAGCAATGAAAAAGGCCTAAATAAAGATAAAAATCTTGAGACGGGGAGGAAGCCGCCCACCTGTCCGCACCCACATTCTGTTTTTGTTGCATCCTATTTTTTGTAATGTAACCATGGCTACAGCCCCGGACTGGTGGGGGAGGGGCACCCCAGTTCTGTGCCAATATGATAAACTAGTGACGTGTCCCTGGTTTTGCTGTGTTTTATTTATTTATTTATTTATATTTTTTATGGGGTGGGTGGGGAGGGGAGGGGGCACTTGCACATATGAACAAGTTTTAAAAATTCGAATTAACATAAATCTAATTTGTATAAATATTATATTTTGATGGAAAATGAACTTGTAAACTGGGATTTTCATTGTTTCATATAGGCTCATTGTCTGATTATTTAAATACATCCACTGCAGATATGGGATGAATTTAACACAAACTGTAGATGTCATTTTTGCAATTCTATATTGAATCAGAAACGAAAAAGTATGGATCAATTAACGAATTTAAATTTGTCATATAATCTGTACCCCTTTGGCTGTAGCTGATCATAGCGGATCACATGAAAGCTATTGAAAGAGGATAGCAGGCAAATATAGTAATCCTATGCAGTAGAACCTCCCTATATTGATCTATATTAGGACTACCTTTGAAACCAGGTTCATTTTGGCACCGCAAGAAGTGGTCCTATGGTAGAGGTGGTCTCACTAGAGAGGTGGTCTCAATTGGAGGTTTTACGATTATGTTCTTAATTAGCATATATCTCACTTGCATTACCGCCTGGTGCTGTGCGTTGCAGTCGTCCGGGGTACAGGTGCAGCCGTGCTGTGTGGAGGTTTTCAACCAGATCAAACTGGGCCACAAGTTCCGCTACATCGTGTACGCGCTGACCAAAGACCTGAAGGAGATCACCGTGCTCAAGACGGCACCCACCAGTAAGTACACGGGAGGGGGCAGGACAGGGAGAGTAGAGGGGGGCGGGGTTTATAAGCGGAAAAAGGCTGGAAGCAGAGGGGGAAAGGGCTCAAACAAGAGGGATGAGGGATCTCCAATTAGTGGGATAAGGGGAAAAAGAGCCAAAAAGAGGGATAAGGGGAAAAGGGCCAAAACCCAGTGAGCAAAAGACGTGGATATCACGTTGAATCCACGTGATTTTGTGACGTAGATATGACGTGAATATTTGGGTAACTTTTGAAAGGATAAATCAAGTGAATAAATCACGCAGAATCTACGTGGTTTTTAGACGAAGATATCACGTGATTCATTCACTAGAATCTACGTGTTTTTTAAAAGTAGAAATGACGTGAATTATTCACGTAGAATATACGTGATTTCTTAACGTAGAAATCCCGTGATTTATTCACGTAGAATATACGTGATTTTTAACATAGAAATCACGTGATTTATACACTAGAATTTACATAGGTTTTTTTGAAGGAAGAATTGAAGTTCATCTTTTGGTTTAATTTTCAAAATATAAATGGCGTGACATTTTCAGATAATCTCCAGAGTTGATAATTCTAGATTTACACTAAGGTAAACAGAAGGATATAGTGTATACATTTTATTATTATTCATTATACGTTCAAGTTCTAGCTGTTATCCTTTTTTTTCGCATGTTTGAGGTGACTTGATACCGCCTCCTTTATGACCTCGTCTGTCACACTGCTTGGCTCTTTGGCCGTCACCGCCCACTTATGGATTGCAGCTGAAATGAAACAATTCAAATATCAATATCTAGATTTTAGTACATTAGAAACCAGTACAAGCCTTGACTAATATTAACAGGTTACGTTTAGTGCCTATATAATTGGCAAAACGTAAACTTATTTAATGTTTTTCACTGTTATAAATCATATTGAAGAAAGCATCGTATACGAAGAAAAGCACGCTTAATTAGGAAAGGAATTACTACTTACATTAAAGGTTGAACAATTGTACCTTTTTTTGCAACAATGTAGTCTGTTATTATCCAATCAATAAGTTAAGTGTAATTCACGTAGATTCTACGTGATTTCAACTCTATGTGATTACAACGTTGATTCTACATAGAATCCACGTAAATTCTCGAATTGGACTAGATCTATATAACATACGTGCTTCTACATGCTTATATTTGAATCAAATCAATTTTACATTGCATATGGTCTCTTAGCCTGGTCTTACTGTCACACAAATTATTTGGGGTATGCTTTGCCTGTTTCCCTAAATATATTATACCATAGTCTAGCTACAAAAATAGCACAAATCAAACCATAATAGCTGTAATAAATATTGACATCTCATTATGCAATAAATTATTATAAAATGTTTTACTCACCTAGTGATGTTGACGGATTTCCACGAGTTAAAATATTGTATCCTTTTTTCTATATGCTAGAGGACAAATGATTTCAGTACTGTGTAAACCACGTGTACAGCCAGAAGTTGACCCAAGGTTGACACTGACTCAGCTGCTATCTATTAGTGCCAGCTAGTGGGCTGACAGCCGGCAGTATTTTACAACCGAGAGTTTGACCCTCATTCAAAGTATGTTTCAGGTGAAATCAGTGTGATTTGTTCTAGCATAAGCATCATGGACTGTTTGCAAGTTTTGATCAATTATATATCCAAATTAAAAACCGTCACTTATTTTGATTCTATATACAACAAGGCAACTCTAAATGTCCAGTAATATACATTTTTATGTAAAATACAAATAAAAAAACATGTAATACATTCATTAGCAAAATACAATATAATAGATAAATATCAATGACCCTAGAAAGATATACCATATGAATTTTGCAAAATTGTGTATAAATATATACATGTAGCTAGCTATAGTGCAAGGTGACAAGTGACTGAAAATACCACCTATTAAAACACGTAGACAACACGTTAGTTGATAGGACGTGTCCCACGAGACGTGAATTCAACATTCACCTAAAATCTACATGATATTCACGTCTTTGTGCTCACGTTGAAAGGACGTGCCCCAAGAGACGTGAATTCAACGTGTCCCACGAGACGTGAATTCAACATTCACTTAAAATCTACGTGATATTCACGTCTTTGTGCTCACGTTGAAAGGACGTGTCCCAAGAGACGTGAATTCAACGTGGTATACAGGTGAATCACCCAGGCACCGAAATTTCACCTGAATTCTACGTGATATCTACGTGTCGGTGCTCACTGGGAAGAGGAATATGGGATTTCTAGACCGCTTATATCCCCCCCCCCCGAGAAGTATAGGGGAGAGTAGTATAGGGGGTGCTCTAGAGCAGTATAGGGGCCAGGGCCGGATCCATCGGGGGGCTCTAGCCCCCCCCTCCGCCTGCCATATTAGCCTTAAAGCCCCCCGCCCCTACAATTTAGCCCCCCCCCCGCCAAAGATTTTTTTAAATGCATTTTCAAACTCATGAATACCAATGCCAATACCCCCCCCACACACACACACACGAACAACCCCCCCCCCCCGCTCTCAAAATTTGAAAAATTAGCCCCCCTCTCAAATTTCTGAATCCGGCCCTGCAGGGGAGAGTAGTATAGGGATACTCCAGAGCTGTATAGTGGTTGAAAACACGTTCCGTTCAGGTATGTAATTGTTTCCAGTCTTCCTTTGCCCAATGAAAAACCTGTAACCTGAACGTGCCATCAAATTTTGTTAGCAAAAAAACAAGCAACATTTTGCTGATGGGCTGCTCAACTTTTCATACAGATGGTAGAGTTTCTCCCGTTTCAGCCAACACCTATGATGACTTAGTCATGGATCTGCAAGAAGCGCAGGCCGTCAAGGAGTGTCGCTACGCTGTTTTCGATGCCAACTTCAACCTCGCCGACGGCTCGCGCCGGTCAAAACTGGTCTTCTTCCTCTGGTATGTTCTCTCCTCTGTCTAGATCTGCATGGTCTGGAGCAGGTGCCCAGAACTTTCACCATCTATCATCTTCTCAACTTTTCTTCCATGTTCTCTACAAACATTCTAGATCTGCGTGCTTTGGAAGTCTCTAACTGTCGCCATTTTTCGCCGCCTGAAGCCAACTTTCCACATTCTTTTCTTCCTAGATCCAACCACTTGTGAAGATCAGCAACATGCCATCTACTAATAATGTCTGTTGTGTTCCTTCTCTAAACTCTTTCTTTCTTTATTTCTAGATATGAAAGCTACCTTTCGTCGTGTGTGTGTGCGTGTTGTTGTAAACCAACGGAATCAAAAGAATGCAGTGAGAATCTAATATTGAATTGAGCAGATTGCATCACTCAACCCTCATCCACTCCGCGTTAACCACCATCGTCCACTAACGCTGTGTCGCCCGTGTATGCTCCTCCCTGCAGGTGCCACCTACGATGACTACTGCGAGGACCTGAAAGAGGCGCAGGCGAACCGCGAGTGTCGATACGGCGTGTTTGACGCCGAGTTTGAGCTAGCCGGAGGCCAGCGCCGCTCAAAACTTGTCTTCTTCCTCTGGTATGTGACAAAACATCACCAATGGCAATTTGTCAACGATTTTTTTTTCATTTGGTGTACAGTAGCTAATTGTCTCATGCTAAAGTGGTGTTCATTTCTTTTGCTATTGTTACATATTTTCAGAACAGATCTGAATATGAAATTATCAATTTAAGATATATTTTGATGATAAATCAAACGTTTTGATTCACACTCCTTTTCACATCAAACTAAAACATAAAACAATTTTGTATACTAATATACACTACAGGACTAATGAATGATGGTGTGGACACTATGCATTAAGGTAGTCAATACAATACAATACAATACAACACAATACAATACAATACAATTAATATTGCGTAAATTCCACTAAATGTTCATGTACGCTTGTAGGCCTCCTTAAACAAATGGTGCTTTTGTTATGATTTAAAGGATGGAAGAGTTTTGGATTGTCGAATGGACAGTGGAAGTTTATTCCATAATTTAGGTGCTGCTGTTTTAAATGCTCTATCACCATAAGACTTGGTTCTTGATCTAAATTCTTCCGGCAATCGATTATTTGATGACCGCAGTAATCTAGGTATAAGAGTTCAGATAGGTAATATGGTGCAAGTCCAGCGAGGCATTTGAAAGTAAGTGTTAGGATCTTGAAAATTATGCGTTGCTGGACAGGGAGCCAGTGAAGGCTTTTCAAAACAGGAGTTATATGATCATGCTTTTTCGTTAGCGTTAGGATCCGTGCAGCAGTGTTATGAACACGCTGTACACGTTGGATTTGACAAGGCGAGAACTGATGAAGGCATGAACACTTTTTTATAGTCCATGTATAAAGCCGGAAACCAGACCACAACTGACTCAGGCCATCCTAACTACATCTGCAGTTTAGCTTTTTCTGTGTATTGTTTACAATGAAGGTCATTCAAGGTTCTCTAAAGTTCAAGTAGTTTAGCTTAAATGATGTAATAAAAGCAACCCTTTTTTCATGTTCAGTAGATTTTCATAATTATGAAAATTTTAAATGATATTACAAAATTTTGCAAAAGTCAAATGTGTCTTTTAAAAACTTCAAATTCAAGAAGTTTTTGATGATACTTTAATTGTATCATTTGACTGTACCTAATATAATCAACAACATAGATTACGGTAAAATCATCTATATTGTTTTTACTTAATTATGGACAAAGTACCTGATCAAACTTAGATAATATAATAAGACAAATCGATTACAATAGATAGTATCAGGCAATTTAAATGTTCTTTTTGAGGATCAATATTGTTATTTGCATTCACCACGGATTTTATATGCTATTCATGCACAATCTTTGGTTTTACCAGAAACAGAGAGTACATTTGTGCCAGACTTTAATTGGCTGTGGTTGCTTCATGCATTAGACACTGAGAGTATGAATATTGCAAATATAGTTTTTTATAAGTGGTCAAGAAATCCCATATCCATATTTTTTGGCCTTTTCCCCACCACATCCCTAGACTTTTAGGCCTTTTCCCAACATCTTACAAATCCTAGGACCTTTACCCCACATCCCTCTTCCTTGTAATCCCAGATCCCTAATGTTTTACCCCCCCAATCCCACTTCCTCATACACCCGCCCCACCTTTGTTTTCTCTCTGTGGCCGTGTGGATAGGGAGTCAATTTTGAATCCCGTCAGGTCTGGTCAAGGGCGTTGAGCAAACTCCCCCCTAACTGGTTGCACTGCTCCTTGGGACCTGCCACTAAATAGGTACAGGTCACGCGAGTGAATGCCAGTGTGAGTGATCAGCACAACTGTATGCTTACCATGGAATAGAGAAAGGCAAAATATTGAGTGAGCCAATGACATGGAGCAGATGTATACTCGACTGAGCGTATTAATAATAGACAATAAAAGATGTATATTTACCATGTGCAGGTCCCCCGATGAGGCGACCATCAAGCAGAAGATGCTGTACACATCCAGCAAGGACTACATCAAGCGGGCGCTCGTCGGCATCGGTGAGTGCGCAAGTGTATGACACCCGACTTCCGGTTTGGTGTTTTGGCGGGAAAACTCAGCGCCATGGTATTGCTGTGTATAAACCAAACTGTTCATTGTATATAGTATTCCTTATATGGGATATTACTTGTCCTGTTGTACTATGTCGTTTACCTTGAAAAAAGTCATTCTGTGTCGTGTGCTTAAGGTTGTGTGTCATGTCTGTTCTGATATAAAGCTATAATGTAGGATCGCGTTCTTCCTCCATATTGGCGCAGGGTGGGATGAGTACGCAACACACCAAATCCCATGTCCCTATTTCTTGGCCTTATTTTGGTAGATTTTGTGGCCTTTTTATTCCACTAAATTTAAGGCTTTCCACCCACAACCCACTTCCTTGGAATCCCCTTTTTTTTGCCTTTTCCTCCATCATCCCCACAGCACTCGGAGGCCATATTAAGCGCCAACGTGCAAGGAATTCCGTGTGACAGCCCCTTGAAAATAATGAAAGATTTGCTTAAAGGGTAAAAAATCAGTCTTAAAACTGCATGTGAATAAATTTTAAGGTGCCACTGAAAATTCAGAGTAGGACATCTCAGCTGAGGTTTTCTGCATGTTTTTTTTCCTGCACTGAGCAATAATGAGATTGTGCGCTAAACAGCGTGGTGATATTCAACCAATACAAGCGACGAAATTGTTTATAGTTATACACCATTTCAGGTAAAGAGATCCAAGCCAACGACATGGGGGACCTGGCCTGGTCCAATATCCTGGAAACCCTCATGAGGAACGAGGTGGCGCAATGAGACCAGCCTCTAGGATGATGCTCTTCGTATTAGTGTAACCCCAGGACAACCTTACGTGGCTGAAAGATGTGAAGGTGTAGACAGTGTTGTGGTTTGCCGCTTACGTGCAGTCGTGTACTTGCCAGCAGCTGACAGAGCCTTAATTCCAACTCTGTCTCATTGCAAATTTTTGAAAAATTTAGATCTGTGGCATAAATTTAAATGCAAATGTAATGCTGATTTTAAAGGCATCAGTTGCTTATTCGTTTTCATATCTATTTTATTTTTTTAGTTTGTGAATTTGTGTTATTTACGAGTAACTTTCTATAGGAGTAGAGAATACAGTTAGCTGATGATTTTACTCATGTCTGGTGTAACAGCTGCTTATCATAAGATAGACTTTGATATTTTGGCGAATAAAATCAAAACAAACAAGTTTGAAAGTAAAAAATGAGAATAAAATTTTGAAGAAAATGAAGATATTTTTAACACTGGGAATTTGTTAGGACCGTAGTACATTTTTCAGTCAGTTTGCACTTAAGTGTTTTTATAATTAAATGAGCACATTTTTGATAAAGAAAATTCTTATTTTATTCCATACCATACCTATGTTAACATGTTTTATATGGCATGTTCAGTTATTATTGCAAGTTTACAATGATCATATGACATATTTTACTTCTACATTGTTTGACAAAGAATAAAATATTAGATTTCACACAGAATAGTTGTAAACTTTGACAATTTCACAATGCTTCTTTGTTATGTCTTCATTTTGCATTAAAATATAACATTAAAATATGTAGGTCTTGAAAAGCATTCAAAAATGTATCATAACCACATTTTACTTTCAGATGTGCATTAACTTTGTGGTAATAGTTTGGGGAAAAAAACTTAATAAACCAGCAAAAAAATATTTTGAAAAAAAAGAAGATAAATATACAACTATATATTTCATCGCTTATAATGCACAATTCGATACAAATGTTCATGAAATTGATGACAGTTATCAAAGACTGCAATGCGCATACTATGTCATGTATATGCCAATTTTCATGCTTTTGGGGAAAAATGCACAAACTCAGTAAATATATATTACCTCTTAAATCCCCTACTATGCTGTGTACCAAAGAACCGACCCAGTCTACATCCAGATACAATTGGTGGTTGCAGCCAAATAAAGCATGCTAATTCGCATGTTTGTGTGACAGATGATTACATTCGGGTCTTGAGAATATCATGACTCTCCGGGTGACGGGCTCAGTTTGTTTGCTGCTATCCATTGCATTATATGGCGAGGTCTGTAGTGGATATACTGGTTCTTCATGAAATGCCGTGTAGTTAGACCTGCACTACCAGACATTGTATGAGTATATGCTCCCCTAGGGAGTTGAGCAAGGCGACAAGGATGCAAATGACCTGGTGAAAATGGTATAAGTCCACTAAGAGCATGGAAAGTTGACAATAAAAAGCTATAAAACACGTACGTTTGGAAACGTGTACACATAGAAACTAACATGCCAGTGACGATGAAGATCTGGATATAGAGGCAACATAGCCTGCGTCCAGTACAGTATCTATGTAAATCTACGTAAATCTATGTATAATTATAACCTATTGGAGTGAAGAATCTAATCATAAAAGTGATGATCTTGATCTTTATGAATGGTTTTGGACCAAAGTCTTTCACAACTGTCCATTGTAAGAAACTAGACATAATACTCTGGCCACCTCATGACTAAACCTCAGCCCTAAATCCTGACAAACTGTCTACGCGAGCGGGCGCGGGAGTCCCATCTCGGCACACACTTCCTCCACACACACCAGTAGGTGCTCCAAGTCATGTGGGAACAGGTGCCCGATGTTGCCGACCCGAAAGCAGTCGGCGTCCAGCACCTTGCCCGGGTAGATCACCTGACCTGGAGCAAAACATAAAAGAATAAACGGATTTTCATAAAGTAATGATTTCTTAGAATCTGAATTCATCATTTATTGGAAAAAATAGGGTTAGAAATCGCTCTTCGCATGTTGCATGATCTCACCTCTTTCGCTGAGTTTCTGGTAGAAGTCTGTGAAGTTAAACTTGTCATGTGAAGGGAAGTGATAGGACGTGATGATGTAGCCGGCAATGGAAGGGTCGAGGAACTCCTTGAAGCCGAGCCGGCTCATGCCCTCGCGCAGGATACGACGGTTTTCCTGGTACCTGGCAACAAAAGTATTCCTTCACATTACTACCTCGACCATATTGTTGTACTATGGATCTGGGAGACTCACCTATATGTGTGGCTTTGTTGAGACTGATATTCCGAGAATGCATTTGTTTGAAGCCACCTGGTGGCTGCTTATGGTACTGTCATGAACCATTTTACTCATTGTATAATAATACTACAGGCACTGAGCCTCTGAGCCTCTGCCAGACCACACTAGTCTAGTCACCGAGACGAACTCAGGTCATGCACAGCTGTACAGGACAGTCAATAAATGGATCAAACAAGACTCCTATCATTCTATGTCAAAACCACACATGACAGTACTAAGCGAGTGCGCGTTGTGTGTGTGGCTACGTGCCTAGCTGCGCGGCCCTGCACGCCGCCCTCTGCCTCCAGCTCGTCCAGCGCCTGGCTGAACGCCAGCATGGCGTGTGTGGGCGGCGTGAAGCGGAACTGGCCGGTCGTCTCCAGCCCCGCCCACTGGTCGTACAGGTCCAGGGCATAGCTACGCGCCTGCCCTGCAAAGTCACAGCGTGCTGGGTGTTATCATTCTTGTTCAATAGAAATTCTAAATTCTAAATTCTAAACTGAGCTTTTGTTTTATTCTCAATTTTTTATATAATACATATACAAGACCTCATCAGGATTTTATTGTATTGTATCATTGTATGACATCCACTCCCCCATGGCGGCGGCCTACCTTAACAGCGCGGGGGAGTGCCTACTCTCTGCACACGTCAGTAGTAAGTTGGGGGCTATAGACGCCAGAGGGGTGCCATACCCCTAGCATTCCGCTGGGGACTATAGCCTCCGACGTACTACTCACTCTTACCTTGACAGCGGCGGAGTGCCTCCTCCCTGCACACCGCATATGCCCAGCCCGGTACGCCCTCCACGCACTTATTGGCCGAGCTCACCAGGAAGTCGATGTGCGAGGCGCCGGCATCCAGCGGAACGGCGCCAAAACTACTCATGGCATCCACAAAGTACAGAGAGCCTGCACAGCAAATAGAGAAGATGCCAAAATCAGTTTGCAAGTACAGTAGAACTGCCAATTAAGGCCACCTCTTTATTGAGACCATCTCTATAATAAGAAAACTTTTCACAGTTACACACTATGAACCTCTGTATAGAAACCACCTAACACTGGGTCCCAATGGTGGTCCTAATAAAGATTTTTTTATCTTATTATGAATAGTGTGTTATTTAATAAATCAATATGACATCCATATAATTAATGAAATTGAGACACACAAAAACACACTCAGAAGGAGGTACGTGACAACAATAAAAAGGAGGTGAGGAAAAATAACAGTGAGGAATAGGAGCACGAATAGCAGGGAGAGGGAAGTTTTGGAATAAGGTTAAGAGAAGTAGAAGAGGCTGCAGCAGAAGCAGCAGGTGGCCTGACCTGGCTGATGCTGGTGGATGACCTCGCCCAGCTCCTGGACTGGGTTGACGACACCCGAACTCGTCTCACAGTGCACCACAGACACCAGGCTGAAGGGCTGCGAGGTGAGAAGCTCGGAGACTCGCCGCACACACACCTGCAGGTTGGGCACGGTCAACGAGGCATTGCTGTGAAATTTCCAGGGTAGGTTTGTAAATGTACTTTAGAAGAGCGTGGACTTGAAATGACAACCTCCATTTCTGCATGACAGACTAGTCATACATGTGCAGGAGCGTTTGCTACCTCTACACCATTTGTCCTCACGATTCAAGGGAGCTTTCACAGACATACCACAATCCATAGTCCCATCCATCCGAAGTAGACCCGCAGCAGGCATTGGATAATGACACAGATCACTTGCAACACCCTTGGCCTTGAACATATTTCTAATGCTGTCAAAAAACAGATCCTGGTCTACTTTTTTTACAATGTATGTAACTCATTTTGCACAGGCTGTAAACTGTGTGTATATAAGACGTTACAAGATGGTTTAACCAGCCTTGTTGATTATAATGCCCTGTTTACTCAATATGCACTTGTAAACAGTTTGAATTATCTTGACAAGGTTGCATTGATTGAATCGTTGTGACAAACCTTCTTGCACGTCACTCGTCACACGTAACACGTCACAGACCTACCTGCTGATCCTCCGGGAAGCTCTCCATGTGGTAGGGAACACCGAGCACGTCACAGATTTTCGCCTGTCTCTTCCCGTAGGCGCCGTTCTCTAGGATCAGCACCTAGAGGGTGGATTTTGTCATGATTTAGTATCTTGCTACCTGCCAAATCGTTGAATATGGCTTTGGTCTAGTCTGTGGGAGACGAGGATCAACAATAGGGGTGTGTGTTTGACTGTGTCATTGTGTTTGCCACTTGAACTTCTGCTGCTTCTGGGTTGAGGGTATCATGTTTTTTGAATGGTAATCCAAAGCTTTTCAACTGAGTACACAGCTTCTGGTAATGGTTGATCATGAGCCACTCATATAGCCTTCGGTGAAGACACAGCTGCGGAGAGCGTATTCACGCTATCAATGGATGTTCATGTTTACACTTGTAGGATGAGGACAGTCTGTAAAAGCGCACCTTGGCGACGTTGTCTCCCCGTGGCACGGCTGTGGTGAGCACAGCCTCGATGGCAAACGTGCCGGAGCCCTGCATTGGCACACAGGTGTACTGACCGGGAGACGCTCCTATAACAACACATATTGCATAGCTGAATTATTGCTCATACGGGACTTTTCAGGATCTTGTAAGACTTGGAATCAGGGGATTAATGTCTGAAACCTCCACTAATATATGTGCAAGTTTTGTGAAAATGGGAACGGTTCTACAGTATATGTACCCAATATATACACCTTTTTTATATAGATCACAGAGAAAACAAATTTTTGCAGCTTCGAGCTCAGTATCTGAGTCAACCTTCAACAGTATAAGAGTTCTCGTGGTGGTGGCCAAGTGTTACCTGCGAGCTCGACCAGCCTAGTGCGGATCTGCCTGACGGTGCTGATGAAGGTCTGGTCGCGCGAGCCAACGTCTCGCAGCATGGCCTGCTTGGTGGTGAGGGACACCCCCAGAGGGCCGGGCGTGAACAACTTCGGGTCTGTAGGGCAATCAAAATATCAATGTTTTGATGGTGAGGGACACAGCTTGTTCACTTGTCACCAGCTTAGAGTGGTGCATGGGTAACATGGTAGTAAGTGACATGGAAACACTACAAGCTTGATCAATGTGCAAATGAAGGCAATTCTATGTTTGTTGATGGAAAATATTGATTTCGACCCATAATACTCTGACATGATTTCACATTCATCTTAAGTTGCTGCAGCTGGATCTTCAACAATTTAATGCGTTAGTGGATCCTATTTCATGGAAGTGTCCAGTAGGCCTGTAGCATGGACAAAATTAGGACCGAGAAATGGGTTCACTTATTGTGGTGAATTCACGTACGATGGCATTATTATCACTTTTATTTCATTGCTTTTTCCCTTGAGAAAACATCTGCATATGGTTATTTTGATAGACTTAGCTATGCTATACTTGCAAACGGCGTGTTTATATAAAAAACAGTGTGACATTATTCATAATTTACAGTACCGGTAGCCATGGTCCTCTGAGCCATGGGTCTCTTGACAAGCTGCCGATGAATGCCCCATGCTCTGAACACAATTCTGGTAAACATCACCTTTTCACCGCCAATGCTTCTTCATACATAAAACAGGTCTAAAACAAATCAGAAGTATGTGTATGTGTCAACATAAGCAATATGCTTAAGTCAAGATAGTGACACAGTTGCAGATTTTATCAAAGGTCAAATTCCATGTAAGTGACGGTGATACACAGTAGCTAATAATAGATCCACTATATATGCCCCCAACACATTGTTTTGATTCTGTGGTCTGCATACTACACTGCGAAGTTGGGATTCCATAGATGTAACAAATTGCTAAGCTTTAAATGGCCCTATAGAGACTAAGAGATAATTGAAAGAAATAACGGTCGACGGTTGAAAAACGTTCCATGGATATGTCCAAGATGTCCCTTTAAATGACGAAGCCGATGTAACGAGTGGTGGAGTGCGCATGTTGTGCGATTTGCATTAACTTACCTACTTTAACAAAAGGCGAGTTGAAAATAAATAAATTAATAGAATACAGCAACGTTGATATTCATCAACAACATTAGAAATGGACGAGTACGAATCGGACAAGATTGGTGACGAAAGTTACCCGATGGTAGAACTCGACAGTGACGAGGAATGTCGCGGGCAGGACAGGTGAGTGGGCGATATTAGAGGTGATTGTGTGCTGTCCAACAGCAGCTCACGGGGTTGAAATTTTGCAATGTAACTGTAAGATGATCATGTCAGTCCTGAAAAGCACAATGACAGTAACAATAGTTGCCTCAAACATAAATGCTGCTGTCCGCCTTGTTGTATCCCGTTTGTGTTTGGCGGCAGCTCTGACGACGACGCGCTCGACGTGATTGTGCGGGGGACGGCGGAGCAGCGGCGGCGGCTGCGGCGGCGGCTCAGCGAGTGCTCGGGGAACGACAGCAGCGAAGACGACGAGTTCGAGAAACAGATGGAGGCCGAACTGAGCAGCACGATGGACAGGCTCAAAAACACGGCAGCGCTCGGTGAGGGGGTGGGGCAGGTGGGGGGGGGGGGGGGCACACACGGCAGCGTGAGGGGAAGAGGGGGTAGAGCAGAGGAGAGGGGGCAGGGCCAGCCGGCACACACATCCAGGCACTCAAGTCAAATAGTCATGTGTATGCAAATCAAAATGTAAACATATGTGTTTCCCAGTGCTTGCGGATATATTTTTATGCTTCTATCTCTTTCTCACACGTCTTTTTAGCAAGCATATTTCTACCAACGATAGATATCGTGGCAGGGCTCGAACTCACGACCCCAAGGTTGTGAGACCAGAATGATACCATTATCCCAAGCAGTGAGCTGTTAAAAAGTTACTCGGCTATGAACCGATGTCTCTGTAACCCCCAGCTTACATACTTGGTCTGTTATCATCTCAACCCAGTTCGAACCCCGCCAGGGCCACTTGATATAGTTAAAGGGCAATTTGTTAGTAGGTAAAGGATGGTTTGCTTTCACAGGGTTTTTGCCTAAGTATAGTTAACTAATAAATCAATCAATCAGTGTGCTTTATTTTATTTTTCATTAATCCAGTTTTAATATAATAGATTAATTAGTAAGGCTTTCAGATATGCAAATAGACACCATGACGTCACGTTTGAACTATGACCTCTGTAGTTCATTAAAATGCACCATTAATATGCACGCATCAGGGCTCTACGTTAGGATTTAAATCTACTTGTCCGTCGGACAAGTAGAGGTCTAAGTTGACTTGTCCGACAAACAAATGCACTTGTCCGCACAAAATATTACAACTGCTAAGGAAAAGGTTATATACATACAATATATGTATACTCATATGTGTATAATATAATTGTGCAAAATGCTTGTATTATTCAGTACCTTTTCATTTGTGAATAAAAAAAATAATTAGGAAAAAAAAAAACTATATTTGAAGCTTTTATTCTAACAAAACAAAATGCATAAATTTGGAACAGTTTTATGATGCCTCTGAGTAGTGAATATTTGAATTTTTATGTACATTCTCTAAAGGATAGGCCAAGCCCGTATGCCTTATGCAATAAGCAATATGGCCAAACCATTTTAGACCTCTTGAATTCTTTTTTCTACGACAATCAGAGCTGAAAATCAGCATCTTGAAATATTGCATGTATCGACCCATTAACCTAAATCTCCTCTTGCCTCCAAACAACCACCTCTCAGAGACCGCATGGGCCTCATAAGCCATGCAATAATTAAGCTCTTTTTTTTAGCTTGTCAATAAACCCTGAATAGTTCAAGTTTAGAAATAAACATTTTGATGAAAATATAAAAAAAAAACAACAGCATAATACAAAAGTGTGTTTAACAAGCATATCGGGAATATGGATGCTACTTGTCCATCGGACAAGTGCCATTGAGAGTTTACTTGTCCGACAGCAATTTTTACTTGTCTCGGACAAGCGGAACATGCTTAATGTAGAGCCCTGACGCATGCGCATTAGCGCTAATACTTGACAGGGGATTTTCCAGCTTAAAATGTCAAAGGTATTCAATTAAAACGTTCAAATTTAGCGTTGTATCGAAATTATACAGTATAAAAAACTTTTGTGAATGATAAAAGACCAATATGCGATTGATTTGACACCAAGAAACAATAAATTCAACAACTATAAGTTTGTTTATTTAGATATCTCCAAGCTTAAAAATCACGAACAAACAACTCGTCCATCTTTCTATCTGCCTCATTCAACAATACCGATAAACATGCAGCAGAATTTAACACCTTGACATAAAATCAATAAAGACTTGTAACAGGACATACATTATACAAATGTCATGTTAAAGTTTGCTTATTTTCATCATTTTTCTGCAAAAACGTAATCACAAATCGGATTGTTGCAACCTCCGTAAAGCCGGTTTGACAGGCCGAGGTGAAATAATAACATGCTGCCAAATGTAACATTTTGAAATAAACTCATTGCTTCATATTTCGTAAAAACCTCCAGCGAGGGTAGACAAATACATCTCTGATATGATGATCAATGTTGTGTGTGAACCGAGGTCCAATATTCATAGTAAATTACTAAATAATGGACAACATATTTTCAACAACTCATCCCTTCTTGTTGACACAACATCACGTTTCCAAGAAAAACAGGTGCTTTAGGGGTATTTTCCAACTGTCACGTGATCAGTCCAGATTCGCTCGTTGTAACAAGATTGTATATTATTTCACTTGGAATGATTCAAGAGTGTATCTTAAGTGTAATCTTCATTGTATGTTTGTATTGTAAAACGCATAAATATCCACAAAAATGTATCAAAATGCCCATTTATGATGCTCGCAAAATCCACATCATCGCCGCATGCTTTTACTCCAGGTAAATAAACAAGGGGGCGGAGCTTGTGACGTCATGGTGTATTTGCATGGCTTGATTAAGACGTTAATTATAAAAGATCCAGTAATTATTAAATTACTAGATTAAAGATGCCAGAGCATTGTTTCAGTGGAGTAATTCTACAAAATTTCAAGACATTTGGTCGAGCCGTTTGAGAGTTATAGCGATAGCTCTGTCAGTTATAACATAAGACAATTTGGCTGGCCGTTCACGGATCCGCGTCACAGTGACGTACCTGTTCTATTATTCAAAGATGGCGGTGTTTGCAGTCATTTTTCAAGATAAATGGTCTGTATATTTTAACATATCATGTGTAGGTCGTATTTCAATAGTGATAAAGAATGAGAAATATCTTCCCAACAATACTCAATTTATTTGGATATGCAGTTCACTGACACAAGTTAGTTATGAGCTGGGATTCCGTTCTGGTACACGATTTTAATAGCTAATTGCCCTTTAAATGGAAACCTGTCTTCAGCTATTTCTATCGTTGGTAGAAATATGCTTGCTAAAAAGACGCGTGTGAGAGAGAGAGAGAAGTATAAAAATGTAAAAAAACTTTACTTTTCTATTCATGGGACCTAGTACCCAATTTATGAATGTTCGAAATGTCTCAGAATCATTTTCCATAATGACTATTGATAAAAAATAAGATTGTAGGAACGATACACTACTGTCAGACTCTGTGTCTGCCAGACTGAAAAAAATTCCATTTTCATATAAGTGTTCACCACGATGTGAACCAATCAGATTTTGAAAATTATTAAAATTACAATGTAGATGTGGCAAAAAAAAATAGCGTATCATTCCTTGATGCCTATAATTTTGATTTTTATTAATAGTCATTATAGAAAATGTTTCTTCATGAACTTGCTGTCAACACACTGATAGAATATTTTACATCATCGACAGTGTCGTTTTTTCTCATTACGATTTAGTAACTTTATGCTTTTAACTTAATTTTTTTATCTAGTACAAGTAAGTTCAATTTTTGTGTTATTTTTAGGAACATCAGCGACTTCGACATCCGACAATTTTTACAGCAACGATTATTTTGATTCCGACTCGGACGAGGAAGGAACGCGAGAAGGTAAAACGCGGGTCTCAGTTACAACGTTCGTTGTTCATTTCTCGGTGTGAGTCTGTAACATGATCAGCTGCTGTTGAGATGCGACTGTATATATAATGTGATCTTGGATAACCCTTGATTTATCATACTGTCCAAAAATTAGATTGTAAATTTTAAAGATGTTAGTACAAAGGGGAAATTCAAGTGATCAATATGACGGCCGTGTGAGCAGCAGGTTGGATGTTTCTGGTCCATCGTGGGTTCAATCTCTTTTATATACAGCATCTAAGCCGTCGTACAGTATCAACCCATGTCCCATTGGCCTAGTAGTTTTATACAAGTTCCAGAGAAAATCTCTGGAACTTTTATTAAGCTGGGATCAGTGCCAACCAGACTTAAAACCAGCAAGAAAACAAGCAAACTACCAACAATCATGACATATCTACAGCTGCGTTTCGTTTTCTTGTTAATGTGATGAACATTGAAATGTTTAGAATTGTGTTGTGGTTTCATTTAGGTTGATAAACTTTTCTAATCGTCCGCAAACTGTGATGATTGAAAGGTGCATGAATCTTGTGCTGACGATCTGATTGGTCCTGCATGATTCTCCACGAATATCACGGCTTTTGGACGAGCTGTTATTTTCACGTGTGACTTGCTGCGTGTTGGTTTAAACATATTTACTTGTTATACGAGGTACAAGGAGATTGGGTAACAGCTAAAAATGCGATTAATTGGTTGTTTTCTTCCAAGAAAATGACCTCATTTCTTTGAAATAGATGGACTGTCAGCCATTGAAATGTTAGACTGTTTTTAATATCCAATATTCAGCTATAGATAAAAAGAACTCATTTAATATATGCTATCATTTATTGTTTGAAATAGATCATTTTTCGTTGTATGTCCATGACAAAGGCTTCCGTTGACCGTTGCTTACACCATGATTTACTTATACAAATATGTAAAAATGTTAATGCGCGAGAAATTTGTCCGTTATATATTTTTTCTGTTGTTTGTTGCTCCGTTGTAGAGGATATCCACTGTATTCTCATATGATTGTCCGTGCGACTTGCCGCGTGTTCCAGAGAAGTGTTGGCGTCAGCGTGCCGTCGTGTCGGACGCTGACCTTCTGTACGACCCGGAAATGGACGGAGCGGACGCCGCGTGGGTCAACGCAGAGAGGAGGCAGCGCAGCGGTGACAGCGCAGCAGGTGAGAGCCAATCGCAGGTGAGAGCCAATCACAGCACGGCACACAGGTGAGAGCCGACCAATCACAGCGCATCGTGTAATCGACACATGAGGGAAATCGACGTCACAGGCTGCTGCTGTAATGCTCTTGTCTACTTGTTGAAAATTCTTTTAAATAGCCAACAAGGTCTAAGTATAGAGCAGAGCAAATACGTAGGTCTAGTTTTCTGGTGGATAAGCTCTAGTGACGCGAACCAATACTATTTTGTAGTATTAAAACTGTTTGGAAGCCAGAAAAGTGGAATACTTTCATTCAACCTAGATAATACCATTGAAATTGATTCGACAAAGTTTTGACATTGGGCATTTCAATTCTGTTTGTTGATTTTCGAAATGCAGATCACTCTCCCCTTTACCTGTTAAAGTAAAGATATCTGTAAAAATCATCTTGAATTCATCCACAAAATGCTGTAAAACATGCGTTTAACGTTCATTAAAGTGTTCTAACACATTGATTCTGTTAGTTTAATGTGATGATACACGCTGACACCTGCATTATTGCGGCAGGTAGCGGTGGTGTTGTGGCGACGACGGATGCGGTGCTCAACTGTCCTGCCTGCATGGTGACGCTCACACGCGACTGCCAGCGGTAAACACGCAGCCTGTTCTTTCTTATCTTTAGTTAACACAGGTAAACACACGCACAGAAGATGTTTTCAGTATGATAGATTTATTGATGACAACCATAATACCATTCTTAGTGTCAGGTGTCAACAGACCTCTGAAGCATAACTTTTGCTCATTAACAACAGCAATTAAACTTAATGAATCTTGCTTTGCTGCCAGAGGGACACACGCACGCAAGTTTTTTTTTTTTTTTTTTTTTAGTAGGATGAATTTATTGATTATCAATAGCGCTTTTTGTTTGTTTTGTTTTTTTGTTTTTTTCTTTTACGGCTGTATTCTTGATGAGATGAAATTTTGTTTTAAAGTTTAATTTTGATTTTATTTATAAACGGTTTGATTCGATTTCGAGCTCCGAAAGGCTCCTTTTTAAATCAAGACACCAAAAGAAACAAAGTACAAATAAAATATACAGTGTAAGATCATCAGTCTAACAATATACAAATTTATTGATGAGAACCATAATACCGTTCTGAGTATCAGGTGTCAACAGACCTCTGACAAATAACTTTTGCTCATTAAAAATGTGACCAACCACAGGCTTTTAATCCCAGATTTGGAATTAGATGTTAAGTGGTCAATCCGAGAAATTCAACCAATTGGGTTGTAGTATTTAAACAGGTCACAAAGTGATAGATTATGTTAATCCACTCTCAAGCATTTGATTTCAGAGGTCCTTTTGCTTGACATATGATACTCAGAGAAAGAATACATTCACATCTAAAGATAAAATACATATAAATATAGGATTTTTCAGTTCTATACTGTTTTCATTCTAATATTTTAAAGTGCACCTGCCCTGTTAAGCGCCCCCTTTTACACAGATTAAATTAAACAAATCTCGCTTTGCAGGCAAAGATTTCATTTACCTGACGCCATATTGTGATGTATTTTTAGGGTGTGTTTATTAGACATCTCTTGTGTTTTTGTTTTTGGTTGAAATTAGAATGAATGCGGGATAAGGGTTTGAGTTGGAGTTTTACTGATATAACACTGAAACGCATGGCACATTAGACCCTGTTATGACAATATTAAAAAATCATAAATACATAAACTAAGCATAATTTTTACATTACAAATTCTCACTCTGCTTTATGAAATAATGGAAGCCAAATTATATAAATAGGACCACAAATGTACAAACTGAAAAATAGCTCATCACAGTTTTTTTTTACTAATAGGTTTAGTCGAACTGACATAATATTGTATTCATATAAGTAATTAGCAAATTTTTATTTGATTCTTATTTAATTTTTTGAAAGTTACATAATAATTATAAAATTTGCTTAACACTTAAAATTATATTTTCTAATTTAAGCTTTTTCTACTAAATTTGCAGTTTGAATTTTCCTTAAAATTAGCACAAGATATTATAGAATAAAAAATCATATGCAATTATTTTTAGCAGGTAATTCGTAATTTATGAAGCCACATGTAATGGATTTCCAAATAATATTACAATCAATAACATTAGAAATATTTGCAATAGCTGTCATTTATCTGAACAATCGTACAACATGATCTCTTTATTTAACTTATAAAAGTTTTTAATTTCATTTTTATTTCAGAAAAAAATATATCAAATTTGATACAAAAATATATCTTTACTATCTTTTATTAATAAGATTAAATGCAATATTATCATAAAGCTATGTAGAAAATTAATTCTTTTTAAAAAGAAATTGTTCTGGAGACCTGTAGAAGTTGTGGTGTCCAAAGCCCACAGCCAGAAATCTGATAGTGGTGAAAACATCCAGTGCTAGTTTGATATTATATAAGTACAAGTTTTCACCACTATCAGGAGATTTCTGGCTGTATGCTTGAGACTTGAGCTACAAAATAGTTCATGGTCCAGATATAAATATTTCAATGTGCTAAGGTACTAGGTGTGGAAAATCGGTGACATTCCAAATGGACCGAGGTGTCCTAGGAGCCTTAACTTCCTTATGCCGGGGCGCATATATACACCTGAGAATATGTCTCTCTGGTGCCGAGGTGCATTATGTGCCCGAGTTTACAGAAAAAAACAGTTTGATTTTGTCTGCCATTTTCGCAAACAAGTACTCAGTTGAGCGTTGCGTTTCAGACACGAGTTGTACAAGCACCAGTACCGCGCCATGTTCGTTACCCACTGTACCGTGGACTCAGCAGCCACTCTCAGCTTCCCCACGCAGCAGCAGCAGCAGCAGCAGCAGCAGCAGCAGCAGCAGCAGCAGCAGCAGCGCAGAGGGAAAGGTAAAATTTTGTAGTAAAATTATTAGTGCTTTTGATGTTAATATTAGAAATATGTTTTAGTTCAGGCTCTACTTGACTGCTGGCAGTAGCCAAATTCAATATTGTACCGGGAATGGAAAAAGCAACTATACATTCTGTGATGTTTGTGATTTTATGTACAGTTTTATTTATTTACTATCTATTTATGTATATTTTATGTCTTTTCTAAATGTTTCTATTCTATTCTATTCTAAAGTAGTCCGGCGTAATGGGGAGGTTGTGTATTTGTTAGCGCCATCTAGCGCCAACCAAAAGTAATTCATGTTCTGATGGAAGTTCATTTGTCCTGGATTTGATAGACAAACGTAATTATTATAGTTTCAAATATGACGTCGTCACTGTGAACAAAACAGAAGAGACTGTTGAAAGCTTAATGAAAAAAATTGCTTGTA
>CM032662.1:4081789-4104361 GCA_019095985.1 Streblospio benedicti
GTCTCCGTCAATGCTGTCAGTCAGCACGAGGATAAAACAACAGCACTTCATTTGGCTTGTCAATGTCAGCACAGTGGAGACTGTGAGAACTCTCATTGACAATGGTGCCAGTGTGAATGTGAAGAATGGCCGAGGTGACATGCCAATACACACAGCAGCCCGCTTTGGTAAAGCAGCCACTGTGGCCTTGCTCATCTCCAGGGGAGCAGATACGGTGAGTGCAGGGATGGTTAGGAGTTTAGTGTTGTCAACATCATATGAGGATTAAAACAACACACATTCCTACATTATACCAATATCAGCACAACATACCAAAAAACTTCAACATATGCCAGTGTGAATCTGTGAAGCTCATATTGACACAGCACTTCATCTTGTCAATGCAGCACAGTTGTGAGAAACATGAATGTGAAGAATGGCACAATGCCTACACAGCATAAACAATGGTAAAAGCAGCCACTGTGGCCTTGCTCTCCATCTCCAGGGGAGCAGATACGGTGATTTAGTTCATACCACACTGTTTTGTTCTCCACATTGTGTCTTTCACAAAAATCACTCTGCAGTGATCACTCAGCTCATCCAGGCTGGAGTCTCCGTCAATGCTGTCAGTCAGGACGAGGATAAAACAACAGCACTTCATTTGGCTTGTCAATTCAGCACAGTGGAGACTGTGAGAACTCTCATTGACAATGGTGCCAGTGTGAATGTGAAGAATGGCCGATGGTGACATGCCAATACACACAGCAGCCGGCCATGGTAAAGCAGCCACTGTGGCCTTGCTCATCTCCAGGGGAGCAGATACGGGTGAGTGCAGGGATTGAGTCTGTGTTGTTTTGTATTCTACAAAAAATCATGACATAACATACCACACCATACACAACATACCACAACATCACAACATACCACACACAACATACATACCACACATATCACAACATTACCACACATACATACCACATTGTTTTTTTGATTATACCTACATTTTAGTTTTTTTTTAAACATATATTTTTTGATTAATGGGGGAATTTTTACACCATCAATTTATTTTTTTTTTTTTAATTGTTAAGGAAATATTTTCACAATTTTATATTTCATTTTTATCATCACTTGTATTTCAGCAAAGCCTGGGTCAGTATGGACGTACAGCACTCATGGCTGCTGCTCAGTGTGAATCAAACAACTCAGAGGTGATCACTCAGCTCATCCAGGCTGGAGTCTCCGTCAATGCTGTCAGTCAGGACGAGGATAAAACAACAGCACTTCATTTGGCTTGTGAATGCAGCACAGTGGAGACTGTGAGAACTCTCATTGACAATGGTGCCAGTGTGAATGTGAAGGAATGGCCGAGGTGACATGCCAATACACACAGCAGCCTTCCATGGTAAAGCAGCCACTGTGGCCTTGCTCATCTCCAGGGGAGCTGATACGGTGAGTGCAGGGATTAGGGGTGTGTGGTCGTTTGACATATGATGCATCAATGGTACCACACCACAAAACCACCACAACATACACACCACAACAACATACCACAAACACATAACACAACACACAACCACACCATTACCCCAAAATTGTTTATTGACGTTAGATATTTTATGTCTTGTAGGTACATTTAATGAGTTTGGTAGTCCACAAACATACTTTTGTGAATAATATTGTTTCATAATTCTGTAATATTATGTAATATATTGTAATTTGTCCATTGCATTTTTTATTATCTATTGGCTTTTCATACTGTTTTATATTTTATTGCATTTTATATAACCTTCTATTCACTGCATCACCACATTATTTTTCAGCAAAGCCTGGGTCAGCATGGACGTACAGCACTCATGGCTGCTGCTCAGTGTGAATCCAACAACTCTGAGGTGATCACTCAGCTCATCCAGGCTGGAGTCTCCGTCAATGCTGTCAGTCAGCACGAGGATAAAACAACAGCACTTCATTTGGCTTGTCAATTCAGCACAGTGGAGACTGTGAGAACTCTCATTGACAATGGTGCCAGTGTGAATGTGAAGGAATGGCAATGGTGACATGCCAATACACACAGCAGCCTTCCATGGTAAAGCAGCCACTGTGGCCTTGCTCATCTCCAGGGGAGCTGACGTACATGCACTCGGTCAGAACGGGTAGACCACCCTGATGATGATGGGAATAGAGAGTGAAGCAGATAATATTGACATTCTGAATATGTTAATCAAGGCTGGTGTGACTGTTAATGCACTAAGTGGTGAGGTCAGTAAGGGTAAAGGTGACAATGTCAGCCTTGTACAGATGATAGAGAGAACAAGCGCCCTTCACTTTGCCTGTTTAAGTGCTAAACTACCATATGTCCAATTTCTTATAGATCATGGTGCTGATGTCAATATCACAAATGGCCTGGGGGATCGGCCGCTACATATGGCTGTTTACAGAAATAGAATAGAAATCACTGACATTCTCATCAAAAGAGGAGCCATGATAGATTCCCCTGGTGCTGATGGAGTCACTAGTTTGTGTCTTGCTGCAATGAGAGCAAGTTCTGAGATGGTGAGTTTTCTGCTAGAAAACAAGGCAGATGCCAACATTGGTGATCATGATGGTCAATTACCACTTCATAAAGCAGCACAAAGTAACAACCCATTGGTTACCACAAGATTAATGCCAGAGACCACTGATATCAACAGCAAAGATGACACAGGCTGCACAGCATTACACCTTGCAAGTAAAGGGTTTCCAATCAATGTCATGTTACTGCTCCCAAGAGGTTGTAAAGTCGACATCCAGAATGACCTGGGCAATACAGCTGTCCATATCGCCGCTCAAGCAGGACATACTGAAATTTTAAAACTTCTACAGAAATTCAATGCAAATCTTCACATGAAGAACTACAGTGGAGAAACTGCTACATTTGCATCATGTTCAAGATTAAACCTGATGATGGTAGAGCTCCTGGTGAAGTCTGGCTGTGACCCACTGACCACTGACAACATGGGCAGCAGTCTTCTCCATGCAGTCATCCAAAGTGACTTCCATGCCATGCTGCTCAGTATTGTATTTGAGCCTTCAAAAGCTGACGAGCAAGCGTATAAACATTTGGGCGTCTCAAAAATGTCTCTATTGAAGGTTGAAAATAATGAATACACAGAATTTAGTTTTGTGTACAACACATCCATGGGTAAAGCACAACAGCTGATTGAGAGTAACAAGTATGAGGAACTGACGCGTCTGCAGCCTTTGTTTGTGACCATCATAGACCGGCTTCTCTCCCTTGGCCTAGACATCAATGCCACAGACTACAACCAGCAGACCCCGCTCCACCTGGCGGCAGCTGCTGGCTTCCTCACAGCCGTGGTCTACCTGGTAGAGAAAGGAGCCAACGTCATGGCTCGTGACAAGTTTGGATTTATCCCTCTCTTTTTAGCAATTGAACACTCTCAAGTATTCAATTACCTCATGAAGAGATCAGAAAATGATTTGGAAGAAGATGATTATAAGCAGATAGTTCGACTTGCACATTTCTATAATTTACCAAAGGTTCTCAGAAAGTGTCAGTCCAAATTAGACAAAAACTATCCCTTGAAGTCTTTCCTCAGAAGGTAAAGCCACAGTGGCTCAAATTGTCAGTAAATGAAGACCTGAAGAGAAAAATGCCCATATGGCTGACCACACTACAGCCCTTGACCTACGTGAACCATGATGACATGATCCACACTGTAACTCAACTCCTACAAGACTTGGAGAGCTACATGAAAGAGGAAGATGAGCAACTCGCATTTGAGGCCCAGAGATGTGGTAGTGAAGAGGAAGGTACCAAGGTGATGGCTCGAGATGAGCAGGATGTCCCATGTATTCTGACCAATGTCAGATTTGATATGTTTGAAGAGCCAACTGGTCCAGATCCTGACCTCAATGCCTTTGTGGAGCTGGTCTGCAAACGAGAATATCGACGATTCATGAGAAGACTTCTTGATAAAAAGCACAGACTATCTCCATCCAAGCTATGCAAATATTTCTACAGGGCAGTATCTAAATTTCTTGCAAGACCAGAGACTCTAAGAAAGTACCCTCAAATACAGAGAATCATGGTAAAAGATGTTACAGAGAGGAATCGTCGTATTGCGTGTCTGCACATCAGATGGCATGATGATGTCTACCCTTTGCTGGATATTGGCATCGACCTGGTCCCCATGATCGCCCTGCCCGGCTGGTGGCCACACTGGGGCAACCAGCACCCTCTCACCAGGCAGATAGAGTGTGTGGCACTGCCCAAGTGGAAGCTGACAAAGGAGATTGAGATGTCTGTGATGGAGATAGGAGTGCACAGATGGGGCCCTCTGTTCAGGATGATGCCTTATGAGATGAAGGAGGGCTACCGGCTTGCCAAGGTTGTCCGAGATAAAGGTGTCTGCCCCATCATTGAAGACTGGCAGCCAGCAAGTTACTTCATGGATTCCTACTTCATGAAGCAAATCATCATCAAAGAATATGCAAAGTCTCTTCAGCCTGTCTCTCCTGAAGATCAAACAAACAAAGATGATGATATAGTGACTGAAAATTTACAAGTTATCTCAGCAAAATCTTCTCTATTCTGGGCAAGGCACATCTATGAGGAGCTAGAGAAAGCCTTTGATGAGGGTGAGCTGACCACGTTCCTGTTCCCTGACTACAACCTGCTGAAGGACGCCCACTTCCAGCAGTACAAGGGCCGAGCGTGCCACTACGCCAGGCTGTGCAGGGAGCTCCTCACACCACAGTCAGTGCAGCATTTCAAGAAGGCTTACATGGGGCTTGGAGAAATTTAGTGCTGAAAAGATGTGAATTTTAGGCATTGAATATCTAAAGTAAATCAAATAGAAACACCATTTTAAATGAAGTGTGTGTCAATGATATTTTCAATTTTTTGAACAAGCAAAAACAACACTTAATTACTAAATGATATATTCTACAAAGCTGCTAAAATTAGATCATGAGATTTATTGAAAGGAACGTTCTTCCTACAGGTTTTGGTATATTGTTGTATTGGCATGATGTATTAGGTAATGGCTTGTTATGTCTATTTGTGTGCTGTTATGTGTATTGGTGAGATTAATAATCAAGACCTAAGGGTTATAATCAATATGGAAAATTCACATCTGTTGATGAGAAGCTAAGCTATCAAATTAAAGAATATCCTGATCTTGATGACTTGGTCTCTCCAAATGGAACATATTTACAGTCTTTTGTTACCTGGCAATGACATCACATTTGCAAGACACCTTTTTAAATGGTTTGATCAGTTTGATAACAGAGTTGAAAGTAGAAATCAGTGACAATATATTGGAACCTTGATAGTGTACATGGAAGTTAGTTAGCAAGTCTATAACAATGTACATTTACTTACAAGTGTGACAGTTTATTGATAGAGAAGTGTCTAAATTAAAGAAAACTATTCAGTTACTTTATACAAGTTATTGCTCTACTATATTTCTAGACCCTTTGAAACTTAGCTTGCTTCTCTCTTTACCTGTATGTGAAAAATAAGACTCTTTTGAATGTGTACATCAATTATGCAATTTCACATCTTGGTAGTTTGAAACCATATATTAGAACTTGGTGATGGTATAATTCACATATTGTCTTCTTTTGTGTATCTAGAATTAAATGAATCAACTGTAGACTGTGATTTACTATAACTGCAATTGCAGCATAATGTTAGCCAGGTTTTTTTTTATTATTTGTAGAAACAATCATATATACTGTAATAGTGTTCATAATGTTTATCCAACCTGAGCAGTGATGAGCTGAAGCGCTTGACAATGATATGTTTTTTCCTTTTAGTGGTGATGGTTTAATTACTTAGTAGTAGCAAATATTATCCTTTTTCTAGTTCAATGGTGGCGGTATTTCATCAAAATTGACTTATTGTTAAACACTAACACCAACAATAAATATTGTTTCTTAAAATATTTTTCTTGGTGGATAGAAACTAGTTGTTGAGTAACAAAGGCTATAGCAGGATGAGAATGTATAAAAACATGAATATAGTGATAAAGTAATAAATTTCATTTTGTATAATCAATTCTTCTTTTTCTTCTATTTATAGTTAACTTTTCATACTATTTGGTTTTCAGTTTTACTGCATGCATTGGTGGAGGTGTTTTACTCTTTTTAAATTCTACATAATTATTTCATATTTGCTTTGTTTAAATATGACCTTCATCATCTATTAAAGGGTTGCATTGCATAAAGTGGTCAATATGATTGTTAGGATTTATTGAAATTGATGTGCATTAGAAATGTATATTCAATGAACGACCAATGATGATATCATCTATGTTGATCTCTATATGAGTGTGGTGATAGATTTTCAGATTGGTATGATGTTGGTAGGATATGTCTCCCAAATACAAAAGATTCCTTTATTGCAGGAGATTATAACTAAAGCTCAATAATGTGATGTAGCACAGATACTTTTACTGTGTTATTGTGATATTCTCTAGTTTGATCTCATTATAAATCTATGTGATATTTTGAAATTGTCTTTAGTAATCTGAATTGTTTATCTGATATTTATAATCTGATTTTCTAAAAATGTAAATATGAATGTAACATATCGATTATAAGGTTGCTGCTGAGCAATATGTCAGAAGCTCAATAATATGATATACTGATATTGTGATTTTATTTGTGCAAACGTAATTGATTGTGTACCATCTTTAGAAAACATATATCTGTACATGAAGCATCCTACTATTGAATATGGGACTCTGCATTATCAAATGAATATTGAAACTACTATATACCTGGTAAGGATAGCTTTGGTTTATACTGCAGCATACTCATACTGTTGACTACATGAGTAAATATTGTGCAACTTGATTTCTGTTCTGCAAAATGATATATGAAAATATTACCATGAAAAAATTGTGCCTTCACCCCATAGACAATATGTAATGACATTTCTTGTTTGATAATAAGTAATAATAAATTATGACGGATTTGTGCCAATGATGTATTATGAGATGAAGAATAAATGCTTTCTGCTTCAATTTGTTTTTGATTCACACGGCATATCCACACACATGAGATCAATCTAGTAAAACTGAACACTTTGGGTCTGTCTGGATCCCGTCTCTCAGCCCGACGTGTCATACCCGTTACACTGACAAGAACTACATGCTCATGGGATCGAGGGATTCAGCACAGCCAGGCCTTCTCCATTGATATGGAGCAATTCTGTCTTTCCAAGCACTAAAGTGTACTGGGTTTTGTTATGTGGGTTCTTTTTCAAATTAAATATGTGACACAATGATTTAACTTTTAATTTTTAATTTAATTAACGTTTTCATCGTTAATAAAAATTAAATAGTCAAAATGATAAGAAAAACATATAAACACACAGCAAAATTAATTTCAATAAAATGTTTTGAAAACAAAACTTATTAAAGAGCTGTGTACCAAATCCATAGGGATTTTTAGTCATCAGTGTACTGGGTAGTTTTGTCATAATGTGGCCATTGCAGTTAAACTGCCGGGTGACAGCCATAATATGAATTGACTGTAACAAGTTACGGCTAATCTGTTCATCTGAAACACTAACATTACATGACTGGATGAGGCCGTTATAAAATGTGTTTATCAAGTTGTCTTGTTACTGTTAAAATGCCGTCATTTATGTTGGAATGGGCGTAAGAGGTCTTTTGGCGGCACTCAGTGAAATTTCCGCCCCATCTCATTAAACATTCAGCAGAAATTGTGCTCATGAAAATCCGTCATACAGTCAATGTTAATTTGATATAGGTTTAGATCGTCACCATAGACCATTAACAAGATAACTTTGCAATGATGGACACATTTTCATTTTTCCATTGAGTACAATGTTTCCTAAAACTATTTCACAAGTCGGAATTACTCCCTGATGGGGATGATATTTCCTACTTCCGCTAGTGTCCCTAATTATAAGGTTTTACTGCATCTACACCCCAGTCTACTTACTGTGCCATTTATCAATGCCACAGTCAAAATCCATAAAGTTACTGTTGCCTGCAGCCAATCAGAGCAGCACCCATTTGCATACTTGTCACTGAAAATGACCATTTGTATTCAATCGCTTAAAAATATAATGAATGGAGATCCCCCTCATCAATGGCTGATTCTGTAACGCCTGCAAAAGAGCTCTGTGTTTGCATACTTGTTAAAATGAGTCATTTGTATTCACTTCTTAAACGGTTTGAATGGAGTAACAATGGCTAACCCTTGGCTCTGTGTGTGTACTTTATTTTGTGTGTAAAACCTAAGCTCTTTGTGCATTTTGGTTCTTTTTGCATGGTTCTTTCACAATACAGTCCACACACCATTAAGGCCATCCAAAATATAAAAAAGAAATAGCTTAGACAAACACTTGATGACTTTATGTAATGTATTTAAGATGGTTATGGACAGTGAAGGGATGCATTGTGTTTACACCCACTCTAACGGCTATAATCAGCTGTGATCAGCGGTCGTGAACAGTGTTTGTTACCTATTTTAATAGATAATATTTACTTCCTGTTTGATGTTGTTTTGTGAAATCATATAATATTATACTTAAAATCATGTTTCGTATTTTTCTCTGGTTTGATAGAATTTTAGGACCTAAAATATTCAATATCTTTTTTAAATGGAAGGTAACCTACATCAACTTTTTTAAAAGCTTTTGATAAGATCTTTGCATATAACACAAAAATATTGCTTTAAAAACATTTTGGAGCAGTATTTGTGATGGTAAATCTCGTATTTAACTCTATCTAATATTTACATTTTAACATTTTATAGAAATTTTGTATGTGCGTATTTGTATGTGTTTGTAGGTATTTTCCTTGTTTTGAGAGCAATATTGTAAAAGTTCAACCCTCATTTGGTGAATATTGTCTTAGTAAGCTCAGGCAATATTCACCAACATTGGGGATCGAATCACCCAAAATTGCACTCAAAACCACCAGTAAATATTCCTTTGATTGTTTTTATTCTTATTGTGGTTTCATTCGTTCTTCATTCCAATGGAAACAACAATCCCTGTGCATTAAGTTGTAATAAACGTCTCCATAAAGAGTTAATATTGAGCTGTGAAGTGAGATGTGATGCTGGCACACAGCGGTGGGGCTTCGTATTGGATAACGCAGCATGAAAATTGTTTTATCTCCACATATTACCTGTACATTCCAACCGATGGGTTGTACAGCAATGGGGTTCCTACCTGATTGCACAATACAAGCACTATACAATGAAATGTGTGCCTTTTGCAAGTGAAAACAATGGATGTGTTTTAATAAGATTATTTAATGGTTCTTAACATATTTGATGTATTTAGTCTTTATTCCCTACCTGATTGATTTTTGTTAACCAGCATTAACTCTGCACTACAAATAATTTGGAATATTCAGATTGATTCTATCATTTATATATAATTACGAGGAGAGGGGCGTGCCCATGGTTGTTGTTTTTATTTTTGGAAATTTGCATGCAATCACTTTTCTGGGGTGCTTTCAAGCATTTTCATTGTACCACTTGATTGGAAATCACCTTTTACAGGTTTATCTGTTCTTTGTGTGTTTGCTTTCACCAGCATTGATGAGAAAACTGGTTTAGAATCACCGATTCGGGTACAAATATTCTCCTGCCTACTCCTTCTCAGAAAAAGAGGACATTATGTGAACAGATTGACAGTGGCTATTTTTACGGGTCCGTAAGCATAAATCAAATCCTATTTTTATGGACCCGTAACCCCAACCTCCAAGCAGGAATCATAACATCCTATTTCAGCGAGATTGAAGAATCTAGACATTTTTTTTTCTTTTCACATTTTCATTTCCATCACACTCAAAATGGTCTCCGTAGGAGACAGGAAGTTGTGTACACAGATACAGTAGTGTACACAAATATAACTGAGAGCTGTTCTTTTCTCACTGGTATTATTGTGACCACAGCTTATGACAAATGTGTATCAATTAATGCCTTTCACATCTTGTTGTAACCTATTACTCAATCGTGTATCTATGTTTATTATTCCTACAACTGAAGCATACAATCAGCCATTCATCTCTTATACAAAGCTACCGCCATAGGCCAGCCCTCTAGACTCACTCCAATCTCAGTTTAGAGGTGTAGTCTCTTATCACACTACCACATTATAACCTTCCTTTCTTTATAAATTTGCATTATTAATTTTAAAGTATAGCTTGAAAATTATACACTGTAAATTTATTCATATGGGATGTTCAAAGTTGCTTATGAAAGCTGGCACATCTAAACATCCAAAATATATCCCAGTACATGATATTCGTCGTCAGCTACCCAATGAGCAAGTATCATCAATACTCACGTATCACGCAATCACTGGATGCGACACTGTGTCTCAAATTTAATGGTCACAGCAAGAAGACGGCATGGCGTGTGTTCCAGGAGCACCATGAAAATTTGTGCCTACTGGGAAGGGGCCAGTTGACTGATGACATATCAAAATCTGCAGAGAAGTTTATCTTCCAGATATAAGGTGTACCGGAAGCGGAAACATGTGATGGAGCAAGAATGAAACTGTTCTGCATGGGATGACCACAGGAAGCCTTACCTCCAACTTCAGGTGCGGCACATTTCCACATAATGAGGAGTCATTATCAAACAAGGGTGTGGATACAAGCCCACAAAACATCACCAATTCTTCCCACAACTACCAAAATTGATTGGTATTGCAAAAATGGTCAATTATAACCACGTCTACTCTCCCTGCCGCCCATCCCAAAAGACTGTGCAGAAATCTTATCTTGTGGATGCTGCAAAGGATGCCTAAGTAGGGCAAGTAGCTGCAGAAAAAACAGCCTACCATGCATTGAGGCCTGCAAATGCTACACACAGCAACAGATGTCAGCATTCCACATGACAAGGAGTCTCTTACCTGCGTGCTGCTAGCTGTTTTCAACACAGAATATAAAAATAAACAAAATGTGGACATCTGATTTTTTTCATTATTTGACTTTTTTATCACACACAAATACATATATCACAGATAGAAACAATAAAAATAGGTTCAAATGTATATCATTGATATGCCACAAGCCAGTGATGCATGATGGTGGGACGGAACATTATGCATGTAAATAGTGGTAAATTTTAACTAATGCAGTCATTATCTTGATTTCTGGACATATTCAAGGTTCGATCACGATTTCAATGCATTCCTTGTACCAGAAAACATACATATTGATGTTTTATTTATGTTTCTACCATGTTTAGTACCAAAGATATGGCTAAATGTGTCTTTTCATGATTCGGTGGCGGCCATTTTGAATTTTTCGCGTTTACGGGTTAACGGTTGAAAAGCGAGCCGGGCAAACACCTTAGATCAATTTAGCACCTAAAAATACATCTAAAAAGTTATTTGCCAGATGTAAACATAAAATGCCTCCACCATTAACATTTTCTGGAAATCTGCCTAGACTAAGTGGGATTAATCACCAAATGAGTCATGGCGTTGGCCAAATGCTATCCACATTTGAAATTGTAACAAGTGCTAAGCATGGTGTAAAGTTGATTAGCATTTTAACAATTCAGAGTTACACACACCTTTTGATATTGAATATATTTGAGCAATGTCTATTGCAGGCACTATCCCATTGTATTGAATCTCGGGGATGGAATGGTCAATCTGGTTTGTGGGTGATTGCTTGTTGAACACAAGCACATTACACAACACCCAGGAGGCAGCCGATGCAATCATATTGGTCACTCCTAATTGTACAATCTTTAGCCGTATTAAATTTCCTTTGATATTGCAGATGTCTGAATACTCCCGTGGAGTTTGTGTAACAATTTAGGAGCATTCCCATGTGTATTCAGTCTTCTAGGATGGTTTAATCAACTGGTTTGTTGATACACAGTTCTGTTAATATATTACACAACTTTTCGATGATGTCATCGCAGCAGCTTGAATTGCAGATTGAATATTTAAGTATGATTAATTCAAACATTTCCATTTCTATCCTTGCAGAAGTCCATATGTGATAATATTGATGGTCAGTTTATTTTCCGCCCTTAATTATTATGGAATCACAATTTATGTTGCACAAATATATAACAGAAGGTTTTTGATACATTGTAATTCTCTGTTATATGCTGCAATTTCAAATCTCTTTATTACATTTCCTGTGCATTGAATCTGGTATGGATTGATTAACCTTGTTTATAGATGTGACACCCAGAGTTTTTTTTAACACAGTACTCCTACATGATGTCATTTCAGTACATGCAACATATACACACATATATAACAGGTGGCCACAGCCATTGGTGCTGATTAAACCATTGGTCACTATTTTGCCACTCCTCATTGTGCAATCTTCAGTTATATCAACTGCCCTAGCTGATGCAATCGTCTTACGAGCCTTGGGGAGCCTTATGTTGTTGAATATCCTGGCCCAGTCAACGCCGTTGCAAAATCAATTGGGACTGATTATCAGACTGTCTTGCTAGCGTTTATCTTTAACTGGTGTGAGGTCATCTGTTGACTGGCCGTTATTGGCTGTGTTTGATTAGGTGTGTCTTGTGTAGGTCTCTGGCTGTCTGTTGATATTTATTCATATGGGATTAAGGTGATGCATGGTTTTGTTGTTGGTGTGAACTGTTGAATGTGCAGATTGTGTCATGTGTGTAATGCACGTTATAGTCAATGTATTTATTGGACTATGTCAATTTCATTATGCAATTTAATATATGTGTGAATATATACTTTTCTTTTTAAAAAAGTACAAGAAAGTTATGGTTGAATATGTTGAATATTCTATATCTCATATCATATCTTTATCTTCGATTATGAATGATATGAATTGGACTAATTATATTTTGTGGGTTTTAACATTAGCATTGGTGAATAGATGGTTGTGGTCAAATTGAATTCAATTTCGAACTAAACATTGCCGTGTAGGCAATTTTAGCTTACAATAATCTGCTAAAAGCATCTGCATGTATATCCATGAAATGTTGCATGGTCTTACGTATCATACGTACCATAACCACATTCTGAATATGAAATTAACGTTGACATGGCAATTGTGATCAGCTTAGCTTTGATTAGTGAATGGTTTTGTAAGTGTTAAGCGTGTAATGAGTATAAGTACATTCAAAATTTGGATTATCATGGTAAAACTGTGTTTAATGGTATAAATTTCAAGTCCGCAATACATAAAATATTTACATTTATACATGTTGGCTAAACAAAGTGCTTTGTGACATAATGAATAAAGTAAAAGGAGACAAATTGAAGGGGAAAAAACGTATTTAGTAAACATGGTTTAGATTGGCAAGACTAGGATGATATGCGTGCGATTGATGATTAGTTCACGAGCGATTATTATATAAATTACCCACTTGAATACAATGCAAAGTTATAAACTTGATAGCCTCTTTTATGAATGAACACTGATCAAAGGTGTTGATGTATTTCAAACCATAATCCTTCTGTATTGATGACAGCAAGATTTGATACATTTTTGAGGATTAGGGATTCTGCCGTGTGTCGTATATATGATATAGTTAGCAGAGCCATATATATACTCCGTGGGACTTTGGTCCCAGAGAGGGGTTGCGTATATAATCATTACACTTATTGACAGAAGTTTGGATGGAATTTGTGTGCTATAAGACAAATTTAATCTGTACCTCCGACCGCATGTGTGCATAATTTGTAATGGTCAGCATAGCTGAATGCCCCATGAGCTATTCAGAGGGAGGCTGCCCCCATTATAACAGGGATTATGCCGTTTACTTATCGGCGGGATTAATTATTGATTAAAGTGACTTATAAATTACATAATGGTTATAGAGTTTGTGGGCAAATTTCAGTTTAATTGCATAATAGTATAATTCCAATAAGCCAATCCTGGTACATTTTACATTGTTTATATGTGTACCTTGAAGATTAACAATATCATTATAAATCCCAATTACATTATTCACAGAGCAATTTGTTTCAGCAGATTTTTCGAAAGTCATAATCCGGTCCGGGTCAAAAATGTGTTTAGTGTGCTTACCGAAATTACCAAAATAACCACGCAATAATCCAAATTTTAATGATTTCCATTGTGTTTCACGCTCAGCTAAAGGTTCAATTAATATCCGATATCTTGCACCACTGTTGTAACGTACTACTCGATCTTGTATCTATGTTTATTACTCATACAACTGAAGCATACAATCAGCCATTCATCTCTTATACAAAACTACCACCATCCGCCAGCCCTCTAGCTTCACTCCAATCTCAGTCTAGAGGTGTGGTCTCTTATCACACTACGACAATCTGCATATCAAAGTTTGGTATTTCATTTCTTTAATTTTTAATAGCTCATAGTTCGAGGTGAATTGAGTAGAATTCCAGAAGCATTTAAATACATATGGAGTTGTTGGTGAGACCAGACCACAAATATAGGTGATGATATTAGAAAAACAAACATAAGCACATCTTAATTATTTATATAAAATTTATTAAATAGTCATGCACATAATCTTCTCTTGTGATAATTACTACTCTTCTCACTAGAAACTCATTTTGATAGATGAAGCGCTACAATATCAAATGTAATGAATACACAATGTGATAATAAGCCATTGATGCCAATATGACAGACAAGAAAAGTACTACCCTGGTATTGTAGCACTGATCAATATGATACCAATATGTTATGAATAGTTACCAGAGTCACAAAATCTTTAGAGGGTACGGCGGTTCTGTATGCCCACAATGAGTCTTTTCAAATTATTGATAAGGCCATTGTCTAATGACCTTTGAGAAGCCAGACAGATTGCTGACTAGTGACTACCAATGTACAATATATATGGATTTATCTAAAAATTATATATTTTATGTTTTATATTTTATGTATACAAATAAAAATTAATGAAAGTATTTTCATATATACTTATGACTTAGAGCAAAACAAACAAACGAGTTCCGAAACATCTATTTCAACAGGAGCCTCATCTGCTACACCGTACAGATTCACACAGAGTTATCACTACATATGCCCGTGAATTATAAAGTACTTCCCTGCTTATGCAAATTCGTGAGAAATGGAAAAATAGAGTAACAATGGTGTAATTGTAGTCAAACATAAAGTGACCGTAATACCATCAATCACTAAGTTACATGTAAATATATGAAACATTAAAATACTTAAATTCTGACTAGATACTAGAAAATCGTTGCCATTCAACATTAATTATATCTATACAAGGGGATATAAATGATGCTGCATAGAAATATATCTATAAATATTAAAAGTGACCAAATATAAAGCCATGCATTATCAAACGCAAAGGAAAAACATGATATATAACTTGTTAACTATCAACAATAGTTACGATGCTTCAATTCACAGCATTATTCTTCTGACATCATTCTACATTCTTTCACTTTCAAGTTATTGTTGTGCTGACGTTTTGAATACTACAATTCTGAGAACTCTAGTACACACACCCCTTTCTATTATTACTCATATATCCACACAGACTGCTAGAACCATTAGAACTCTATAATCTACTATCACGTTGTAGAATATCACAAAGTTTTGCAGCATTGCTTGTTAAATGTGCACTGCTCACATGACGTCAGGCAGTAACATTTATTACTGCGAAGTTTCCACTCATTCATGATAATAACTATTGAGGTTCATATTAACAAACATTTACTCATATTCACATATCATCATATTCTCTTTTCCTATAGCTGTTGTGTGCATTTAAAGTTCTCCAAACTGTTTACAATTGATCTAATATTTTTTATATTTTCATATACATTTTTAATTCAAACAAAAAAATATTCTTAAAAAGATTTATAGTTTAGCATGATATTCATATATGTAAAATCACAATGCAATCATTCCCATATGTAATGAAGGCTCATTATTTAAGTCAGGGTGTGTGAGAAAATCCAGGAAGGTGGGTTAGGGGGTCTCCTTTATTTTAGGGTTTCATCAATTTACTACCTAGTATAAGTGTAATTGGGGGTATGATGTTTATTTTGTACCACGGTCAAATCTGTAAACTTTCCAATTTGATGTTCTTTGGCATAAATTTGCAATTTGTAAAATTCGTATGCATAATTTGGCAAATTCATATTTGTAAAAAAGACTTATGCACACTAATTTAAAACAACAATTTAACCATCCAATTTCTACAAATAATGGATTAATTGACTTGCTGTGAACAAAATGCCTAATTACTTACCACACAGTGAAAGTTACCAAGAAAATTACACTGTAAAATCATATTGAATAACAATAATTGACCAGCTTCAAAATAATTAATGTTACCTCACATAATCTATAACTTCTCCACTTTTTACCATGGGATTTGTAATAAAGTAAAAAACTCAAGACTTTTCATTCACCTACTCATGTGGATGTGCCTAGTGAAATGGTCACTTTAAATTAACTTTACATTTCATTCAAATTTTCACATACATTGTTGCAAAAGTGTGCCCTACATTTTATCAAAATTCAAGCAACAAATGGTATTGAGCAGTACAAATTAACTATGATATCTTTATGGGATTTTATATGATCAGTAACATTCGTGCTTTTCCTGTAAATATATTTGAAATCGTTGATGGGAGTGTCACCTATTTTTTGCATATCAATATATGAACATGTCTGATTTGATAAACGATTTGATTTGATTTGATTTGATAGGTGAGTGTGGTGGGGGGGATTGTCTCTTTTGCAAATAAGAATAATGATTCATAAATTTTGTATATAGAAATAAGCTCACAACTCCTCCTCCGAACATAAATAATGAGCAGTCTTTGATTAAGAATATATCTTTGATAATTGATCAGCTCCAATATCTCAGCATTTGCATTATATTGACATGAAATTGTATTAAATGAAAAATCTACTGGCAGAGTAATAATGCATTATGTATGCTGAGAAGTTAATGATAGGATGAAGAATTACTGTTGTTCAAACATCAAGAAGGCATCATAAAATTTGCTGTCAAACCGTCACACTTTTCAATGTTCACCATTCATCCATAGATGTTAATTTTATTTTCTTATATCAATCAAGGAAAAAGATACACTAAAAGGATATGTTAGACATTTTATGCATAAGATGGGAGTGATGTAATTCAGAAAAATAATGATTTTAGTAATTTTCAATTACATTTTTGGATAACACCAAAATTTACAGTATTTTGCAGACGTTGTCCATCATATGTATCTTACAGCCATGCTAGACTCAAAAGAATCATGGCGTCTATTGACACCCACATCACCTGTGACAGTGATACATCATTGCTGCCAAAACATTTCCCTAATTTTGCCACTCATAACACAAAGTCATGTAATATTCTTCAAATTACATTGGGCGATTTGGAACATTCTGTTTTTAGGTAAAAATGAATATTGAATTGCTTTAAATAATCAATAATTACACAATTCATGAATATGTATTTTGTGACATTATCGAGGTCTGCAAGTGTAATACAATATAATGGGATGACTATGAACAGGCATCATCTCTCTTGCCTATCTGGTTTGTTGTACATGTACATGCAAGGATGCTGCTAACCATTTCACCTATCATCCCACACAAGTATCGCAAATACATATCTATATGGCACTGGTTACAACTTGGCAACTTTTATGCTATATGCAATCATCATTCATGCTCCTGTTGTCATTGGACTACTCTAAATAAATACTCATTAAAGCTCTCAGTGCATTCCGACTATTACATCCACACACAGTTGTCATTGCTCCCCCCACCACATCAACCAATCCCATCACACTTACATCCACCAATACTATGGATCATTCATACAGTGTGATATGATAGAATGTGTAGAATGCTGTTACAATTGCCTAGTCTGTCTCTATAATAGCACAACAGTGGGTTGGCCAGGTCTTTGGGTTATCAATTGATACATCATCCTGTCTAACCCAGGTTCCATGTTGTATTACTCTACAGGTTACTTACTATGTTCAAACATACAAACATACAAGATGAGACCAATAGTTGTTCATGTATAGGCATAATGATATTACATGTTTTTAGTCCTGAACATGGCCCTCCAAAGGTACCAAGATTCTGGAGTGGTTAGCTACAATAAACCTGTTCTTATTGCACATAACCACCCAATATTACACACAGAGACCTTTAATGTGACTTGTCCCTATTCTATTGTTGGTGTTGATGTATGTGTTTGTTTTCATATGTTTATCCTTTATGATACATATCCAAGTATCAAGGTTACCAACGTTTCCTACAATATAAGCTCTAACAGGTAATCCAAATGCTCAAGCCCAATAGATGAGGCAAAATATCTTTGCTACACACATGAATCTGATGTGATTGTCTCAAATTCTGCTCTGCTTTCATTTGAGTACAAAAATAGGCTGGAATGATGCCAGTATTTACCACATCATGCTTTGAATATAAACTCATCTGCATTTGTGTCTATGAGTTTGTTCCACACCAGGCCATATGACTGCATGTCCCCTCATAATTGGCTCTCCATGATGCATTCCAATGACAAGCCGTGTCCACCACCCAGACCAGGAAGCCTCCAGCACATACACCATACAATACGCCTCTTCTGTCCCCACCCATAGGAGACCTGCAACAGTCTGCAGTAACCATCCATAGCCGCTGTACAAGGCACACACTACGCCCCATCCCTGTCCCCGCATGGCCCTTCGCTACGCATCCTCATGGCCCAGTGTCTTCGAGACGATGGCGAGTGGTCCAACCCCGCCCTGGAAGGCGCCACCACCCCCTGAGTACCCGCCTCCGCTCTCGTGTGTCTTGAAGGCACCACCGTGGTGGTGGTGTCGTTGTGATGTCTCATACAGCTGCTTCTGCATCATGGCCAGTGTGATCTTGTTGTGCTGCAGGAAGTCCTGGAGGAAGGGAGAAGGCTCAGTCAGTGTGAGTTACAGTGAGGGACATTAAAGACAAGCTGGATGGTAGACAAAGTTGTTGGTATAGGTTACGTGACAGAAATTGAATCATTTCTATGTTTACTGTCAAAGGAAACAGGTTTACTGAAGTTTGCATTGTATTGCGGAAAATTTTCAAAATGTCTGCCATATTCATTTTTCAAATGATCATAAAACCCTCCAAACACCTAGTCCTATAATCATAATGCATAGCTAACTTGCCCAACGTACTCATTTTGTTCACCAGCCCAAAATACTTTAAACTTCAAAGAAAATATTAGTTGTTATGGTATATAAACTACTGATACTTTAGAGATAACTTGCTTGCTTTTGTTGAAAGATGCATTTGGAATTCCTTAGCAAAATGTTGTTTCTGTCAATGGTTGCAGATTTGAGCCTGCTCACCTTCATGGAGATCATCTCGTTGCTGCCGCGTCTCGAACCCTCGCTGTCGTAGTTGGAGTCGACGTCCGTGAGGTCGGGTGCTGCCGCCTTGTGGCCATTGCCGCGAGCCCCCAGGGAGCCGGGTGTGATGGCGTTACGCCGCCCACGGGGCTTTGGCTTGTAGCAGCATGAACAGTCCAGCTTACGTATCAACCAGTTCAGCACCTTGGCAAGGCAGAGACACAAGTTAAGATGAGTTTGGAGAAGGTTTTGGTGCTCATAACAAATCAAAAATATGTATGTAGTTGGAATCGAACATAATATAAATGTAATAACAATGCTCACGACTTATTCCTCCATTAGGAGCTGTAGACAGCATTGTGAAGAGTAGGAGAATCATGTATCCTTTTGAGCTACACGGGTTACTTGTATGCTCTGCATCTCCACTCAAATATTGGCAAGTATTGGAAAAGCTGAGCCCACCATACGAACTGGCTTCAATTGGTCTTAAAGAGAGTTGATCTTTTATGGAGATTCATGGCAGACTCTCGGTCAAGTTTGGGACTAAGTGTTCTTTTTTTAGAGGGTGTTCCAATGGAGAGGAGGACCAACCTGTTTGATGACGATGCTGGTGACGTTGAAGAGGCTGTATATGCAGCAGCAGCCCACGACGAGGAATAGGAAGTTCCCGAGGCGGTACAGGTGCACATAGTCATAGTCGCGGCGTTGGGAGACAACAAGGTCACCAAATCCAATCGTTGCAAACGCCACAAAGCAGAAGTAGATGGCCTCAAAGTACGTCCAGCCCTCTACAGGCTGAAAAAATCAAACATATTACATGGGTTTGGATGTGAGTAGTTAATGTGATAGTTGAACAAGTGATAGCAATCATTGCTAAGCAGCAATCACTAACTACCCTTGGCAACATTCCAGGCAGCGATTGCAACCATTGCTATGCAACGGTTGCTAATGTTTATATCCAGTCAGTGGTATGGTTGCATAGCAACCTGAAGCTATAGTCAGGAAACTGTTGCTTAGTGCCTTTTTACCTAGTGTTGCATAGCAACATAACTTTCCATTCAGTGAATTTCCAGTCAGCTATGCAGCCGTTGTTAGTGTAAATTTCCAGTCAGTGGTACTGTTGCATAGCACATTAATTCATAGTCCAGATACAGTTGCTTAGCAAAATTAATTTCAAGATGGTATTCAATAGTGTATATTGCATGTCAAAAATAGCTCAGTTTGGAAATAGCTATTTCTTATTTTGATGTTTAGCTATTGGCGTAAGATTTGCTCAATACATATAAAAAGATTTACACAGAATTAGGGCTGTACATTGTTTCAATGACATGTTTCTGGAAAACAGAGTCAAAGAAAACATGACCTGATATTTTTCTTTATTTGACACAAGTGCATTCTGTTTTCAATTGAAAACTATTTAAATCATCAATCCATTCGTCTTTGCAATATGTATCGGCCTCTAAAAGGTCATGGTTCCTTTGACCGTGCTTTCCGTGAAAATGTCATTGAAACAAAATATGCAACTCTAATGCTGGGTAAATCGTTAAATGTTAACAATGTTTGCTGCCTCGGAATGAAAATTCACTGACTGGAAATTTATCTTGCTTAGCAACACCAGGAAATAAAGGTGCTAAGCAACAGTTTTCTGACTATAAAATCAGGTTGCTAACTTGCTATGCAACTATACCACTGACTGGAAATAATCGATAGCAACGGCTACATAGCAACAGTTGCTATCAATGACTGGAAATTTATATTGCCAAGGGTAGATAGAGATTGCTGCTTAGCAACGGTTGCTATCACTTGCTGCACTATCACATTAACTACTGATGGGGCATGAATATGTTTGAATCTGTGTGATGGTGTCTATTAACAGATAGCATAAAGGTAAACTACTGTCCGTGCATGGTGCGCATGTATGTTATAGGTTTAGGAAGGAATATTTCTACGTATCAGTCTGTGTTTAAAATGTACAGCCTATGTATGTGTCTGTATGCTCTGCGTGTAGAGATAAAATTGGCCTCAAATTACGATTCGTGATGTAGCCGTGTATACCTGGTACATGGCGGAGGCCACACAGCCGATGACGGCGGCGCTCAGGAAGAGGATGAGCATCACCCAGTAGACGGACGGCTTCCACGAGTCCAGGTTGTCGGTGGACGACGTCTCGGAGGCGTCCGAGCCGCGCCGCCCCCCGCCAGGCCCTTACGCCGCAGCTCACAGTTAGAGTATTGGATGGAGTCAGCTTATTAGATGGTAATCTGCTGGTTTAACTTACTGTCTCATTTCTAACAGTTACCAGGTCAGTTGGGATATCTAGATGGATAATCTGGTTTGATGTTTCATGGTTTGATGTTCAACTTACAGTCACATTTCTCACAGTAACTAGGTCAGTTAGAATGTTGAGATGGATATTCTGATTTTATGTTCAACGTTTTGTCTCTTTTCTTCTTTCTTTTTTTCTACTTTTTTTGTTTCTGATTTGACTTACTGTCTCATTTCTAACAGTTACGAGGTCAGTTGACATATCTAGATAGATAATCTGATTTTATGTTTATTTTTTTGTAGTTTTTCACTTTTGTTTTGTCTACTTTTTGGGTTGTATTCAAAAGGATTGTGATTTGAAATTGTTTACCCTTAAAAATCCCATTAAGTGAATATGTTGGAAATGCATGTAGATTGCTTAGGTGTTGTGTATAACATGTACAGAAGACACAAATGAGACAATAAGTTTCATATGAAAACAATTACTGTACACCAAGTAAAAAATGATTGTTTTTGGAGGCTAATTAAGTTTTGAGGACAACGAAGGTCCTGTTGACAGGGGAATGGATATATTTGACCACTGTTGCTCAAGATGTTTCTAGCGATCACTAGAACTATGCTAACTTTTGCTCTGGGACGTCTATGGTAAATGTCTCCCCTTTTGATCTTATGTTCAGTTATTGATCATCACAAACTCTTCATACAGCCACATTTTGTAAATACTAACCCCAACACTAGTGAAAAACTCGTGTATATTTCAAAATTGATAGCCCAAATTGCCCAGGTTTTATTGACTAATATGACAGCAGTCATATTTCTATGATAATATTAGATGAAGTGCCTGCAGCAAAGTCCACTTTTATTTATCAATGTGATGTACTGACTTGATCCACCACTAGATACTGTTAAGATGTTTGTAATGACGGCGGATTTGTGAATGCATCTATTTCCTGCTTATATACAGGTAAATCATTGAC
>CM032662.1:4108121-4129952 GCA_019095985.1 Streblospio benedicti
GAAAAGTACTACCCTGGTATTGTAGCACTGATCAATATGATACCAATATGTTATGAATAGTTACCAAGTCACAAAATCTTTAGAAGATACGACGGTTCTGTATGCCCACAAAAGTCTTTTCAAATTATTGATAAGGCCATTGTCTAATGACCTTTAAGAAGCCAGACAGATTTGACTAGTGACTACCAATGTACAATATATCGATTTATCTAAAAATTATATATTTTATGTTTTTATATTTTATGTATACAAATAAAAATTAAATGAAAGTATTTTCATATATACTTATGACTTAGGGAACAAAACAAACAAACGAGTTCGAAACATCTATTTCAACAGGGCCTCATCTGCTACACCGTACAGATTCACAGAGTTATCATTACATCGTCCCGTGGACTGTAAAAAAGTACTTCCCTGTTTATGCAAATTCGTGAGAAATGGAAAAATAGAGTAACAATGGTGTAATTGTAGTCAAACATAAAGTGACCGAACATTAAAATACTTAAATTCTGACTAGATACTAGAAAATCGTTGCCATTCAACATTAATTATATCTATACAAGGGGATATAAATGATGCTGCATAGAAATATATCTATAAATATTAAAAGTGACCAAATGTAAAGCCATGCATTATCAAACGTAAAGGAAAAACATGATATATAACTTGTTAACTATCAACAATAGTTACGATGCTTCAATTCACAGCATTATTCTTCTGACATCATTCTACATTCTTTCATTTTCAAGTTATTGTTGTGCTGACGTTTTGAATACTACAATTCTGAGAACTCTAGTACACACACCCCTTTCTATTATTACTCATATATCCACACAGACTGCTAGAACCATTAGAACTCTATAATCTACTATCACGTTGTAGAATATCACAAAGTTTTGCAGCATTGCTTGTTAAATGTGCAATGCTCACATGACGTCAGACAGTAACATTTATTACTGCGAAGTTTCCGCTCATTCATGATAATAACTATTGAGGTTCATATTAACAAACATTTACTCATATTCACATATCATCATATTCTCTTTTCCTATAGCTGTTGTGTACATTTAAAGTTCTCCAAACTGTTTACAATTGATCTAATATTTTTTATATTTTCATATACATTTTTAATTCAAACAAAAAAACATTCTTAAAAAGATTTAAAGTTTATCATGATATTCATATATGTAAAATCACAATGCAATCATTCCCATATGTAATGAAGGGTCATTATTTAAGTCAGGGTGTGTGAGAAAATCCAGGAAGGTGGGTTAGGGGGTATCCTTTATTTTAGGGTTTCATCAATTTACTACCTAGTATAAGTGTATTTGGGGGTATGATGTTTATTTTGTACCACGGTCAAATCTGTAAACCTACCAATTTGATGTTCATTGGTATAAATTTGCAATTTGTAAAATTCGTATGCATAATTTGGCAAATTCAATGCACACTAATTTAAAACAACAATTTAACCATCCAATTTCTACAAATAATGGATTAATTGACTTGCTGTGAACAAAATGCCTAATTACTTACCACACAGTGAAAGTTACCAAGAAAATTACACTGTAAAATCATATTGAATAACAATAATTGACCAGCTTCAAAATAATTAATGTTACCTCACATAATCTATAACTTCTCCACTTTTTACCATGGGATTTGTAATAAAGTAAAATAACTCAATACTTTTCATTCACCTTCTCATGTGGATGTGCCTAGTGAAATGGTCACTTTAAATTAATTTTACATTTCATTCAAATTTTCACATACATTGTTGCAAAAGTGTGCCCTACATTTGATCAAAATTCAAACTACAAATGGTATTGAGCATTACAAATTAAGCATGATAACTTTATGGGATTTTATATGATCAGTAACATTCATGCCTTTGCTGTAAATATATTTGAAAACTTTGATGAGATTATTACCTATTTTGTGCATATCAATATATGGACATGTTTCATGTCTGATTTAATAAATGATTTGATTTGATTTGATAGGTTTGGGGGATTGCCTCTTGTGTAAATAAGAATAGTGATTCATAAATTTTGTATATAGAAATAAGCTCACAACTCCTCCTCCGAACATAAACAATGAGCAGTCTTTGATTAAGAATATATCTTTGATAAAAAAATGATCAACGCCAATATCCCAGCATTTTCATTATACTGACATGAAATTGTATTAAAGGAATAATCTACTGGCAGAGTAATAATGCATGATGTATGCTGAGAAGTTAATGATAGGATAAAGATGTACTAAAGTTCAAATACCAAGAAGACATTATTAAAACTTGCTGTCACACTGCTTGAAACTTGGTCACAACATAGTACTGCGAGACCACGGAATCAGTCCACTTCTCGTTTCCTTTTAGTATTATAAGTTACCTTTTTTCCGATGTTCACCATTCACCCATGTTATCCTTTTCAGTGTTTTAGGTCAAAGGACCTGTTACCCATAGATGATAATTTTATTTTCTTAAGTCATTCAAGGAAAAAATATTCTAAAGTGATATGTTAGACATTGTATGCATAAGATGGAATTGATGTAATTTAGTAAAAATAATGATTTTAGTAATTTTCAATTACATTTTTGGATAACACCAAAATTTACAGTTTTTTGCAGAAGTTGTCCATTATATTTATCTTAAAGCCATCTTAGACTCACATGAATCATGGTATCCATTGACACCCAAATCACCTGTGACATGATGCATCATTGCTGCCAAAAACATTTCCTTAGTGTTGCCTCTCATAACACAATGTCATGTAATCTTGCTCAAATTACAGTGGGCGAGTTTGGAACATTCTGCTTTTAGATAAAAATGAATATTGAATTAAATAATCAATAATGACACAAATTCATGAATATGCATTTTGTGGCATTATCGAGGTCTGCAAGTGTAATATAATATAATGGATGATTATGGACAGGCATCATCTCTCTTGCTTATCTGGTTTGATGTACATGTACAGGCAGGGATTCAGCTTACCATTTCACCTATCATCCCACACACGTATTTCATGTTTTGTTCTTAACAACCCAGCAAATACATATCTATATGGCACTGATTACAACTTGGCAACTTTTATGCAATATGCAATCATCATTCATGCTCCTGTTGTCATTGGACTACTCTAAATAAATACTCATTAAAGCTCACACTACTGCATCCGCACACTGTAGTCATTGCCCCCCCCACCACAGCCACCGTTCCCATCACACTTACATCCACCAGTATTATGGAATCATTCATACAGTGTGATATGATAGAATGTGTGGAATGCTGTTACAATTGCCTAGTCTGTCTCTATAATAGCACAACAGTGGGTTGGCCAGGTCTTTGGGTTATCAATTGATACATCATCCTGTCTAACCCAGGTTCCATGTTGTATTACTCCAGAGGTTACTTAAAATGTTCAAACATACAAACATACATGATGAGACCAATATTTGTTCATGTATTGGCATAATGATATTGCATGTTTTTAGTCCTGAACATGGCCCTCCAAAGGTACCAAGATTCTGAAGTGGTTAGCTACAATAAACCATGTTCTTATTGCACATTGCACATAACCACCCAATATTACGCACAGAGACCTTTAATATGACTAGTCCTATTGTTGGTGTCGATGTATGTGTTTGTTGTCATATGTTTATCCTTTATGATACATATCCAAGTATCAATGTTACCAACGTTTCCTACAATATAAGCTCTAACAGGTTATCCAAATGCTCAAGCCCAATAGATGAGGCAAAATATCTTTGCTACACACATGAATCTGATTTGATTGTCTCAAATTCTTCTCTGCTTTCATTTGAGTACAAAAATAAGCTGGAATGATGCCAGTATTTACCACATCATGCTCTGAATACAAACTCATCTGCATTTGTGTCTATGAGTCTGTTCCACACCAGGCCATGTGGCTGCATGTCCTAGCATGATTTGCTCCCTAGGATGCACTCCAATGACAAGCCGTATCCACCACCCAGATTAGGAAGCCTCCAGCACATACACCATACAACACACCTCTTCCTTCTACACCCATAGGCGACCTGCAACAGTCTGCAGTAAGCATCCATAGCCGCTGTACAAGGCACACACTACGCCCCGTCCCTGTCCCCGTATGGCCCTTCGCTACGCGTCCTCATGGCCCAGTGTCTTGGAGACGATGGCGAGCGGCCCTACCCCACCCTGGAAGGCGCCACCCCCCCCTGAGTACCCGCCTCCGCTCTCGTGTGTCTTGAAGGCACCACCGTGGTGGTGGTGTCGTTGTGATGTCTCATACAGCTGCTTCTGCATCATGGCCAGTGTGATCTTGTTGTGCTGCAGAAAGTCCTGGAGGAAGGGAGAAGGCTCAGTCAGTGTGAGTTACAGTGAGGGACATTAAAGACAAGCTGGATGGAGGCAAGAAAGGTGGTCATTGGACATTAAAGACAAGCTTTATGGTAGACAAAGTTGTTGGTATAGGTTACGTGACTGACAGAAATTGAATCATTTCTATGTTTACTGTCAAAGGAAACAGGTTTACTGAAGTTTGCATTGTATTGCGGAAAATTTTCAAAATGTCTGCCATATTCATTTTTCAAATGATCATAAAACCCTCCAAACACCTAGTCCTCTAATCATAATACATAGCTAACTTCCCCAACGTACTCATTTTGTTCACCAGCCCAAAATACTTTAAACTTCAAAGAAAATATTGGTTGTTATGGTATATAAACTATTGATACTTTAGAGATAACTTGCTTGCTTTCATTGAACGATGCGTTTGGAATTCCTTAGCAAAATGTTGTTTCTGTCAATGGTGGCACATTTGAGACTGCTCACCTTCATGGAGATCATCTCATTGCTGCCACGTCTCGAACCCTCGCTGTCGTAGTTGGAGTCGACGTCCGTGAGGTCGGGTGCTGCTGCCTTGTGGCCATTGCCACGAGCCCCTAGGGAGCCGGGTGTGATGGCGTTACGCCGCCCACGGGGCTTTGGCTTGTAGCAGCATGAACAGTCCAGCTTGCGTATAAGCCAGTTCAACACCTTGGCAAGGCAGAGACACAAGTTAAGATAAGTTTGGAGAAGGTTTTGGTGCTCATAACAAACCAAAAATATGTATGTAGTTGGAATCAAATATAATATAAATGCAATAATAATATGGGGACATGCTCAAGACTTGTTCCTGCATTGGGTGTTGTGGACAGCATTATGAAGAGTAGGAGAATCATGTTTCCTTTTGAGCTCCACATATTCCGGTTCCTTGTATGGCTCTTCATCTCCACTCAAATATTGGCAAGTATTGGAAAAGCTGAGCCCACCATAGGAACTGACTGCAATTGGTCTTAAAGACAGTTGATCTTTTATGGAGATTGTTGGCAGATTCTCGGTCAAGTTTGGGACTGAGTGAAGTGTTCTTATTTTAGAGGGTGTACCAACCTGTTTGATGACGATGCTGGTGACGTTGAAGAGGCTGTAGATGCAGCAGCAGCCCACGACGAGGAAGAGGAAGTTCCCGAGGCGGTACAGGTGCACATAGTCATAGTCGCGGCGTTGGGAGACAACAAGGTCACCAAATCCAATCGTTGCAAACGCCACAAAGCAGAAGTAGATGGCCTCAAAGTACGTCCAGCCCTCTACCGGCTGCAAAAACCCACAGATTACATGGGTTTGGATGTGCGTAGTTAATGTGGTAGTTCAACAAGTGATAGCAACTGGTGCCAAGCACCAATCACTAACTACCCTTAGCAACATTCCAGTCAGCGATAGAAAACACTTCTATGCAACGGTTACTAGCGTATATTTCCAGTCAGTGATATGGTTGCATAGCAACCTGATTCTATACTCAGGAACCTGTTGCTAAGTGCTGTCTTTTCTTAGTGTTGCAGCAAGTCTTTCCCATTCAGTGAAGTGAATTTGTAAATTTCAGTCTGCGATAGCAACCATTTTGTCAAGAAATGTTTAAATTTAAAGATAGTATACAATAGTGTATATTGCATGTCAAAAATATCTCAGTTTGGAACAACATTTTGATGTTTAGCTATTTAGGAAACGGTTGGAGGAGCTGTATTATCTATGATTAGAGGCCGATACTATAAATCAATGTTACTATGCAACTGTACCACTGATTTACATGAATTTACATTGACCACGGTTGCATAACTGACTGGAAATTCACTGACTGGAAATTTACCATACTATGCAACACTAGGAAATAATGGTGCTAAGTAACAGTGTCCTGACTGGAAACTGAGGCTGCTATGCATAGCAACGGTTGCTATCGCTGACTGGAATGTTGCTAAGGGTAGATAGTGATTGCTGCTCAGCAACAGTTGCTATCACTTGCTGAACTACTTCAAGAACTACTGATGGGACATGAACATGTGTATATTTGTGAAGGTGTCTATTAACAGATAGCATAAAGGGAAAAGCCTGTCAGTGCATGATGTACATTGTATGTTATAGGTTTAGGAAGGAATATTTCTAGGTATCAGTCAGTGTCTTAAATGTACAGCCTGTGTATGTGTCTGTATGTTCTGCGTGTAGAGATAAAATTGGCCTCAAATTTCAATTCATGATGTTGCCGTTTGTACCTGGTACATGGCGGAGGCCACACAGCCGATGACGGCTGCACTCAGGAAGAGGATGAGCATCACCCAGTAGACGGACGGCTTCCACGAGTCCAGGTTGTCGGTGGACGACGTCTCCGAGGCGTCTGAGCCGCGCCGCCCCCGACCACCACGCCCTGCCACGCCCGCCAGGCCCTTACGCCGCAGCTCACGGTCCTGGTACAGGTATTCATATTGTCTGGTTTGTCTGGTTTGACTTACTGTCTCATTTCTAACAGCTACCAGGTCAGTTAGGATGTCAATATGGATATTGTCATTTTATTTTTTTAAATATTTAAACTGATGGAGATGGATATTCCTATTCTATGTTCAACTTTTTGTTCTGTCCTGGTCCCATCACGTGGATTATGTGGCCAAGAAAGGCAATCAAAAGCTGGGATTTCTGAGACGAAATCTCAGAGCTGTCCCTGTACTATCCAGATGCCTAGCCTATACATCACTTGTCTGCTCGGGTCTAGAGTACGCAGCATCCATATGGGATCCACACAAAGTGATGGACAGCTCTAAGCTAGAAAACAATCCAGAGGAAACCAGGGAGATGGGTCGTCTTACTCGCCGCATGCAAGTGATTCTGGCCTCTTACAGGATCTTGGCTGGACTGACCTTCAGGACAGAAGGAGAGTCTTGCGGCTAGCCCTGCTGTACAACATCTATTTCGGTATAGTGCAGGGGAAGTACAGTGAAGTGGAACTCAACCTGATTTCTAGGCCATCTCGTAAAAACAGTTACCAGATCCAAAGACCTCGGTTTAAGACTCGGACATTTTCAACCTCTTTTGTACTCCCTGTCAGCTTGACCAAGTCAAGTCAAGTCATTTGTTATACTGACATGTGATGTACAGAATATACATACGAAGTAAGAAATTATTAATATTCTCACCCAGCCAATACTGGCTTACAAGTCAGTTGAAAACAATGATATACATAGCAGGCAAGCAAATTACTTGATAATCCAATTCCTTACAATTGAATACATAGTACAGATTTGATATAAAGATGTATTTAGACATACAATATTTCCTTTCTAATATTCCAGGCATTTTCTTTGTATTTTGCTACATAATACTGGCATTCTGTGTCATTAGATAAACAAATCATAATAATGTTAAATGGAGGTGCACTATACCTGTATAGAGATGTGGACGGCGCGGAGCACCCAGGCGAGGAACGTGATGATGCGCTCGAGGAAGAGGTTGAAGAACAAGATACCGCCGGCACAGCCCAGGAAGCCGTAGCAGATCAGCGCTACCTTGCCTTCGGTCGTGCGCGGTGTCGTCATCCCAAAACCTGCGGGATGGAGGCTAGCAGGGTGAATAACTAATTCGAACTAATACGAAATGGTTTGACATGATTTATGATTTATTACACTTGGGTATAATTATATAATGATATGTAATTAAGTCATTAGACTTATGAATCCAAGTCAGGTTAGGACTATATTACATAGTCTCTGGTGGAATTCAAACCCACGACCATACAGCACCAAATCACCTAGCAGTTCAGGCTAACTCACTAGTGCACTCTGCCACCGGAACCAGGTTAAGTTAAGTTAAGGGTTAAGTTAAGTATATAGTTCTTACCTGACTTGGAGCAATAAGTCTAATGACTAAATTACATATAATAATACTAAATGTTTGGAGTTGCCTTTTGAATTGTGATGGATGATTTTAAATATACTTTTTATATATACATTTCAAATACATGTGATAACAAATAACTGCATGTTTATACTGTAAGTATGTGTTTAGTGGTTATATGGACATAACTAACTATGTAATGATTTAATAGATGATTCGATTTGATTTATACTAAATGCTAATTTATCCATAAATTGAGGTTATATTTAGGTGAAGGTGGGCAAGTGCTGTTCTTTCAATCAGTGTGCCTGTTCATCTTTGATCTTATATGCCTGGGGGCAGTCCTGTTGTCTTCCTTTGACTCATCACATCCAGGGTCATAGGTCAGTGACTTCAGCCGGCTCTCTCTCTTCTAGGCATCACGTTTCAGGTCTTTGTTTAATGTCTGGTGATCTACTTATAATGGTCTAGTATGCAATCATCATTTTACTGAGCATCAGTTTCACTTCACACTCAGATGAAGCAACATGTTTTTGATATTGTTCCACAAAGAAGTTTTTTTAATTTTAATTTACCCGCCCACCACCCCTTCATCGCCTATTCTTGTTTCAGTATTTTATTCTAGGATACTTTACTTCAGGGCATCTGGGTTTGCCTTCAATTTTCTTTGTATTTATTTTATATTTAGTCATTTCAGGGAACGGGTGGGGGGGGGGGGAGGGGTCCGACCGAGCTGTGGCCCAACAATGCTCGAGGACAAGAAGGAAGAGCAACATGATTCATTTTTTACAAGGACCCATTTGCCAACTTTTCATGTTGCATGTATGTGTTTTCTCGCCCTGTATTTAGTTTTTCTTTCCCGACTCTTTGTGGCTGGATGTAGTTTCAATTATTTAATTTCAGGTACAAGATTACAGAATTATTTGTTATCAAAATTGAGTGAAGTTAAACATGAATAGTTTTCAACAATCATATTCTAAAAAAATAATTGAAAAAATATTGTCAATAAATATTCTGCTTAACACTCTTGTCTTTTCGTGTATCCTTCACATCAAAAATTACACATTGATCTATATGAAACTTGAAGACAACAACTAAATGTCATCATGCTTCAGTTAACTTTTTGCAAGGGTATGGGTCTTTGCTTTGAGATTTAGAGAAATTATGGGGTCTTTGGTGTTTGGCTGCCACGAAATGGGGGGTCCTAGATATTTTGTCATCTCAAAATTGGAGGTCTTTCTGCTGAGCATATATACCCAACCCAGGAGTCAGTCAAACGTACAACCTCACAAAAAGTTATTGATATTTCACCTGCAACATAATTCTAACCTTCAAAAATGCCATAACCTCGCCCACCAGGTGATGGTGTAACACGGCGTTATGCACGGATTCCTATAGACCGACAATGGCTGTGAGCTCGTGCGGAAACCCGCCGGACAGAGACAGGGGCGTGGAGATTGATGGGAGTTATTGCTGGATACGGGTATTGATTTTCTCAGCGCACACACGTGGAAGCATTTGTTAACAACTCTGAAGAGTCCACGTTGTGCTAACTAAATAAACACTGCCCGTTATAATTATAGTGCATCACAATATAACTCATTCTGATGACTAACAACTTTTGAAGCTGTAATTACGTCAATGAGTTTGATTTAACATTGATGTAACTGTCTGTTGAACCCTCTATAATACTAATCTACATGGATACATGCACCATAAAGGGTAGAAACCACCTGAGACTGAAGAATGGCCATTCTCTCTCCAAGCTCCTTTCAATGGTGAATATGTGGGCATCTGTTGTTTGTTGTGGGTAATCTGTTGTTTGTTGTGTCTACATACATAGTAAACAGTTTTGTTTTTGTTGTGGTGGGGGGGTGATAATGTCCATTCTTCACTCTCAGCTGGTTTCTGTACTATAAATGCATGTTGTATAACTGGCTCCAGTAGTGCCGGTCGCCATGGTTACCGTGACAGGTGCCCGAGTGTTTATTGCCGCCATATTGGGAGTGGGTGCCGAGTAACTTATGACACGCAGATAGCTAATAGAGTGCGGTGATAACGTATCAGCCCGGTTCTCGCCACGGACGCTGGAAATCAAACACAGCTTATCCATAGTGAGAGTGTACTGGCCTAGCTTTGTTAGAATTAACACTGAGCTTTACTTGGATGCACATACACAGAGGTTTGAGGTGGGCTAAATTTATGTACAACTTTTACTGTTACAGGGTTTATTTGTCGGTCCCAACAACAGATGTTCAAGTATAACCAATTATTTAACCAATTATTTAAAAGTGCCTAACATGTCAGATAAATACGATTATCAGCCTAGATTTATAGAATACAAGTAAAAATTCCATTAGGGCTTGAAATTTTCCAATGTTTTAGGCATAATTTGGAAACTAATTATTCAATCAAGTTTTTATTTCAAAATTCAAAAGCAAACTTGCATCAACATCCTCAGTTGTTGTGTAGTAGACTGGCAGTTATCAGGTAGCCTCTTTGGGTAGCAAAGGTACACTCTCATTACATATGTGCATAACTTTTTCTCAAATCAACCTCATTTCTATCTTGTTTTAGAAACTGTCAAAGTTGTCAAAATAATGCACCAGGGTAGTCTAGTCGGGTATGTCCTGATTCACAGGGTCTAACTTTTCTATTAGGCTATGTTTTATGGGCTAACCCATCGTCATATCTCACAGTCCCAATATTCGCGGAACTTGCTTTTAAAATCCAACCAATCACAAGGCTTACTGCCGAAATGTTCAGTGGCTTTAAACCCACAACTAAAAATGCCATATTGATTTTTACACCGCAACAAAGCGTAGGTTTGATTTATTGCACCGCAACAAAGACTGGTTAGGTTTTACTTCCTGTGCAATGATCGATTTTGCCAGTCTAACGGCGCCATTGCTAAGATACCATACATGTATGTGCGAATGTTCTGCTATCCATAGACGCAGCATAACTATTTGAAACGAACCTAAACTAACCAGTTCATTCGTCAACGAATTTTGAATTTTTTTCAAACATTTTCAAAACATTCAGTTAAAGTTTTGCCAGTGGCAGAACGTTAAGCTACGTGGTTTGGAATTTGCTCATGTTTTAAAGTGGGTTTAAAGCCGTGAAACAAACGCTCATGGAATTAGTAAAGCGGTTTTAGCCGTGAAACAAACGATGAATTGGCAGCGTATAAAGCCATGACCCCCACTCTGCGGCTCGCCAGGTATCGGGTGGCGGCGATCAAACAGCGCACGCACGTCATCAATCATCTGGGGAAAGTAGTCCGGCGATCAATACGCGATCACTCCGCCTCGCACCTTGGCTGATGTACGGACTACTTTCACGCACAGGCTGCTGTTAGTTTTCACGTATGACGTTCTGTAGTGAATCATGGAAAATGTCTTACATTGTGAATCATTGCATCAGTACGCAAAAATACATATGTATGCACATTATTTTGTCATTTTGTTCAATGAATATGTTAACTGTGGTATAAGTAAATTAACTGAAGAATGATGATATTTTGTTGTTGCCTTCAAGTGTCAGTTTCATGTAGATGCGATGATTGAACACCAATATTTAAGACCCCCTATTCTGGCATAAACCATATTTAAGGCCCCCCATTTTGAAATCAATGTGGACCTACCCAAACAGATGCTGGTGCCCCCTGCACCCCCTCCCAACACACGGGATAAATATTTTATGTTTCAAACTAAGCCTTGTTGGTTGTCTTCCGTTTCAAACAGACCAGAAGAACTTCACCGGCTACCGGTAGAACAGCGTATCACTTTCAAATACTTAGAATAAATGGACACGCCACAGAGATGGTTTCTCACCTATGGTGGACACGACGGTGCCCACGAAGTAGAATGCGCCGGAGAAGTCCCAGCGGTCGCGCTTGTCGTCGAGGAGCCCGGCAGCCGCCGTGTCGGCATGGAGATCCAGCAGCGCGGAGAGGTCAGACGCGTTCACCCCCGGGTACTTGTCCTACAACAGGGTCAGCACCGGTCACTTTGTTGAATTTAGTAATGTAATAATTGATAACTCCTGATTGCATTTAAGATTTGTTTCTGTGGGACCAGTGTGTTATGTGATTACGGTGTTACGTAATACGTTGTGTACTGTATTGTGTCCAATAAAGTATCTGCGGTGACACATCACTTCCTGATTGGGGGCAAAACGTGGTAGATGTTGTAAATTCACACAGAAGATTCTGACTGATAATTTTAACACACCTCTAACAGGGCAGCAACGGTCACTTGTCCTACAAATCATTTCATGGTCAGTAACGCTCCCCTGGTTGTGGGTAAGGGTCACTTGGTGTTGGGTAAACTTGCTACTTGCTAGTGAGCTTTTTGTGGCCGAGTGGATAGCGAGTTGGACTCGTGACCCGAAAGTCTTTTGTTTGATTCCCGGTTGGGTCTGGTGGTGGGTGTTGAGCAAACTCATCCATAATGGAGTTGCACACAGCTCTGTGGCAACTCCACATTAAGTAGGTACAGCTCATTGGGTTGAAAGAGTGAGTGAGTAATTGTGTGATTGTGTGAGCGATGAGCATTATGCACTGAATGTGTTGTCGATGCAAGCATATGAAAAATGATCAATTGATGATCAATAAGTGGGCCAATGACCTGCTGTAAATTGTAAAGTCGTGAGAGCAAGACTTGGATCACAACTATAAACCACCACATTTACATTTACTTGCATTGTTTTGTAATTTGCTACTCCCCTAAAAAACAAATCCTATTTTTCATCAGTTGTTGTTATGATACAAAACAAATGTCATTATATATATTCAAAAGAGAAGCTACGTTTGTGATACACTAGTAGTCAGAGACATTTTATGTGAAATGTGATGTCATTTGGGGGGTTAGGTTCCAAATTATGACTTCCTGAATCAATGAGTGTAAATGTAGAATGTTTGATGATAGTTTGATTTTTTTTCTATTGTAAGTGAATTATATGGATAAACCTTGCAGTAAGCAGATGGCAAAATAGGTGCAAAAATATTAATCATAATGATCAGCATTGATGAATACCTTTCAAATATTTGAAAACAACAAACTTCTTTTTTGTAGCAATATGAAAACCACTCGATAGGCAATGTTATACACCACTTTAGAGCTCTTTGTAACCGGTTAGCCCTAAAAAAATCAGTATGAGACCCGGGGTTTGAATTTATTCCCATTTAATCTTTGCCTCATGGACTAGAGCCTTACATAGCCACGTTCAACCAGGCCCTTACCAACCACCACGCACGTTTAACGTACGTCTTCACTCAATGTGATTGTTGACCAGCACGTATCACTCTGCCACCACAGGCGGCCATTTCCCAGAACTGGGCCGCCAATCACCCAGATTATCTTGATTAGCGATAACGTTAATTGTGGAGTGGTGGTCAGCATCAGGTTATTGGTGTGTGGGATCAGCCTGGGCGGGAGAATGTGGGTCAATAGACCAGGGGCAGCATATCGATCTTTTTGGAACATATGTTGAATATAACTTATCTATATATTGTGTGCTTTTTGGTAATGTTTCTACATTTTTATCTAATTGAAAATATATTATTACAAAATTTATGAGAGAGTGTACAAAATTAAAAAATCAATACAAATTTTGAACAATTACCCAAATAGCACACAAAAATACACAAACCTAAAATTAGAAAATATGAATTGATAAAATTTGATTTATATTAGAACTTTTAAAGTTGGAAATTTACAATAATGATGTAAATAATAGTTGGAATACAGTGTCCAAGGGAATTCAACGTGTAATCCAACATTACAACAACATGTACCCATGACAGTATAATCATGAAGTAAAATATTGTGAATGCAATCCCTTTACTTTCCCTGGCATATCTCAATTGGGTGTTCTCCCTGTAGTGGAAGGCACAGCGTGCGTGCGATGCTGCCGAGTTGACAGGCCCCGGCGGCTTGGGTGTCAGGACCTGTCACTTAGTGGCGTGAGTAACAGCCAAAAATTCAGCCAAACGGGATGACCCAGTTTTGCGTAAGGTTTTGAACGAATGACGTACATCACGTCCATATAACTACGTCACACGTATGTTTCACCTAACGACAGGACTCGGCGGCTGCTGTGTCAGGATGTGTCACTTAGCGTGTGAGTAACAGCGTCCTTATGACAGCCGCAGCAAAAACACTGAACCAAGGTAGTGTTTGTGTCAAACTCGAAGCCAGGCCACAACTATATTTGTTGGGCCTCTTTATCTAGTTTGGCTTTTTTCCGAGCATTGCTTACAACTAAGGTCATAGAAGGTCAACTTAAGTTCAAACAGTTTAGCTTGATATATTGCTTCTGTCTAGCAGACCACACTATACAGGAGAATCACATTGTAAGCGTCAAGTTAGGGAGGCCATATGAATCAGACGTTCAAATATTATTAACAGAGATTCAGGGGAGTTACAAGTTGTCACATAGTTCCAATGACATCATCCTACAGGGAAATAACGTGTTGTAAATCTCTTCTGAAGATAATGTTGTGTTACGCTTATAAAATATCAGTCACGCATGTGTTTTCCGGTGTCCCTTAGGGTTAGGGTTAGGGTTAGCAGTACCTTGATGGCGTTGAGCGTGTGCGCATATAGTTCCATGTCGTAGATCTCTTTGTCTCCTAGGGCTGGAGCTAGGGCTAGGGTTAGCATTATGGTTAGCACTAGAGTTAGAGCTAGTGTTAGGGCTAGGGTTAGGGTTAGGGCTAGGGTTAGGGTTAGAGCTAGGGCTAGGGTCAGCATTATAGTTAGTGATAGGATTAGGGCTAGTGCATCTATTTATCGTAGATCTCTTTGTCTCCTATGCCTAGAGCTAGGGCTAGGGTTAGCATTATGGTTAGCGCTAGAGTTAGGGCTTCTAGGGCCATGGTCAGGGTTAGGGTCAGGGTTAGCGTTACCATGAATGCGTTGAGCGTGTGCGCGTACAGCTCCTTGTCGTGGATCTCGCGGTCTCGCTCCAGCAGCATGAACATGGCGGCACCGGCCAGCATGTACAGCACCATCACCACCGCCAGGAGGGCGAACCTGGAACACGCTTGTGAAATGAAATTCCAGAGACAAGGTAAAGATCGTGGATTCGAAGTCCATGATTCAGACAAGTCATATGTCATGGGCGTACGTGCTACCAACTGCACCAATCCTCCTAGACACAGTGCGCATACTTTGTTTTGCACCTGTATCAATCTTATGCAAAGCCCCTCTCCCTGCCTTGTTACTATTATGACCTAGTAGCCTTTACTAGCTTAGGTCTCTTATGCGCGTCGGGCACGTTGTAATCATGGCAGGATGCATTGTGCATGTTGTGTGTATGTCTCTGAAACTCGCTCTACCACGTCGAGTGTGCGCTACCTGACGGAAAGCCGCGTGCCCCGTTTTCACTTTGTTTACACTTGGTCTTATGTAGCAACTATATATGTCAAGAAAGTGGCCGGACACAATGCATCAGGTTATACCGGCATAACAGGTTTCAGTGACATATAGAGGCTGTTCAGCGATGAAGGCTGACTATCTATATATAGCTTCAAGTGGCAGACAGACATTGCGCAATATGATATATAGGCTAGTTTGAACACGGCTTTTCCTCGTAGGAAAGGTTGGTGCAGATGTTAGCACACCTGTCCAACACATTATGACTGGTCTGGTATTAGCAGGAGACCGAGTCCACGGCCTTTCAAATATTTCGAGTCTCTTTCACTGAATTTCGTTTCACGTACACCAGACGTGTACTTGTAAGTGTAGGCCCATTTGTAATTTCGTGTTTTTTGGTTGTTAAAAGCAAAAACTTGATTGATTCTGATGAAAGATGATATAAGCTTCGAAAAGAAATCAGAATGACATTTTTTCTGAAACCTTGAAAGACCTCAAATCCAAGATGGCTGCCAAATAGGCTAAGGATGGATAGAAAGCTAATAACTTTGTAAGGAATGGTCATAAAATTACAATTAAAGTAATTAGATGTAAGTTTCCAAACACTAAAAAACCAATGGAACAATAATATTTTACTTGTAATCAACATTTACCAGCCACATTCCAAAATGGCGTCCAAAATGGCCGCCATTGACGATCGAATCACACGTATAAGATGGCATGAAATTTCATCTGTGTGGACCATAACAAAGAGCAAAAAGAGTATGTTTGGTCTACTGTTGAGTTTATAGATAAAATGAGGGTCTAGCTCACCTTCAACCAGGCTTCGAACGCATGACCTTCTGGTTACCAAACAAAAATAGAAAATCAAAATGAAGGTATTGATGTTCTATTATCGTTCATATTCAGGATGGATAATTACCAAGCATAATCGGACCGTGAGACGAGCATTTGGTGCCATATCCAGGTGCACTTTTGTAAATGTAAATGTTGGTTTATGGTCTTCTTCCAAGGTCATTATTTTAATAAATTTTAGATATTTTCAAATCTATATGGAATATTACAGTTATTTACATTTTCATACGCCAGGACAATTCACGATATTTAAATTTATTTTGCTTGGTTTGGCGGCCATTTTGGAAACCATCTTGAATTTTATGATTCTTTATGGTTACCATAGTTACCTTGCGTTGTCCTCGTGAAGGTGCACGCGACTGCACCAGCCGCCGCGGTGCGCCATCACACGCTCACCGCCACGCGCATGTGCCACGTACAGGTGCTACCCACAGGTGCTGAACACAGGTGCTGACCACAAGTGCCACTCGTCTGTGCAAGTCACACTTTCGCAGAAATATCCAAAATTTGCACGATTGCAGTTGTAGCTTTGAATGCTAAGTGCAAGTCACAGGTGCGTGGTGACAGGTGCACTGTGCAGGTGCTGTCCAGTCACAACCCATGGCAGGTGCATGACAGGTGCTATCCAACGCTATCACCGCTCCATCCTGATATCCTGACTGTGTATCCACGTATGTCGTGTATCCGCTGACATAACACTACCACCTGTTCACATATCCTGATTTCGCGTCTCTATCCTATATGTCTGTCACTTCTGTATCCTGGTGGCGCAACGTACATTGTTCTGTTGTATCCATGACCCCAGCACTGCTCTACCACCCGTACTTACACCACTGCTGTAGCTTCTGTATCCAAGCCTGTTAACCACCGCGTATCCTCTCACACCACTGCTGTATCCGTGGCTTGCCTGTTCACCCGCGCACTACGCAGCAGTGCGGTACGATTGACGTGCCGTTTTACGTAACGCGTTCTCCACACATCGTCGGGCGTCGCTCCAATAGGCCTGTTAACTCTCCCTATCCCTACGCTCGCCTGTTAACCCCACGCAGCAGTACGTGCCTCGGTCGCCATGGCCAATAGGTGGGATCTGACAGTATCAATCCCGCTCGTTTCTGTACAAACAGCCGTATTGAGCCGGACAAACATTTATCACTGCCGGCAATTAACACGAGCTCTCGAGGCCAACACACAATAGCGCTGTGTTATTATCCACGTGACTCAGTGCAGCTGTAATTTAAATTGAGAAAGGACATTTTAACTTCTATACAGGAAGAGTGTGACCCTGTTCTAGTAGTCAATTGTCTTTTACACTCTTCCTAGTGTTTAAATTAAATTTCCAGTAAACATTTCACATTGGAAGAACCAATTATAAAATATAATTATGTAGCTTTAGCGAACATATTCAATATAAAGTCATGTTCTGTATATAACTGGCGACTATGGATGTACGTACACTTATCCTTGTCAACAAAACATAGCTTTCTAGTGAGTTTTTGTGAAACTGGACAAACGCTATAATCCTATTGTTATGATTTCAAGTAAACATTGTTTATATCACATTGGAAGAACCAATTATAATTATAAATTGTAATTAGAGAACATATTCAATACAATGTCATATACTGTATATCCCTGGCAACTATGGATGAACGTCCGAAATAAACCTACACTTATCCTTGTACGCACTACTATTAAAACAACATAACTGCTGAGTTTTGTGAAACCGGACAAACGCTATATGAGCGTGATATATGACAATAAGAGCTTCCGTTTACAAACATAACATTCTGGTGAGTTTTGTGCGTGCCACTGAAACTGGACAATGCTGTATGACAATGCGAGCGCTCCCGGTTATACTGTAATGACGCCAATTTGTACTCTGGTCACAGCCAGTCCATGTATTGTGTACGCTGAGTTTTATAACAATGCCCTGCTCGTCTCTTATCGAGTGGCTCGTGTCAAGCACATGGGAGGTTTCCACGGCAGTCAGCGCAGCTTGATGAGTAAACTCACCTCCTGGACACTGGTTATGGATTCTGTGGTCACCAATGTATACATGTTATAGATCGGCACGGGCTCTTGTTGCATACACCATTGTGATTATTAGAAATGTCACGATCCACACTTTTATGGAGAAGTTAGCGCTTCAAACTTGTATTTCGTGTATTGCTTTGTATTGTTCCCATCAAACCCTACCACCCAGCTCCCTGTGTTCTATCTATGGCACAGTACACCCGACACCCGAGTTATAGCCTGTCGCACAATGGTTCCTTTGACACGGCGGCGTCAGGAAGCGGCATTGGATGCAGCCATTGAGCGCACGTCAAAACCACGATTGACGTACCACTTTACGTAGCGCGTTCTCCACACAACGTCGGACTCGGCTATTGTGGACTAAGTCTGTGTGAATCCCGCCACAGATGATGTTCCCGCCCTTCTCAATGGCTTGTGGTTTCAGTTGGCGCCTTTTTTAAGTCCCGGGAGCTTATATGTCATGGCGGGTTTGTTTGCTGTCTCATGTTTCGTGCATTTACCCTGGATGTTTTATATTTGTAGTGGATAGCGACCTTGTCTGTGGTCTAACTCTGGTCCAGGTTTGTCAATGATGATTTGTCTTGAATCTTTCAAATATTTTTTAACCGGGAGGTGAATGCTATTTGATCTGTAAATGCCAGCTCCCAATGACTACTCAGTTTAAACACGATTACATCTAGTTAGTGAGGTGTTTAGAGTGTAGTCTAGAGTGTATAGTCTGCTATCACCCACCACCAAACCCTAGCGTCCTTTACCATCCACCTGCTACCCGCCTCCATGTACAACAGCTTGAACTTGAGGTGCACGGTGGTCGGATGGTGCGTTGTACTCAACTCTGCCGCCCGCACAGCTCTGCTCATAATTGTGCCCCAATTATCCTAAATTGTCATCCATCCTAATTGTACAGTGGACATTGAATCTGCCATCACATAATTACCGCTGCCAATGGGGAGTCGCCGACTGTTGACACAGGCTCATTGATAGAACGTCAGGCTCATTGTGACCACGATTGACGTTCCATTTTACGCAGCACGTTCTTCACACAACGGCGGAGGTCGCTACAAAAGGCGGCTCATTGTCACTACCAGTTTAACCCAGCCATATCATTGTTTCCCTCACTGCGTGGTAGTGGTTGTTGTTTGGAACCTGGAACATAAAACATGTTATCAAACAATGACCACATATTCCATGTTCACTTTCTGAGAAACGAATCTTGGTTGGCCATTGTAAATAACGATGTTTTGACCACACAATTAGTATACATTGTCTTTGGCATTTACAGAACAATAGTTGGTGTCGTTGATCACAATAAAGCTCACAATCGGTAGTATGTTGACACAAGAATAAATGCATCTCAATGACATGAAATCACAGAACTCAATGATCCAGGCCCAGACTAAACACTGCCCCTTATCACTCGAGAACGATACTGCTATAACCAATACGCGCAGTCATAAAAGCTGCACAGTTCCAATTCTCAGAGATTACAAGCGGACTGAGACAATATGGAGGATGTTTATGAGTGAGGGGTCATATAGACTGTGTGCAGTGTGGGTTATCACACTGACTGGTAGCGAGGTACGGGAAGGCAACAGACAGCTGTATCATATACGGCTTTCCCGTTCGCTTTACAACTCGATTGTAGTGTACACTTGACTGAAAATGACGTGTTCATTATTTCAGACACCGGGATTAGACTAGCAACACTTTATTTTGGATACATTGGGTGATAAACAGAGAATCCCTTAACTCGCCACCCCCCCCCCCACCCCCATTCTGAAACCCTGGATCTACCAATGAGTACACTAGTTTGGCACGAGTCAGCCATTAGTTACACACTACACTAACAAAGCACGTATTTCCCCCTATTGTCCATGCGTCCTCAGCGCCATCCACGTATAATCTGTGGTTAAACACACTTCGGAATTGTCAGCGCCCATTTGTTGTCAGCAGATTGCACTATCTATACACCAAGTGTTGTAGTGTGCTGACGCTGTTATTGCTGCTACTGCTGCTGCTGTTGCTTTTGCTGCTGTTTCTTCTTCTGCAGCTGCTGCTGCTGCTGCTGCTGCTGCTGCTGCTGCTGCTGCTGCTGCTGCTGCTGCTGCCGCCACTGATCTACGGGGCAAGGATCTGAAATCAGAAAGAGCACTGTGTCAGTCCAATATAACTCCCCACCAAAATACCTTATGTTTTTGGCATGTTCGTTATAATCGTAGGCACGAAACGCACGATATCCCTTAAGTGTGCCCCCTTTTTCTGAAAAGAAACTGGACCTGCCAGCGCAGCCCTACAGTATAACTCCCTGTCACACGGCGGCGGCCGATACTGGGGGCCGGCGGTCGATCATACTAATCACTCGCCATTGATCGGTCAAATGCTCGCATTTTTTATCTGTTCGTGTACAGGGAGAACGGCTGTCTATATATAGTGGAAGGACGTGAATGAGCTCTCTACATATGTTACACAAGATGGACGGTGAATATGAAAACATTTCCGTATTTACATACACAAAGGGTGTATTTCTGAGTAGATTAGTAAGAATATATACTGATTGAACACATCAAATGATAGCACAGGATATATCATAGAACCTTATAAGCACACAATTGTGGGTCCAATATCAATTGACCTATCACCACATTTTCAACGCTGCTTTCATCAAAAGTTCCGTACTCCATGTGTCACGGAGACGGCCGGTACTGGGTCGATGGTGTTAATCGCCCGTCCTCGGCGGCCCTGGGCGGGGCGAGGTCAGCGGGGGGCTACAGCAGAACCTCACATTAAGACAGGGTTGTTTGATAATTTACCCCATTAAATGGTTATATGATTAGAACTTTAACTCTTTATTTGTTATTTTTATTTGACACCGTCATAATTATCATGAGCATGTATTTGTATCAGAGAAAGATCATGAATTGAAACAAAAATGACATGAAAAAATTGCGGTCCTATTTTCTGATTAAGTTGGTTTGGTTAATGTACTGGTGAGGGCTAAGACCGCCTTTATAACAAGACCACTGTTCACCCAAACTTTTTTACAGCTACCAGAATGAATATCCGTATAAAGACCACCTCGTCATTGAGATCATCTAATGCTGGGAGCAAAGGTGGTCCTAATAGAGATGTTCTACTGTACACTGAGTAACACAGGGGCGTATACAGCAGGATGGCAAACGATGGGAGGCAAAATACATTGCCCGAGGATGTAGGCAAAGGTCTTAGGCAAGAAGCTGTTCTATGGGATTTAGGGCTTCCCTAAGAAAAGATTGGAATTTAGACCTTATCGAGTCTATTTCAGACAGAAAAGTAACCTTAAAACAAATTAGATTACAGCACAATATCATTTATTTATCGTTTGAC